>VZRU01002624.1:1266606-1323214 GCA_013398155.1 Pedionomus torquatus | reverse complement strand
CCCCCCCCCAAGTCTGACATCTTCTCAGATGCAGGGAAGGAGAACAAAGCGTTGCGAGAGGTTGCCCTTTTGAAGATCATTCCCCAGGGTTTAGCAAGATGCTTGTTTGATCCTGTTAAGATGAAAATGGACCATCAGCTCTGTCACTTTGCTTTCAAGGCTGTATTAGATATCTGAGGGAAGTTTTAAGAGAACCATCGTTGGCTGCAGATCAGGACATGGCTTTTTTGTCACTTGTTATTGCCCCCTTGGGGCTGGTGTTTCACATAAACTCCATCCAAGGGACCTTTATATTTACATCCATGATGTACCGTTTAAGGACACCGTGTGTCTTGACTGAGGTTTCTCTAGTTGTTTTCATGATGGAGCTTTTGCTGTCCCACAGAAAGAAGACTTGTTTGCCTTCGTGACAAGGAGGTGACTGTCCCAAAGTGTTTCTCTGTAGCTGCTCACCCATTGTGTTTGCTTTCTGCTCCATCCCTGAAAGTCCACTGACTTCTGACGGAGTAGCTGTACTCTAGGCTATTTTGCAGATGGGATTCTTATGGGAATAGATGGAAAATGGTTTAAAAAATAAAAGACTATCAAAGGTTTAGTTTTTCTCATGTTATTAAGGAGTCTTCTGTAATGATTTTTTTTTTTTTTAACTCTGCATTCTAGCAAAATTCCACTGCTTTGTGTTAGGGAGAGCCAAATTCACAGCGCTTGAGTCAGCTCCCATAGGATAATGTGGCTTTTTTTACAGCCTACATGTAACTCACTGCTTTTATGGAGGATATAAACAGAGCTAATAACTCTTACCTGCTCCTTATTCTGATGTCCTTAGGAAGATGAGACAAGCAAGAAATTGTAAGGGGAGGGATGTTCAGTTCTGAACTGCATTAGACAAGTTTCCCCCAAAGTTGTACTGTCCTCCCCCAATTCTTCCCTGAACGTTTGAGGTTTCTGCTGTGAGTATGAGTGGGGTTTGGGAATGAATTTCATCTGAGCTGCTGAGTTCCCTGCCCATCCTTATTGACTGGTAGTGTATTAGAATGGATGTACAATATTTCCAAGGTCTTTCTTTTCCAAGAAGTAGGTATTCCTACCGTTTTTTTTTTTCTTTTATAACACCAGTGCTAGTAAATCTATACCTTCAGCTTTCACGTAATCCTCTTGCTAATAAATGGTTCTGGAATGAAAGAAGTTTTCTCACCCATCAGCTTCAGAGCCTCCTAGTTGTGTTGAGCTGTTGCAGCAGCATCCATGTGTTTTCCTCCCCTTCTGCACTTGTCTTTGATACCTTTCCAGCTGCATTTGCTCTCCTCAGGAAGCCGCGCAGCCCCATCTCTGACAATTTTGGTGCTACCCGCAGTGTCCTAATAGCGGTTTTGACCTTTCAATTAACTTCAGGATCGCCTCTTTCAGCACACAAAACCTGTAGAGATGCCAAAAGCCTCAGAACAGATTTGGAAGGTTGGCTGAAAGACCATGAAGATTAGGGACATATTTTTCCTTTTGTCAGGGAAATCAACAGCAACGGGCCTCGACAGAAGAAGGAAACTTTCCCACTGACCACAAATAGGGGCTTAAATTGAATTTTCAAGCCTTTAAAAATGAATCGTCATTTTGTATTTAATTAAGCAGACTTTCATGAATGTAGTAGTATGCTGAGGTCATGGGCAAAAAGAAGCTTTTCCAGTAATTAGTGCAGGGTCCATGCTGTTCTGGCAAAAACTGCCATGACGTCAGTCCGAGACTGGAACAAGAAGCTGTGCCGCACCGTGAACTTGAAACACAAACGGTATTATTGAAGAGGCATGTCTGACCATTCCAAGCACTGGTTGTGTTGGACACGTGTGATATTTTTCCTTTTTGAAATTTCAAAAAGGTGGTGTGGGTTTTGTTTAATTTTTTTGGTTAGTTTCTGAGCGAATGAAACTGCTGCCCTGCCAGGGCATCCTTTCTCCTGTTTCCCCTGCCCAAAATAAATAAATAAATGCATTCAAAGTTATTAAACTTTCAACCTACTTGTTTTGTAAATATGGAAAGTGGCTACTTCCATGTTTTTATTTAGCAGAAGCAGCTTGGTTATACTTTTTTGTCTTGTGAACCCAAATGCAAAGGGCTGGTGCAGCAGCGAGCCTGAGCTCCAAGGGCACGCACAGGGCACGCCTGGGCAGGTCGTGCTCTCGCAGCTCTTTAGGTCTTTGTTTTAGGTGAAATTGCAGCGTTTTCAGTATAAGCCAAATGTTGTGACGGCATTTGGAGTATGTAGTTTTGCAGCACTCGGCTTCTAGTTTCTGGGGAGTTACTGGAGTCCTGTGGAGCTGGAAAAGAAAGGTTTGAGCATATAATCTGGCTTTTGGTACGTTGGCAAAATCTTCACTTCAGTTTCTAAATACTCTTGTCACTGATCAAAAATGACTAAAATATGGTTAGATAAAGGTGGCTTATATTTCTTGGTTTATATTTTGATAGAGAAGAGTTACACATCTTTTCCTTTGAAGGTCTATAAGTCATACTTATCTCTGATGGTAACGTATAAATTCCCAAGACAGTGTTTAATTTAGAGTTGTGTCCCTCCAATAACATGCTCTTGCTTGATTTAATGTAAAGGCTATGTGTGTCAAAGGAGTGGCTTGGTTGTGTTTCTTCAGCACATACAATTGTTCTTTTTTCACCGTTTCCCTTGGTTTTATTTTGCAGGCCATGACTGCTGTGAGACAGTGAAGGTAGCACTTTGTGCCTCTAGAGAAGGTCATCCTGTTCTGGTTGTGGCAGAAGAGAGTTTCCAGTTTGTCCAGGATGAAGCCTACGATGCTGCCCAGTTTCTGGCCACCTGCGCTGGCAACCAGCAGGCACTGAATTTTACCCGGTTCTTGGATCGGTCGAGACCACCTGCAGCCGACGTGGACTTTTTGGATGAAAAAGTGGCTTTGGCATTTCGACATCTGAAACTACCAGCAGAATGGAATGTGCTGGGGGCGGACCAGTCGCTGACCGGTGAGGACTTTCTAGGGCACGTGTGAGACTCACAGGTTGGGAGGGAGTTAAAAAGCCTGGGAGAAAGGGTTCCCCGTGTGGAAGGATTCCCAAAATTCCTTCTGTTTTTCAAAAGATATGTTCTTTGTTGGCCTCTGTGTTTGGAAATAGGATGTGATGCATGCCAGGGTGTCCCTACTACTTCTCCATCCTGTGCCTCTACATCTTCTCTTACGAAATAGCATGAGCTGTTGTAAATGGTCAGTGTGTTAAAACACACGCAGAAGGTTGGTTTTATTGTGTGTGTATGAAGAGGTATGCGTATCAGTATCACGCTTCTGAGATTTCCTGAAAGAAACCTGTTTGTGGGTAGAAAATCTGATGCTTTCTACCCTTGTACCCTTTCTGTTTCCTTGTGGTAGAAGGGAATATTACCCTTGTACCACAAACTTGGTGTTTTTGTTAAATGTTGGTTTTACAGCTCATGTGCAAAGTGACTGGAACGTGTGAAACATATCAAATTTTTCTTGGAGAAGTTGGGGATCTGCCCCTGAGGATTTATCTTTCATCCCTGGTTGGACACCAGCTGGGCGAACACAGGCGTTCCCCAAAATAAGCCTTGGACAATTCTGTAAATAAAATGTGAAGGTGAGAAAGCCTGACTAGCGGTAGCCTTTTACCATGGCAGAGAGGGCTACCAAGAGTTTATAACTTAACTCCCAAGGCTGGCCCAAAGTCTCTGGCAATTGCCGGAGCAGAGATGTTCAGGATGCTGTGGCACATCCGTGTCCTTGGAGTTCTGCTTCTTTTTTTTCCTTTTTGTCACAGGGGAGCTAAAGGAAGCATATTGATGCACTGTGGGGGCTAGTTCCAATGTGTACAGATTTTTACTGTAAATTTTCAGGGCATGTTTGGCAGATAGTTTCACTTAAGGAATGCGGCTGTGAGGCATCTGTTATCTTTTATGGGATACACATGAAGAGGAAGGGAACATGGGGCTTGCTCAGCGCAGCAGACTCAGTTCTGCTCACCACGACGGGGTTTTCTACAAGAGGTTTCTCCTTGCTTTATTTTTCACTGACTTGCCGACTGCTTTGGTAAACCTGAATACACAGTCAGGCAATCGAAGCAGTGCTAGCAGACATTAAAAGATTCCATCATATTTAATGGTTTCTGGATAGGAATTCAGATGCTGTCGCATGTTTACGAGGAGATAAACACTTGGTGGAAGTGGAAGACACAGACGTTTCTTTCTGCATATAAAAAGGTTGGGATAATGCAGACATTTCTAGTTTAAGTGATAAAAATACAGTCAAAGTGATTTTAAGTTAGTGAAAACTTGGAAGCTCTGAATTGTTGCTGATTTTGCAGGAAGGCTGGGATCCGGTTTCTCTTTTTGACTTTGATAATCCTTTGGGAAATCAGCGCTTAGGGAAATCAGGCCGTAGGACTTACATTGATCTGGCTCAGCATGCGCTTGGGGGCCTGGAAGTCGTGATTGCGTGGGGCTCTGAATGCTAATGGACCTGTAGAGCATCCACTGCATCCGCAGCGGGAAGGGGCAGCTGTGTAGTGCTGAGCATTTCGGCATCTTGTGGTGAGGTTTCTGTAAACAAAGTGTAAGCGAATAAATATAATGGCACTAAACGCAGCTTTCATGCAAGAATATAAAATATATTCCCTTGCTGTAAGTCCTTTCACAAATAACTGAAAAAGGGCAGTTTATTGATGTCTTCCCCTTTCATCTTCTGATCAGCTTTTTTGCTAGGGGAAGATTTATCTGGTAATTTTTAGCAGTGAGCTAATTATACATAGGGTGTTTGGGGGAAAATTTGTGATTGTGACGGGAAGGATTTGCATGCGTTAAGCATCCTTTTGGTCACAAAACTCTGTTTTGCCAGAGCGAGATGGAAGAGATGTCTCTGACTTAGGAGGGAGCACTGGATGAGGAAATCCTTTGCGGTAAAAAGTAAAACTCCTCTACTGGCGGCTGTGGGTTAATTTGTGTGGGGGAGAGAGTAAAACACAGCAAAGATTGAGGCTGTGGGAGCATGTGATCCATTACGTGTGCCCTGGCCAGTGCCCCACCAGTGGGACACCCCGTCCTGGGCTGCGTCACTACCTATGAACAGCTATTCCGATTCATATTTCACATTTTGCTAAATGTCAGCACCAGATACTTCAAATAACCTTCTTGAAGGAGAGAATACTATAGAAATGAGAACAAAAGAAAATGTCAGATCCCTTCTTAGAAAGATTTTTAGCGCTGCCTCTAAGCTGGCATGTCTCTATGGGCTCTTGTGGGTTGGAAACAAAACGCTGCTGTTTCGCAAAAACCTCTGAAGGCAGGAGCGAGCCGGGAGCCTCAGCCAGCTCCCCGAGTGCCACAGCTTGTCGGGGAACTGCTGTTCAGAGAGCCCCGTTGCTGTCAAACATGTTTAAAAGTTGGTTTTTCCAAGGGTTGAAGTCGGAGTCTAGCTTCTACAAAACCAGTTAGGAAGGTCCTTTTTGCAGGCGGAAGGTCCACCATCAGCCACAACTCCCTGCTGACTTTTGGGGAGGGAATGGCTCAGTGTGGAGGCTTCTCCTGGCTTTTGCCTGCACCCAAACCCTGGCCAGTCCTTGGGCAGAGGGCAGGGAGTTCATTGCTGTCACACAGCCCAGAGGGCAGAGAAGCTGCTAAAAGTAACACCCGGCTCCATCTGCCGAGGCTGTTTAATGAGTTGCCGGTGTCAGTGGGTTTGTGCAGTGTGAAGTGCAGGGTTAAGGTCCACACACCGAGGAAGAGGAGGAGGAGACACACAACAGCCCATGTGCTCCCGGGTTGCCAGCAGATGGGTGGTCACATCATTAAGGCCATCTTCAGTGCTTTGCATTCATCCGTTATTCATAGAACCAGAGAAAGGTTAGAGTTGGGAGGAACCTTAAAGATCAACTAGTTCCAACCCCCCCCTGCCCTCCGCCCAGCCCTGGGCAGGGACACCAGCATCCTCCTCCCCTTTTCTAAGACATTAGTAGGTTTGACTTTTTAGGATGGAAAAGTGCAGGATTACCGTAGACAAAGCTATGTGAGAATCATCTACTTGCTTATGTTTTGCTTTCCAAACCAAGGTCTTCAATCTTTAAGAGTTTGCAATTGCTCAAGATTAAAGGCAGCCAAATAGCCAAATTGTTAAGAGCATGGCCTTTCAGCTGCGGGTTAGAAATACCTCATTAATTATTTAAAACTGCTGGAGGACATCTGCAAACTTTCAGGTGCCCCTTTTTTTTTACTTTTCTTTCTTTGTATGTAATTTACTTAAGTTAGCTGTTGCCATCCAACAAGAGAAGTTTGTTCAGCTTCAGCAATCCTGATAATCTTAATCTCTTACACACTGGGTTGTCTTTGCATTTATTCCTCTGTTATCTCTTTAAACATCATTTTCGTTAAAACAGATTGAAAATAAAATGAACATTTCTTCCTGTATTTTCGTCAGGGCATATTCAAAACCCCACTAGGTTCATTAGCAGTGTTCTCATTTGCTGCTTTATTATTTATTTATTATTATTTATTATTTTATATTGTTCTGGAACAATAAAAATCTTCATTGCTTGAAAAGAAACTGTCTCAAAATTAAATGCACTGAGCAGCATTGGTTAACCTAATCCTTACAGTAATACTATTGTAGGTATTTGGTTAACATTGCACTAACCCAAATATTTACTGACTTACATGACTCTGGTACAGTGCAAAAGTCTAAATATGTTTGTGATCACAAGTCCTTAGTTCTTCACCCAAAATCCATTGGGGGAAAAAAATTAAAAAAAAAAAGTGGGTTTGTTTGGAACTCAGGAAGCTTTGAATGAACCCTTTGTGCCAGATGGAACCCCAGACTACTTTTTTGTAGGGCCAGGGCTTTGATGGCAAGTTTTTTTGTTGAGCAGCCAGCAGTGTGGAGTGTGGTACTCAGCCTGATCTTACCACTGAGGGTAACGCTCAGCTGATGGGGAGCAGCGGCTGGGCATCACAAATCCTTGATGGGAAAAGCAAGTTCAGAAAACAGAATCCTCTCTCATAAAGCATTTATCAGTGGTCTCATTTTCCAGCTTTTCCTGCTTGTTTTTCTATGGGAAGGTGCCCAAATTTCTTATTTCTAATTCTTTGACCACCTGATTTGATCCTGATTTGACTTTAATAAGGTGTCTGGGTCCCACTCAGCCGGGGAAGCAGCGTGTCCTTGTACAGGGCGAGGGCTTGCACTGGGGGTAAGGAGTGTGTCCTAACCCCCTGGGCAAGCGTGTCCTGGCCTCCTCCCGACACGTCTGCTGCCACCAGCGCTTCTCTCCTGGGGCTGGACCGTGCTCTTCCCCCAGCCATGCACTGTCCCTCTCCAGTAGGCGATTCCCAGGCCTTGCTCTTAATTATCCCTCCATCTGTATGAACTGAAACGGCAGCCACAATTTCAGAATATCCATAATTAAGGATTACTCTTGTTACCATGGTGTTGCAAACACAGCATTACTTTCAGGTGCTGTATAATCATGTCCATCTTAATTATTACAAATGCACTGTAACTTTCCAAAGAACGTAGTTGTTACGGCTGTCAAAATAGGGTTATTTACTGTTCTCAGTGGCATTTAAATGTGGCTGTTTAAGTGGAACAGATTGTTATACTTTACATGCTGAAATCAGAATTTAATATGTATTCTGAGGAGACATGCAATGTAAATAAAGGACTGTGATTTTTCTATTTTAAATGACTGAAGAGAAAATAAGCTAACTAGAAAACCAGAACAAAATAGTTGGAGGTTTGAGTAATGATTATGGCTTGTTTATGCTGCAGAAAAAAAAACCTGGGGAGGATTCAGGGCTCAGGTATGAATAGATCAGAGAGCTTGATCCTTGAGTTAACTATCAGTAGAGAACAGATGACTTGCGAAATCTCTTTTAAATATTCTGACAAAACGTTTGAGGAAGGATTTCTTTTTGCCCATTAAAATTAAGTGTGAAACCCAGTTACAGTTGCACTGGTGTGAACTTCCCAAGCTGGTGCTTTCAGGAGCTGGGTGATGCTGGCAGAGAGTTGTGGTGATCAACCATGGAATGGAGCCGTTCCCCCTGGAGCATAAGGAGAAGCAGTCCCTTTGAGCTGTGAGATAGTAAGCCACAATTAGGAGGGACATAGAACCAGGAGACCTTCTCATTAGATAAAACACTTAACAGCTCCTTAAGTATAGGAGCAGTTACTGACGTCTTGAATATGTACAGCTTCCCTGAAATGCTGCGGAATAAACATTGGGGTGCAGCAAGTACTGGTTGAGAAGTGAAACCTGCCAGGTGGGGAGGTGGGTAGAGAGAACCGCCCTGGTTTGAAATAAGTCTGGATGGATGGGGGTTGCAGGTTTAATATCTTCACGTAGAAAATCGATGGGCAGCGCACTGCGAGTGTCACCGTAATTTGTTGTTTTTACAGAAAAGGAGAATGTCTGAACAGAGAAGATAACTAAAAAAGGCAACTTATTTTAAAGAAAAAACAAAACAAAACAAAAAAAAACAAACAACCACAAAAAGCCTAAAACCCCCTTCAGAAATAGCTAGAAGGAAACCAGGAGGTAACTTTTTTTTTCCCATGGAAGGATGTTAAAGACACGCAGTTGATGATGTTTTGCAGACTTAAAGCTTTAATCTGTTCATCTGCTGCACTCTTTTTGGAGTTTCTCATAGAACCCTTTCAGCTTAATAGTGGCAGGTATTCTCTTTGTAGGGTTTCATATCCTTTCCCCATCTGCTGCTCACCTTCCTCTCTGCCCTCTGATAAAGGACTGTGGTATAAATTGCCATGATCTTTTCTGTGCCAACAGCACAAGGCTGTCTGTTCAGCTGTGGTCCTCGATAAGATGTGAAAGAATCTTTTCCATACCTAAATTTAATGCCTTCTGCAGTGGAAAATTGGCAGCAGGAAATAATTCTTGTTCAGGCAGTGTCTGAGATGTGCTGCTCAGTACTCGGATGTACTCGTCACTCTGTGGCTGAGAAATCCCTGGCATGAGAAAGTTTCTGTTGCCTTTGGTATTAGTGGGAATGGGGACATGAAGATCCTCCTGTGGTGTGCTTTGAAAAAAATGCTTGTTTATAAGATTAAAAAAGAATTACCCACACATCTTTTTATTATCTGAACTCGTAACTCCAAACAGAGTTTCTTTGCCTTGAACCATTCTTCAGTGCTGTTGTCTGCTGGAGCCTTCTTCTAGGACCTCAGCGTTAAGGGATAGCTTGTTGCTGGTTGCTCCTCCCTGTGTTTCTCATGGACTGATCTGAGCAGGGAGAACATTTCCAGCAGAAAACAAGATTCTGAGGCCAGATTTGATGGTAGCTTTCAAAATTGCTGAGTATGTAAGATTTTTGGGTGAAAACCAAGTGAAGGTCACCATGGCAGGGAAAGCAGCAGGAGATGCTGGCCAGTCCATCACTGGCTGCTCCTTGATAAGATGTCTCAGGGCACAGAAGATTAATTGAGCAATTAGGTGTGGGTTACTCTGTATAAATAGTGATTTTTAAAAAGGAGCAGTATTTTTTTCCTGTTATTTAATCAGGATTCAAATGAAAGTTTTTACTTAAGAAAGCAGTTTGTGTATTCTTGGATGTGTCGAATCCAAACTTTTCTTTTTTTTCCTTCAGTACTTATTTATTTTGTGCTAATAGTACCTTAAGCCTTAATCCTTTACCGTTAAAAGTACATTTGACAGTCTTCTATGGAAATTTTGTCCTAGAGTTACCCAGATAAATTGTCTGTTCGTGTATTACAGCTTCAAAAAAATACATAAAAATAATATATCTAAAGACTTATGCTTTGCCAGCTGGATTAGAGTGCCCTGCCATTATGGGACAATAATCATATGTTTCAGCTCTTGCCTATTACTAGGAAACGAGAAAGGAACAAAACAGCCTTGGCCTTTCCAGTATCGTGTGTCTTGTGTTTCCACAATTTCCTAATTACAAGAAGGTTTTTGTTGCCATTCAGAGCACAGCCATTTTAAGATGAGGAGCTCATGCTTTCATATGTGGTGGGAGAAGGAGCTCTGGCTGTTGCATGCTAAAGCTTTTGTTATTCTTCCGTGCTTGGGGCGGGCGTTGTGCACCATGATGAGACCTTGAAATCATTGACTGAATTTCCAACATTTTGTGCTGCAAGCTTCATCCCTTCAAAGCTAGGAAGGTTGGAGGGATCTGTCTGTCTTCCTCCCCTCTCTGCAGCAACACTCCTGTGCTTGTTGCGGACCAGCTCTCATCTTGTTCTGAGCAAGACTATACACCAACAGATGTATTTTTCATTAGATATTAGTAGTTAATCCAACCCACAGATGGCACACGCCTTTTAACTGTAGCCATGCAAGTTTGCACACTCCAAAACCTCCTGAAGCCATTGCCTGGGGCCCCTGCAGTTGTTGTACGTACAGTACTTCGTCTCTTTGCTGCCATCATCTGTGCCCATCTGTTAGGATGGCCTCATGCCAGTATATATTTTAGGCAGATCTTTCCAAATAGGACTGGATAGTGTGTTTGTATGTTTAATATGCTCTGGATGGCAACACGCCATGTCTTCTTGTACAGATCTTCAGTGCACGTCGTCGTTGCTCAAAGGCATCGGGGCAGGGCCGCGTTCAGTTGTGTTTGTAGATACCTCCACCCAAACGCTGGGGCTACTGTTTTCACTAATTTGATGATAAAGAAAAAGGTTTTAAAAGAGTGGAAAAAAAGGTGGGATTTCTGGAAGTTGTAGTTATACAAACAGATTACATTAGCTCGGTATTTGGGACAGGGAGTATTTCATCGATGGAAGCACCAGACAGAGAGGGGCACCCCGTTGGATCAGGGACAGGATGAGAGTACCTGCCTACATCTTGCAAAACTTGCACTGCTTAGTTTTGGTGCATGGCTATTCTTTTTAGTTAGGAAGATGATTTCTCCTTTCAACGCAGCAGCTAGAAGAGGAGATCCCATGCGAGGACAGACGTGGTGAGACCAGTGCAACATATTCTTTATTTGGATGGCAGTTGCTTGCTGTAACAGAAGTGCTTTTGTGCTTCCTAAGTCTCAGTAGGAAGAGACCTGGGTTGTTTTAGATACACCGTCTGGCTCTGCCAGGGAGTTAGTACAGGTAATGTAGGTGTATTGTGCAAATGGAAGTTCATTGAGTGAAACCTTCATCATCTGCTTTCACTCTGGGTGAGTCCCACATCTATCAACACTTTCTCCTTTTTGCAACCTCATCAGCAGCCTTTCCTTTATGTCTGCCTATATGGTGTGTTATTTTTCATTATTCTTTAAGTCAAAAACTGTGACAACCATGGATTAACTACCTTGTTGCATTGCTCGTTTCTAAAGCATTACACTCCATAGGACTTAATACCAAAATCCTTGTCGTTACTCTCCCACAGGCTGAGAATTTGTCCCTGAGTGAGCTCAGCTATTCCCTTTTTCTCTGATCAGCTGGAACCTCCATTCAGACAGGCTCATGTATTCAGGACAGCATGGTTTTGCTTTACGGTAATCAAGAGGAGGTTAGGGGGGGAAAGGATTGGTTTGTAGCCCAGAGACCTAATTTGGAGTCATTTGGAAGAGGGACAGTGCCAGAAAGCATTTGGTTCTTGAATACAGATTAGGTCTTCAGGAATCGATCCAAAACGTCGGGAGAAATTGTATTTCAGGCAGGGGAGAACTCCCCACTTTTGCTTTGTTTTTCACTGAAGGTCTTGGTGATGCCCCGTAAAAAAGCAAGTAAGCAAGAAAAACAACTTCTTGAGGGGAAAAAATATTTAATTAAATCCTAAAGCCATTGTACACTTGTGTTTTTAAACCTGCTCTGTAAGTTGGGCTTGAGACTAAATTAATAACTCAATAAATCATTGCTATGATATAAAAGGTATTATACCAAGTGTGCTCGTTGGCGTGGTTTACTGAGGCCCAGTTGGTGCTTTTTTGTTGTTGCTGCTGCCAGTCAATACTGAAATTCTGTGTTAATTAAAAGAATAAATGTTTATTTCTCGTACTTTTTTTAACCCAAATGCTTTTACCCTTCGTAGAGAAGTAAGAGGCTTTGATCTGCAAATACTGTATTTCAGCAGTGCATCTGGAGCTCATTTCTGGTTGAAACCTTTTAGAGCATCATTCTAGGGCTGCAGCTTTTAGAATAGGGGGACATTTTTCTGAGATGAAAGCTTAGGCTCAAGAGAGACTTTTACCAAATTAGAAGGTCACGGTTATTAAACATAAAAAGCAGCAGCGGAGCTTGCTAGTTTGTAAATGCTGCTGCTCAGAATGATAGAGCTACTGTATAAACCTGAGAAAAGCTGATCTGAGGCATGATCAAGCAGGAAAGCAAAATCCTCCCTTTTTTTTTTTTGGTCTGAGTAAGAGGTTAAATTATTCTCTTTTATAACTGCTTAGGTTTGTGCTTCAAATGCAATTGATTTTTTTCATGCCTTGGGACAAATCAGCATCCCATTAATTAACAAAACTTATCCATCCCTAAAACCTGGTCATGGCTGTGTGAGGAGAAGGCTTGGACAAATCTAGAAGAGCCCACCTGACCATGCCAGGTTCTGTTTGGAAGCCCTGCAACTGGGTGGTTGCTGTAGCTGTCTATGAAATGGTGGTTTTTTTCACGTTGACTTCTGTGGTCAGACTCACCTTGAGAGGTCCCTAAACACTTCCAGTGCCACCATAGCGTGTCTCTCCCTTTAAAGTACTGGTCGCTCCTGGATATTGGCAGCCAGCGTGTTTTTCCAGGTGCTGCAGTTTCCTTGGCTTTTGGGCTTTCAGCTCCATGCCAGCCCTTGTGAGTGGTGTGGCTGGGAGGTGGGGATGTGGCATTCACCTAACCCACAGCCTACAAATTCCCATTTCTTTTCTTTTCTCCTTTCTTCCCAGAGAACATCCCTCGGGAAACACTGATGCATTTTGCGGTGAGGCTGGGTCTGCTGCGGCTGACATGGTTTCTGCTCCAGCAGCCGGGTGGAAGAGGAGCACTCAGCATCCACAACAACGAAGGGGCAACACCCGTGAGCTTGGCCTTGGAGAGGGGCTACCAGAAGCTGCACCAGCTTTTGACAGAGTAAGGATGATTTGATGGCTCCTCTGCTAGTGTTCCATTCTGTATCACGCATGCCTTTGCTTTACATTATCACTAAATACTGTCTAAAAGCTATACTCTACCCTTAGAGGCAAATTTTGTGTAATTTCACTTTTACCCTTCTTGCTAGGAGCAATGGAGGCAGGTCTTTAGAGTTTAGGGGAAATGCAATAATATTGTTGTGTTCTTCTTTTCTGTTGCACAGTGTTCTGCTTCCAACTGTCTCTTAAAGCCCAAACTGAGTCACTGATACATTGACTAAGACAAACCTTGTGCAAACACAAGTGAAAAAACTTATTCAAAGAAACACAGCTGCCCCAAAAGAGAGGAGCTAGCAGGCTTCATGGTGGTGGTTCACTGATTTGGAGGTTTTTGGTTAAATGAAATAATGATAAATGTATTGAAAGAAGGCAGCGTCTTGAAGAGAACAGGTAGCTTACCAGTATAGGTAGAAAATTTAGGTAAGAATTAATGCCAGTATTTAACTGCAGGAACAGTTCCCTCTTGAGTGGGCTTGAGAAGCAGCCAGAACGTACGAGCTCGTAGGAAGTAACTAGTGGCATGAGCATTTACTACAGTTTTTTACAAGGAATCCATCAGATGACAACAAGCTATTTTTGAACAGCAAATGTTTGGAGATTTAGCTTTAAAAGCTGAGGCTAATAAAGACAAAAAGCTTAAAGAAGTCCCGAAGCGTCTGTGTTTGTAGAGGAGAAGAGATTTGGTCTCCATGTGTGTTATTCCGATGCCTGGTTCCCTTAAGCTTGTTCTTAACTTTGTTTTTCTGAACTGAGTTTTCAGATACTTGGGGTTTATGTTGAGTGGCCCAATGTCATGTTTAGGAGTCTGCTGTGTCATCTACATTATCACACAACGTTTTCTCTATTACGAATTGTAAATTGTTCTGCTTTCCATAGTTGCTGGATGGAGTGTTAGAGGGCAAAAAATAAGATCTGCGTTACTGGAGTGATTGCAATTAAGGAGAAGGTGCAGTGTGGGACAGAGCTATACTTGAACTTTTTCTTCTGCCACCCTTGGCTGGAATTAATCCAGAGACGATGGCAGTGTTTTTTCTCTTATCAAATTAAACAATCATACTGTGAAAACACCCAATTCTCTTGCAGGCTATCTTGTAAATTTGGAATGTGCAAATTTATTGTATAATCTAGGAAAACTCTCCAAGGTGAGACTAACTATGTTAACAGACTTTACAGACCTTCAGGAGGCTTAAGTTGGCCAAAACTAGATTGTAGAAAGCTTAAATTGGCCAAAACTTTATTATAGAACTCACTGCAGGTACTGCAATTTGAATATGAGAGGAGCTGATAATTTAGAAAGAAATGGGAAGTACACAAAACTATTACAACAGCTATTCATGTATTTGGTGGAGTATTTCACAGCCAGTTCCAATATTGGAATGGCAGTTCTCATTGAGCAGAAAGGAAGAACAGCAGCACGTGGATTACCTGGCATTGCCCCGTGCCGTTTGCTTTAATGGATGCTGCTGGTGGAGTCCAAAGAGTTTCTCTGATGACCTTGACAGTTCTTACATCTTTGAAAATTAGTGTTCCTTATTAAATGCGAGACATGAGCAGCTTCTGTAGCTTTACCTTCAAGATCCCCAATCCCATTCTTTTTAATATACCCTTAAACTGTTCATTATGGTTAGTTCTCCTCTTGGACTGCAGGGTGGAAATAGATTCTGTAAACCTCTGAGAGCCATGCCACATAATCCATGACTCTGAACACCCTGCTATCTCCATGATGGCCTGCAAACAGAAAGCTGTGGATGTTGGAAGTCCCAGACTCCTTTCTCAATGGGTGGGACGGTGGTAAAGCACCATGGTAGGAGCTCGGGGCTGGCCAGAGTGGTGGGAGCACAGTGCGACCTGGGGACCACCACAGCCCTTCTCCATGGGAGGGCGGTGGTGGCTGCGAAATGGACACATCCTGCTTTCCCAGCAGAGATTTTTGTTGTGCTTAGCGCTTTCGTGCAATGAGATGGGATCGAGGCTTAAAAATTCCTATTGAGAGGAGAAATATTGAGTTTCAAAATACAGAAAAGCAGCCAAATTCCACGAAGAGGGTATATATCATTTATGTGCTGTCAAAACACAATGGATACTGTACAACCTCTTTTCTACACTCTGCCTTGTGCGCACGCTGAATAATCCATGCACACAAACTTGGCGTGCAACTCCTACCACTCAGCAAAATACAGAGCAGCAACGCATGTTAGTGAGAGCCCCTACAAAGGAGTCATTATTTTTACAAGTAATTAAACTGCACTGTGCCAAATAAATGAATGCAGTGTGTTTTTTTTAATGCATTATCCTTGGAGGGTGTGTGTGTGTGTGTTATTGTTCACTTGCTTGCTAATTTGCAGGACCCTGCATTTTACACTGATTCTCCCAGCCAGCATTGGGAAGGGGTGAAATTTTACTGTAATTAGGAGACAATCATTAAAAAGCAGACACAAAACCTTCAGCGTTGTTGCAGTTTTGCCAGGGTTCAGCTGCAAAGCAGCTTCATTCAGCTGCGGTGTAAATATTTTTTCTCAAAACCTAATTACGCTGCTGACATTTTGAATTTCTGTTTATCAGCTGAGCTTTCCCTTTTCAGCTGCTGCAATTCTTTGTGTTTAAAAAAACAAAAAAAAAAAAAAAAAAAGAGGGGGAAGATGCTTCCAATGTAAATTTCGCAGCCCTTGAAGTTGTTTTCCTTCTGTGGTCTTGAGCTTGTGCACTGGCTCTTGCATCCTCTGGCAGGAAAGGTGCCGCTTCTTTTGGGACCAAACTGCCGTGGGGTGCACATAGGATGGAGAGCAGGATACTCTCCTTCAATGTAGATTTTGCAGCCCCTGAAGTGCTCCTTTCTGTGGTTTCGAGCTTGTGCACTGGCTCTTGCATCTTCTGGCAGGAAAGGTGCATGTGTTGCTCCTTTTGGGACCAAACTGCGGAGCTGCCGTGGAGCACATGTAGGATGGAGAGCGGGATGCCGACAGCGGTGTTTATTCATTGGTTGTGTATCGTTCCCAAGGGTGCTTGGTTGACTTTTGGGATTAAAAATACACAGAAAACGTTGTCCTGCGGTGCAAAATAGAATAGGACAGTGCATAAGGGCTGGAGTTTTTTAGGAAAAATAATAATAAAAAAATGTTTTCTGGGAACATGCTTGTTGGCTTGCTAGAGGCTCAGTTAACAGTTTGGCGGTTTGTTTTAGGAGTACAAATTTAAATGCAATTTAAGTAAATTAACTTTCCTTGCATGAAAAAGCTTTGGGAACAAGGCAGGTTGGATAGCCCTTTCTGACTTTCAACAGTCTCTGAGTCTGGTAGGAGCAAGTTCCAAAACGAAGGGTCCTGGGTTGAAGCCAGTTGCTCCCCTGGGCTGAAATTGGGCAGCACTGGCTGCAGGGCACTGGAGAAATGGAGAAGGGCTGGCTCCCAAGAGTTTATTAAACAGGAGTTAGCAGGCTCCCTGTGAGTAACTTGGCCTCTGCAGTAGGACAGCTGCAGTTTGCGGTAGTTGATGTTTTCAGATGCAGCTGGGTGCAGTAATACAACCCGCCTGCCAGCTCCATGTTCTTCGCTGCTCCCTAAGTCAGGGGAGGAAAATGGCTCCAAGGAATAGCAGGCGTGCAGGATTTCAGACGAGTGGGAAATGCCACTTTGTAAAACATCCAAGCGCTGATTTTATTTCTGATTTCCTTTCTGCAGAACGGAGTTCTCTCTAGTAACCCCAAAGTACTGATTTTTTTTCCCTTGAAGCCAAATGGTTGTAGTTCCTTCACAGCTGAGAGCGATTTATGTCCCCTGAAAAAGGGGAGTAAGAGGAAAGTAAAGCATTTTTCCAGTCCCTGCAAAGGACAAGTTTGAGAGCTGTAACGGTCTCTGAGCTTTTTTACTCTAAAATTAGCTCTGCCTTTGCTGGTTCCTCTGCTTGCTTATCGCTGTAAGGCGCTTCTGCACAGCTCTGGGATTACTCTTCCTTCACATCTCCTGGTAACAGCCAGGTGGCTCAGTGTGTCAGACTATAAGTCTGCATTTCCCAAATTAAACTGATTTAATTAACACACATGAGGAATAACTCACTGGTAGCAGAAGGGTTTTATGAATGTTTTGTAATCCATAATTATCACTCGCTATTGTTCTGATTTTACGTAAGTAATTGGTGAAGTCTGTGCTGTAATCTCCTTGGTGCCTCTCAAATAAGGAAGTTTTTTCAGTAACTTTACGTGTATAATTGAATGCACTTTTCTGCTCTTCTGAGCCAGAGCTGCAAGAGGATTTGCCTGGTAATTCATTTCTTTGCGCCCCAGTTTAGCAAGTCCTTTAAGCATGTGTTTCATTTCAGAGACGTTCATGTTCATGTTCAGCAGAGAGTTTAATTAAACATTTCTTACAGTGCCCTGCCAAAGTGGGATGGTATTTAGAAATGGACATTCTTCATTGAATTTTCATGCTAAGTTGTTCTCTTAAATCCATTCTTTGCGTAGGCGAAGAGCTGTCTGTGGTGCAGATGCCTTCCAAAATCATCAGTTTCCTGGGGCTGAAAACATTGCCAACTGCTGTGACTTCAGTGCCATATCGTGGCAGCTGTATGTAACCAGGGTGCTTATACCCCCGAGAATGTGCAGGCTGAAGCCCCCCCTTTCCTGTGTGCCCCCTTGTTGTTATTACAGGCTGGCTCTGAGTCTCCCCTTGGTTACACCGGTTCTCCCAGTGTTTTTGTACAAGGAGGATGAGCAGGATGCAGCTGGGGACATGCTGGTGGCCAGAAGGTTGCCACCACACTGGGCAGGTGATTCTACACGTATCTTTATTTCTGGCTAAGCAGAATCAACTGCTGAAGAGTTTATTGAAGTAATGCTGATGTTTTTCCCTCTATTCTTCACCCTAAAACAAGCAACAGGTTCTTTTCGTAGTTATTCAGGGTTCTGGGCAGTAGCTTTCAAGTAGAACAGTTGACTTGTCTCTATAAGCGCTGGCACAAGTTTAACATTTAAAGGTGGATTCAAAGATGTTATAGAAGGGCAATGGAAGAGGACCTGGTGAGAGATACGTGTGTTAAGAGGATGCCGTTTAGCTACAAAAGGATGGGAGGAGCAGTGATCCAACAGGGACTGGTTTTGTGGCTGTGTATTGCTGAACTTTATTGTTTGAAACGCTGTTGCTTAATTGATTGATCATCATGATTAAAAGGATGCTGAGGTGCTGTGAGTTTCTTCTGGCAACAGCAGAGGAGCAGGGGGACCGAAGAACCAGGTGTGAACATGATGGAGCAGGAAGAGTTTGTGTTTCTCTCTTTTCATCTACTCACCACTGTGTTCTCCAGCTTTTACTGGTTTCCTAGTGTGTTCCCACATCCTTGTGAAGACTTATATTTTCATTTGCTGGCTCCCTCGTCTCGTTTGTTTTGTATGTATCTACCTCAGAATACAGAAGTGGAGGAAGTGGCTTTGTCTATATGGTAGAAACAGCTTTTTACTGTCTCTGGTACCCCACTCGGAAATTGGAGGTCCTGGGAGATGATGTTCGTGTAAACAGGCCTGTGAGGAGAAAGAAGAAGAGTTTTGAGAAGACATGGAAATATATGAGAAGAAAATGTTTCCCCCACATAGCAATCTTGATCTGGAAGCAATGCCGAAAATTATAGGGGCCTATAATAAGTCTCGTGTGATTGGTAAGTGATTGTGATAGACCAGCTCCATTTCGGGATAAATTTAGAAAATGCAGATAAGTGATTTCTGAGAACTGCTGCATTTTTGGCTTCAGGCGTGGGTCAGCTGGATACCCAGTTAGGATGCTTGTGTTTAGGCTTTGGAGCAGATCTGCTGGACGTAGTGACGTTCGTGGTGGAGACTGAAGTTTGAACAGATTGTTGTAGGAGAAGACTTTGCAAACTGCTGTGTCAGAGGCAGCCAAAGCGATGGCTTCATCTTTGGGTTGTGTTACAGAGGCTGTGGTCACGCTCACTTGCGGCACATGGAGATGTTCAGCAGAGACAAGTCTTCCTTCCATATCACTTGTCCCGATCTAAGATGATGTTTTTAGCCGCAAAGAAAACATTGCTTGATGAAGCAGTCTCCATGACTGTGCTTTTGTATTTGAAATGCAACAGATGGCATCTGGTTTTGCTCTCAGTGCATTTCTTAAATTCACCTTAAATTTTTTCTGTTTACTGATGTGACTCCAAGTTGACGTTGGGTTCTGAGTGGGACCTACGGCTCCGCATCCCAAGCAGGGTAACTTTCTTGTTAGATGAAACTATGAAATTAAAACAAATTAAGAAGTGCATTTAATAACGGATGGTTATTCGTGTGGAATGCACATGGAATGTACTTTTTGGCAAATATAGTTGATGACAATTTGTAGCTGTATTTTTTTTTTTAATATATAATCAACATTGGGCCCTAAGAAATGCTTGGGTTTAGGAGCGCAGACCCTTTGTAGTAGAAAATACTGGACATGCTGTCCTAGAAAATGTGTGTCTGCAAACCGCTATTGAGGGACCAAGCCACTTTTTCTCTCTTGTATGATTTCCTGCTGTACCATCAATGGACTGAGAACTTGGTATTAAATGTTTTGAGTCTATTTGCTAAATATTTAATCTGACATTGAAGGGTGGATTATGCAATCCTGAATTCAGTTCAGTGTCCAAACCCACTGCAGTTCATGTTTGTGTGAAGCACGGTAAGGGTTTAGTCATCATTTCTGCATCAGAGGAACTTTTAACTCTTTCCTGCAACATCAAAAGTATTCAAATTAGCGAGGGATCAATACAGTTTTCTTATACAAGAAACATTTTTCTTTCTACTTTCCTGGGGCTTTTTGGAACACTTGGAAACACCTGCAGTATAAATGCTGTGTTTGTTAAATATCTTTCAGATTTGTGAATGCTTGATTTGATTTAACCCATTCTAGGACATGCTGGTTGCAGGTGTTTTCTGAGTCTACTATGGATCATAGGTGCAAAGTTGTTCTTGCATAAACAAAACCACTGTGACTCAACACTTCTACAAATAGCGTTGAAGTTCTCTTTGTCAAATTTCTAAGAAGTCTTGGTTTTAGATGCCGGTGGCTGCATTGTTTGATGCTGGCTTTTCATAGAAGGGACTGTTGGCTCGATGTAAATTGCCTGTGCTCTGGACATGTTGTGCAGACACCACCAAGTCCAGCTCCCTGTTCCAGTACGCACTGTTCCTTGTTTATCCCAAGTCACAGTCTCTCTGATCTAGTATTTTTAGTGTGATACTGTAACAACGGTAATAATTCAGAATTTGAATAAGGATGTAGCATTATAATTCAGTTTACTTTAGTTCTTATTTGCCTTAAATAAGCCCCTTAAGGGGCTGTTCAGCCTGGAGAAGAGAACACTCCAGGGAGACCTTCTAGCAGCCTTTCAGTATCTGAAGGGAGCTACAGGAGAGCTGGAGAGGAGAGTGTAGTGACAGGACAAGGGGTAATGTGTTTAAAGTGGAAGAAGGGAGATTTGGGCTAGATATTAGGAAGAAATTCTTTCCTGTGAGGTTGGTGAGACAGTGTAACAGGTTGCCCAGAGAAGTTGTGGATGCCCCATCCCTGGAGGGGTTTAAGGCCAGGCTGGATGGGGCTTTGAACAACCTGGTCTAGTGGGAGGTGTCCCTGCCCATGGCAGGGGGATTTGGAACTCTCTGACCTTTAAGGTCCCTTCCAACACTAACTGCTCTATGATGCTATAAGAGCATCTAAATTCTAGCATTTCCTGGCTTTTCACTGTAACCATAATACTAGGGGCTTTGTTTAATTTAAGAAGGAAAAAAAAATAGTTTGGTGGTGGTGGTTGTTGGTTTTTTTTCTTCCTTATCACATGAATCTAGGGGCTGATGCTTTTGGAATAAACCCACAGCTGTTGTCAGGCTTACAGTAAGATCATAAGAGCTGGCAACGCTACCGAGTTTGTTTTGTTTCAGGCAAAGTCCAGCTCAGAAATCTGGAGGGGATATCCCCAGGAAATAACACCTTGAGTTCCCACACCGCCTTCCTTGCCTGTTTGTAAAACTGTGGGATAAATCTTCGTAATATGAGGTTCTGCTTAACCCACTGAGGCTTTTTTGATCTCTTCCCTCTCCTCTTCCTCTCCTCTGTTCAAAACCCGTTATCTCTGTACTGGAAAACACGCCTGCCAGGAGCACCGGCACTGCCAAATTTCAAACCCTTGTCACCCAGCACCATTTCTGGGGACTTTTAAAGGCGGCCAAGAGCTTTTACTTGGGTTTTTTGTTCTCCTTTTGCCCCTTATCTTCACCCTTCTTAAAAATACCTTGCCCCTATCTGCAGGAAGCTGGGAGCCGTGCCGTGTCGGTGCAGTCTTTCCTCTCCCTCCTTCCGCCGCTCACTGGCCCGGGGCCATCATATCTGCTCCTCCGTGAGATGAGGAGAGATTCAGCACCCGAGCACAGTATGGCTCCTCCTTCATCAGGGATGAGTGTACTTGGGTGATGCTAGGAGGTTTTTTAACACTACCTGTCGGCTTGTCTTACATGCCAAATGGGCAGGAGGTGATGCTGCCATTTAAGCATGTCCTGAGGGTATTTGGGAGGTTTGCTTATGTATCCTCTCGCCCTGTTTGGGGTCAGCATCCTCCTTTGGGCCACCTTTCCGCTGATGAAGGGTCGACAGGTAGGTCTGTCCTTTCCTGAAGCCATCAGTTTCCCTTCTGGGTTTACATCCGTGGGGCAGCAGATTGCAGCAGAAGCAGTAGGGATTAGAGCTAGAGGATTTCTTCCAGGCTTTTTCAGTGGGACACGGCATGATTGTGCTGAGAGTGGAGCTAGCGAACACTGTCAGCCTTATTGGTCAGTCTTTCCTTTTTTGACCAAGCAAGATGCTTTTTTCTGCAGAAGTTGGCCTTGAAGATTATGCCAATGAAATTCTCAGTTCACTGATCTTTTACAACTTTGATGGGAAGCTGTTGAAAGGGGAGGATGAGAAAGTATTGTCCCAGGATGGTTAAACCTTGTAAGACAGATTTCCCTTGTTCCTAGCAAGCTGTAGCAAACTGAATTTTTGTGCTGAATAGAACCAGATTTTCAGAATTTTTGAATGCTGGAGTTTCTACGTACATGTTTTTTAATAAGTCTTCAGTACATATTTGCATATCTCTTTTTATCTCCTACTAGACCAGCTTGCGTATGTGCTTGTATACAATTTCTGCAGAAATTCCCATTTTGTACAAAATAAGTGACTTTCACAACCAGGGAGTCTACAAAATACACAACTGCAAAGCTTTTTTCCTTGGAAGAAAGTGTGTCTTTATCACCTCTCAGTAAAACCCAGGGATTACAGTGAAATATGTAGGAGAGACACAAACAGCTAAGCTCACGTGTGAAGATGAGCGTACTGGACTGTCCTCTCGTGTGATCTGTGTGCCCTTGGAGGCGATTGCCTGAGCACTGGAAATAGCAAACAAGTTAATGCTTGTGAATATTCATTTTCCTTCTCTGCTGCAGACCATCAGTCCCGGGATGCAGAGGGGTATGAAAGGGATGATGTGAAAGTATCAGTAGGTTGAGCCATCCACTGCCAAACGGTTTAAGATGCTTTATAGGGTGTAACGTGGATCAGCAGCTTGAACAGGAAAAGAAATTGCTGTCTTTGTAAGCAGAAGTGATTATTTGATCAGTCTGGGCCGTGTGAAGGTGGTGGATTGCAGGAGGGGTGGGGTGTTGCAGGGGACTGTGCCTGTCATCTTGCTCCAGATTTTGAGGCTTTTCAAGCCACCGAGGGTCCTTTAAGGCTCGAGCTGTGCAGGCTGCTTTGTGGGTGCTGATTTGAAGATGCTCCTAAGTGTACTTGAAGCTGATGAGAAAGTGGAGCAGACTCATCTCACTCGGTTCTTTAATCTGGCTGATGTTGTCCCCGTGAGCACGTGAGCACAGGTTTTGTGCTGACCGCCTTGTTGTCCTCTGAGAGTGGCACTGAGTACAGTTGTTTCACATATACAAAAGCTGAAAAGAGAAATACTCCAGACAGAAATGTCTGCATTTCCCTGATAAAGGGATATCATTTCTTTAGTCACTTCTAATGGCTCGGTTGACTTCAGTGCCTCTGTGGATTTATACTATTCACCACCAAAAACTGGCTGCTTCCTTCTGCGTCTCTGTCGAAATATTGATTCTGCTTAAGGCAAGACTAATTGTACTGAAGTCAGTACATTAAATGGTGGTGAATGGTGGAAGACGTAGTTTTGCGTTGTCTGAATTTCCTTTCAGGTTTAGCCCAAAATGAGTCACAGGAGTGGGTGGGTGGCTGTGCTGGGGACGAGCAGGGACAGCCGCCACTGCCACCACCGCCCTCTGCGTGGGTTTTTCTGCCGTGTAATGAGCCATCCAACTGTTTCCTTACCCTGCTCTGCCCATTCCTGTTGCCAGTCGTGGTATTGTTTGCTTGGTACAACTTTGCTTTCTAAATTGCGTGGCTTCCCAGAGAGGTAGCCCTGTGGTTTGCTGGAGCCCAGGGCATTGCATGCCTATTAGAAAGGTTTGCTACTTGCAAAGTGAGGAACCAGTCAGCAAAGATGCTGAAAGCTATGTGTAGATTTACCTGATTCATGGTATACATTTCTGTGTACGTACCTTCTTGCATTCCTTAATTATTTGCATACAGTCTCTGTCCCAAGCCCAAACCCTACAGGTTTATCTGTAGCTGTGATGCAGAGGGAGATATGAGGTTGTCTGTTGTGGCTGGGGCTCATCTCCCCACCAGGGAGGGGACATGTTCTCAGCTCAGGCTGGCACTGAAAATCTCTAAATCTGAAGCTTTAGAAAAACACCTCGAGAAGATAAATGTTTCCTCGCCCTCTTAAAGGGGTGATGTAACCTCTGTGCAGCTCAGTGAGACCTGAAGAATTACTGCTTTGAGTCACAAGCCTGTGCAAAATCAGGGTTTAACATTCGAAAAGAGATGACTAAATAGAAATTTCTATAGAATGCATTGAACTGCTGAATTATTCTTTCATTCTGATCTACAACAGCATCTATTTTTCATTTCTTTCCTTTTGACTGGTAAAAAGAAAATCTGTGATACTGCTACAGGAGGACAGCTGTCTCAACACTGAGAAGATCTTGCACAGAAGCAGTTTCACAGGGCAAGGCAAATTCATTTCAGGAGTGAAAAAAAATGCTACAGATTGATGGCTGTTGGGTGTTTGTGAAGTCATGTGCTGGTTTTTAGTGTAAAAGTTGTAGTGTCAGTATTACGATAATCCCCATTTCTTCTGACTTCTCCTTCTGCAGTCTGTCTTTCACGTGTCTGTTTTTCTTTCAGGTGTCTGGTTTTGGTGGCCTACACCTGAAATAAATTCCATCTTAAAAAGCAATTGTTGTACCCTTTGCTGTTAGTCTCTCACAGTCTGGGGATAAAAGCAGGTGTCTCTACCTGAGAAAGACCTTGTGAAATAAAGCTCGTGGCTGGCATTAACTCTAAATCACATTAATTTTCAAGACTGAGAAGTGTGCGTGTGCATTTGTCTGTCTGGCCCTGGAGCCGGTGCTCTGTTTCTCTCGGGCCGTTGATTAGATGACTGTCCAGAGTGAAGGACGGTGTGCGTGTCCTGCAGTGCAGCATCCTTCCTCCCCTCTGAATTAACCCGCCCTTGTTTCGTTGCAGAGAGGAAGCCAGGGAACCCGACTCCTGGAGCACCTTGTCTCACACTGTGCACTCGGGGGACTACAGCGTGAAGCACCACCGCGGGCTGGATGTGTACATGCTGACAGTTGAAGCTAAGGAAGGGGTGACGGCCAGCTTGGAGAGTGACATTCGGCACCTTCAGATGCACATGCAGAGCCACCAGCACATGGTAAGGAAAAGGCTGAGGTGGTGACAGAGAAGCAGAGGTGGCTGGTTGCAGCCTGACATCTGTGGAGGACTTCCCCTTGCAGGCATCCTTTGGGGGTGTATTTACCTCAACATTTTCTCTGGATGTCATTACCAAACATCCAGGTGGACACTTGCCTATTTTCTTCTCGTTTGAGCACAAGGAGATCTGATCAAGCTGCACTAGGCAGCAAATATTCTTTCTCAGAAGACTTTAGGTTTGTGGCTGTGAAATGCTGGCTCTGCTCGACCTTGGGAGTTCTCTCTGCTCCCAGCTTCTGCCTGCTCCAATGAGGATGATACCTGCTTGGATGGGCAGGGAAAGCTCCCTGGAGGTGGTCTGTCCCTCCAGGGTGTTGGGCAGCCATCAGGCAGCCGCTGGAGCAGGGCTGACTCTGTGAGGGCTGTGCATGGTGGGTACATCTCTACTCAGATGGAAAATTTGGCTTCAGAGTGGAGACTGAGGGGATGGTGTCTGAGGCAGGTGACGGAGAAAACAGACATTTCCTTAGCACACTTGGTGCAGGACTCAGAGGATGAGCCTGCCCTGGCCACATGGTGTGCATGACCATAGTGGTCTCCTTGCTGTGCTTCTCTCAGACCCCACAGTGATTGGACTGCAAGAGTCATGGGACTTTGGTAGGGCTACCTCACTGCTTTAAATTAGGTTCCAGAGGAACTTTGTTGGGACAGGAAGGTGAAAAAGTGTGACGCTTCTGTGCCAGTTCTCAGAAATACCCATACGTCTTGCACAGCTGGCATCACTTGTCGGTGTTCCTGCATCACCTCATACATCTGTTACAGAGGGGTAGGATCTAAATATTAGTATATTTTTGTTCCTTCACCTAAGGAAGGGGAGAATCATTGTCTGCAGGCGATGGGCTGGGGGGGTGTTCAGAGGTACGGGCCACCCACACCTGAGATGTTAGTTGCTCCCGATCTCAACAGTAACTGGTGGCACGAGTGGCAAACCCAGGCTACCTGTGAAATTGCTTCCCCTTTCTGTCGAAAGATGCTGAAGCCCGGCTGGCCTGTCCAGCTCGCTGCTTGTTTGCTGGTTCCAGTGCCAGATGGGTACATTTTGCCTGACAATGAAATCAGAAAGGGCTATGTTTAGATTTTTTTCTTTCCATCACTGTTTCGCTTCACATCTAATCTGATTTGAATTTGGAAAGCAGCCCTGTAATTATCTCATTTAGGTTCATTTCGGGTCAGATAAAAGCCAGTTGGCTTCCTTTGGAGTCGACTCTATTTTTCAGGCTATCGGCAGCGTGATTTCACCATGAGGATGCTGGGGCTGCTGCGGCCTCTCCTTGTGAAAAACTTGCTTGTTCCCAAGCAAGCGTCACTGTTCTGTGTCTGTCTGTCCTGGTTGTGTTGTGTTGTCTGTCCATCCTGGCTGGTAGCCAGCGGCACAGTGTTCGGTGCTCTGCTGTAAGACTGTAGCCACCAGACGGCTGGCACGTCCTTTGATCCTGTTTTTTTATGCTTGTAAAAAAATAGCTGTTGCCTGCGGGTACCGCTGCCCACAGAGCCCTGTGTGCCATCCCTGGTGCTGCGCGATGGATGGAGATGCCATGCTGCCTGCCTTGGGATGCCTCAAATGCATAGGTGTCACTCTGGCATAAGTGACTCCATCTCTGGGGGCTGGGCAGCAGAGTTATTTTAAATAAGAGATTCCTAGCAAACACCAGAAGTATGTTTAATCAGCTGTGATTCACTGGCTGTGCTCATCGCTTGCAAACCTTGGAGCGTAGAAAGAAGAGTAAATGCAATATCCTCATTGGAGCAGTGATGATTTTCACTGCTCTTTGCATATGCAACAACCAGAAGTTCCCCTGTGATGCATCAATTAACATATTGGCCATTTTAATATTCAGGGAGAAAAGGGGTGCTTACACTGACGTTTTTGATACGAAATTCTGTCTCTGAGAAGTAGAGTCTTAAACAAATTTTGCAGGGACCTGTGTAAGTTAGGCTTCTAGGATGTGTGAATTTTTTGGAGTATTTTTACAAATGGACACAAAAACTACCAGTTTTGAAGTAGTTTGTTAGAGTTTTGCATTTGTGGGGAGTCACAGGCTCACTTACTGAGAAAACAGCGTGACCTGCAAAAGCTTATGGTGCAAAACCCCGAGCCTGCCACGGAAAATCAAGGGAGCTCTGTGGGATGGGCATTGTAGGACTGAGGTTGCTCATTAATTTAACAAGTTGGTTTTTCTAAGATATGAACATTGATATGTGGCAAAGAGAACAGTTCTTTCTAAGTAAAGGTTTGATTGCATCGAACTATAAAAGCTTCATCCTTGACAAAGCAGAGGCTCTGGAAGGAAAATGCAGACTAGAGTGGAATTGAGTACATTGCTACTGTTCCACAGTAATGCACATATTAATTTTAATAGTATGTCATCATTTTCAAATTTTTATTTCCATTTAGGAAGTAAACTTCAGATATTTAATTATACATGCGGTTCTCAGGAATGTATTAGATGATTAGTTCAGTCCTAGGAGCAGGAGACAAGTGACCACGTTTGGACATTGTCAGCCAATTCCCAGCTCTGAAGTAGCTTTTCCGTCAATACAGAGAAAATCAAGCAATGCTGTTGAGAACTGGGGAGTCGCTTTTAGGTAGCATTTGCTTAAGCCCTTTGAGACTTGGCTGGTATATATTTGCATTTTTTGGTAGACTGAATTTTGCTGTTTACTGATCTTGAATTTAAGTGCACTCAAGAAATATGAATACAGCTGCTTGAAGAGCAATTACAAAGATTACGGTTCTTCTCAGTGATGGCAGATGGTGTAACGAGGGGGTAGAGGGACAAATTTCAGCTTCAGGATGTTGGGGCTGGCCGTTAGGAAAATCTTCTTCGTGGGAGGGTGGTGTGGCATGGGAACAGATTGACCAGGGAGGCGGTGGGTGCTCCATCATCGGAAGTTTTAAAGACTTAGCAAGATGAAGTCATGGTTGACCTGATGTTGCATTGGTGATAGTTCAGCTTCAGGCAGGAGGTTGGACTACATGACCTCTAGTTACTCTTTCCAACCAACATTTCTGTCATTCTAAGAATTTTGGTATTACTGCGTAACAAACCCAACGCTTAAAAAACCCATGAGCATGTTTGTAACTCTGTCCCGAGGGACACCAGGTAGAGGTACAGAGGGAGGAGTCACATCAAATAGGATTATGTAGATACAGATCTTGTAGTTTGGTAAATAGTGTAAATGTAAAATAATCTCTTTTTTTTTTATGTATGTCTTGTTACAGAGTTTGGTGTAAATGTAAAATAATCTTTTTTTCTTTTTTTTTAATGTATGTCTTGTTACAGAATTTGAGGCAGAAGACAGAGCCTGGACCGGGGGATTCTGAAGGCAGAAATTCTGCTAAAGGAGCAGAGCAGGATGGTCACCTGGCTGCTACCTCTCAGAGCCTAGAAGAAATGGCAAGAGAAGGAAGGCAGGAAGGTCCATCTGATCTCGTTCACCAGGACATCAGGCAGCTCTCAGACCAAACCCACCAGGAAGACAAATGCAACAGCAGGAGTTTGGGAGCTTTAAATGATGCACCAAATGACTTGCTGAGCCTGGGGGATGCGAAGAGCCCAGAGGGCTTCTGTGAAAGTAAAAATACAGTGACGTTGTGTAAAAAGGAAGAGGAGGGGCCAGCCTCTACTGAAGGCTCTGGGACTGTATCAGATGAGAAGGACCGCACAGCGAGCCTGTGTGCAAGTGTAAACGGTGCCGTAAATCTTCCATCCTGTGGAAATACAAATGAGGAAGCTGGAATGACATCTGTTGAAGTTGGTTTGGATGAAGCCACCGCGTGCAGTAGAGATAGCCCCCATCAGGAAGCGCAAGCTGCCGAGGAGCGTGCAGCTGACAGTGCTGTTACTGTGGTTGAAACTGCCGGTGAAGCCCCAGCTTCCTTGGAGGGCGTGGATGTGGCTATGGGCCAGACTGAGTGCAGGAACTGTACGGGGGCGGCTGAGAGGGCTGCGGGCCAGCAGCAGGTAGAGGATGGGATGGCTGAGGCCGGTGAAAGGAGGACTGCAAACCTTGAAAAGCAATCGCCAGCTAAGGAAGAGTCAACCAGTGCCCTTCAGCCCTTGCTCAGTGGTTTTAATGGCACTGAGTCTGCAGATGGAGAGGGTGCAAATGTGGGAGTGGTACCGGCATACGATGGTACGGATGTGGACAGTGGCGCTGGTGATGTCTCTGTTGACTTTTGCAAGACTGGCAATGACAAAACGACCAGCGCAGATCTGGTAAAGAGCGGCTTCTCGGAAAGCCAAGGCAATGGTGGTGTCACAGTGGGGCAGGATGTCACTGCAAGCGCTGGGGCAGCTTTGCCAGCGGTGAATGGAGTGAAAGTTCCCACGTGTGCGTCTAAACCTGGTCCCAGTTCAGAAGTCCATGACAGCAAGGAGCAAGAAGGGCAGGTGGAAGAAGGTTGCGTAGATGGGAAATCCAGCTCGCTCTCATTGGAAGACAGAGTGGAAACGGATGGCCCTGGTGGTAAACCCGAAAATGGTGATGTCGGTGGATCTAATCACAGCAGTGCAGAACCTGTGTGCTGCCAGGAGAGCGGTAAGATCACTGAACGTGTGGCTGAAGCAATGGAGGGCAGCAGAGCCTGTGAAGGGGAGCCAGCAGGAACTGATACCAGCAGCAGCAGAGATGGAGGAAGCACAGATTCTGCAGATGGAGCTCAGGAAGTCGCTAGCTGTTGCCCTTCTGCTGATCAAACTGTCATTAACGACGAAATGGGCAACAGCTTAAAGCTGGACGCCGCTCAAGAGAGCAAACGTGAGCCGCTATCACTCCCTTCAGAGGATGTGAGCATGTGCCTGGCAAAAAAAGAGCCTGCACAACCCGAAACAGAGATAGCAGAAAGTGCTTCAGAGCAGGAGGGGCTGAAGGAGGAGGTGAAAGCACTGGCTCCCCTGCCCAGAGGAGAGGCACCGGCTGCGAGTCAGGAGGGAGACGCTGCAGTGGCACCTCCCGGGCAGGAGGCAGTTCTGCAAGGTAATGACCCAGGATTAGCTCCGTGTGCCAAGGGCGCAGACTGTGTGGAGGATAATTTAATAGGCACGCCCTCTGTAATTCATAATGAAGAATCTAAACAAAACCAGGAAGCGGTGGCGGCGGCGGCAGGCTCGGCAGAGCTCACCCAGCAGCATGGCAGGGTAGCTGCCGGAGCCGGCTGGCCTGGGGACCATGCAGGGGATGAAGGCTCTCCAGAGCAGACCCTCTTGCAGCAGGCTGAAGGAGGCAAAGAAGAGCACGACCAGGAGGCTGCTGCGAGTGGCAAGGAGCAGGTTTTGTCAGGGGAGCTTCTTGCTTCTGTCGTAAAACCTTCTCCCTGCTCTCAGGGGGGGCCTCTGGCAGGTAGCAGCGATATGGATGCTGGGCTGAAAGGGACAGTCCCTGCTGAAGAAGTGTGTGAGACCAGGGCAGTGGGTGAAGGAGAAGACACCATGCATGGACCTGCATTGGCAGGCGAGCCACTGGTTGGAGAGGGCAACCCCTGTCTGGATGCTGGGCTGAACCAAGAACACGATCCCAGTCAAACCCTACAGAGAGTCTCCTCGTGCAGCAACACCCCCGAATTAAAGGATGCTTCAGAAATAGGAGCCTCGAGCAATGCCTCTGAGGGTAAGGAAGAGTTAAGGCCGGTGGCAATAACCCCCGTTGTAGCATATCCAGAAAAACAAGAGGATATGGAAAGCGTGCTTCCCCGGGCATCACTTCAGCCCATCGCAGAGGAACCCACGTGCGACAGCGACTCCAGCACCGACACCATTTGTCCAGCCGGTGAGGGCGATGCTGGTCCCGCTGCGAATGCAACTCAGGGGAAGGTCTTGGCTGAGCCTGATGGAAAGCAAAGCCAAGCCGTACCCGAATCGCCCTTCTCACCGTGTTCGTGCCGTTTACATGCTGTTGAGTCACTGGAAAATGTGGGAGTAAAGAGTTTGGTTTCAGCAGATGATGGCTCCTCTCTGGATAAAGTTCCTAAAATGGTAAAAAGTTTTGATGCGGTGGTTTTTGCAGCAGAGACACCTTGTTCCTCTGAATTACCAGCTGCAGAAAAAGTGGGGGTTGAGCCCCAGGCTGCAGTGGATGCGGGAGCCAGCCTTAATGGAGAAACGGATTTAAATTCCTCGACAAAGAAGAGGAAGGTCAGCCCAGCGCAGCAACGAACCGAACCTGTTACAGGTAGGAAAAATCAGTTGGTTTCCTACTTTTAAGATTTTTCTTTCTAGGTGTGCCTCTAGCATCTCATTAGCAGAGGAAGGGAAATAAGAGGAGGAGGCCTGCCTTGCAGAGGAAGTGTAGGTGTTAGGGGGTTTTATTCTGAGGAAGAAGAAATCTGAGGTTACGTATTAAAACTTTCAGTTCAAATGCACGTTGCTTGGCTGGCACTTGGAGGTAAGGCTAGGATATCATCTCCTATGAATTTGTGCGGAAGAATTTCTAGCGTGTGAATCCTCCCTGGAGAAGGAATGAATGGGAGGGAGCTCCTTGGATTACTCTATCTTCAAGTTAGATACTTTCATGTGCTTTATTTGCTTAGTGCTGTTCCTTCGCTTCTCCCAAAGGGAGAAGATTAATAAATAAAGATTTTTGCTAAGGTGGAGTCAGAGGGTGCAACAGGGCATTTTCTTTGCTTGTCTACTTGAAACAGCTGCCAGTGTCCTATTGAACTGCGCAAAGCCACTTCCTAATTGGCGGTATTAGGTCATTTGAAAAAGCCAGTGAGCCCTACCCCCCACCGCCTTTTCCGGGCTGCACAGCTTTTTTTGTCGGGCAGAGCAGCCGGTGGTGTTTTCCAGTGCGTCTCAGCAGGACTGGAGCTCAGATGATGAGTTTTGCTCGCTGCCATCGGCTGGGAAGTGGGACGGGCATTCCCCGCAGATGAGCGGTGATGGGAGAAAGCGGTGGGACCTGGGGGGGACAGCGTTAGAGGCCTGGTGTCCGTGCCACGGGAGCTATTAGAAAACTTCAGCAGGTAACTTATAAAAAGGGGAAATAAAGGGATAAACTGAATGAAAGAGAAGTGGTTTTGTTGCTCCAGCGTGGAATGAAATCGTAGGTGAATTTGCTGCTGAAGCATGGGGCTAAGCTGATCTTTGTATTCCACCTGTTCAGGCAGCTGTTAATTAGAAGCAGCTGAACTTTTTCAACTGCTGTTTTCTTCTTTGCTGTGAGAAAATGATACAGTGCCCCTTGCTTTTCCAGCATTGAACAAACAAACAAAACATTTAAATGATTAAAAAAAAAACCTCCAAACCACTGCTTTAATGCTGGGAGCTGTTTCTTTAGTCTGAATGCAGAATGGGGTGATGGCAGAGGATTTGTTCTTATATCTGATGGAAGAATAACTGGGAGCAAGGGAAAGGATGGATTTGGGGGTGGGGGGGTGTCAGTGGTGGGTCCAGCAAAACTTTTTTTGGTTGAATTCAGGAGGTTTAGAAAGTTTGTGTGTTGAGAGATCATCGATAAACATGAGTCAAGAAATCGTTAGTAAATAAACAGAAAGGTTTAAAGGTGGATTAGAAAGCTGTTTTCAGAAAGAAGCTATTTCAGTGCTGTGGCAGAGTGACACTTCATTGGGATGGGGGTGGCTGGAAGTCAGTACCTGGCAGGGCTCCTGTCTTCTGGGAGCCTCCCTCTCTGCCAGCTCTGTCCGTACAGTCCAGGTCTTTATCTCCAGTTGGATTCTTGGAGCCAGGATGTTGTCCAGGCGAGGTTTTAAAAGGCGAAGGAACTTCTTCTCAGAGTCCAGTAAGATAGTGACTGAAGTAGGAAAGTAATATTAAGGCATCTTTCTGTGTTAGGGGATGGAAAGGGGAGGGAGGATGCGATCTTGTCACTGATCTAAAACCCAGAAGGATTTAAGGCTAAAAAGTCTTGGAATACAATGGTCTGAACTCTCTATAAGGAAGAATTGTTCATTTGCATTGGGATGCTGCACAAAGAAGAATTTCAGCTGGAATATCTTCTCTTGAGGAACTTTGGAATTGCTGTGAGGCAAAAAAGTTAGGGAAACCCAAATAAAATAAACAGCTTAAAGCCGAGATAAGCGACTGCTGTGAATCCAAGATCACTTTTTGAAATATTTCTGAAATTCACCTCCTATAAAGCAGCATCTAGAACTTTGATATAGCAGTAATTCCAGAGAACAGATTTAATATTTGTTGTTATTGCTGTGCACATTCTTCAAGTTGATGTCTAAGCTTTGGGTAGTGTGTTTTGTGTACTTCTTCAGTGGCAGCCTTCAATTCTTTGGGTCAGTTCTTCTTTCCAGTGTCAGTGCTAGAGAGCTTTTCCTGCAGTCTGGGTTTGTACGGAGTCTTTTGTAGCCAGGCAGGAGTCATCAGTGCTCAGCAGAATGAATCAGATCTTTTTTTGTTGTTGATAGACTACAGTAAAGCCTTCCCAAAGGAAGCGTACGTCACGAGGCTGCTTCTCAGAAACACGTGTGGTCGGTCGGAGGGTTTTATTGTCATGCTAATTTATCAGAGATGTAACTGGCTGGTAATTGCAGTTTCCATTACTCCAAATCATTGAGCTCTTTATTATTTTTTTTTATTTATATTGTGAAATTGTTCCTGTTTATCTTCTTACCTCTTAGTTTCAGCCTACCCCCAAAACAGAGACCTCAAAGGGGTAATTGCCTTATCCAGCCAAATATCTAGTGACTGATCACAATATTCAAGGAAGGCAATGAAGCTGGAAGATTATACTTTCATAAGGCAGTTAACTTTGGACTCAGAACTGCGTTATGGCTGAATACTTCTTCAAGCACATTATTTTTTAGTCAGGCAGATATATGCTAGTCATTTAAAAAACAGGCAGTTATGATATTGAGAAGATACCACAGGAGCCAGGCTGGGTGAGAAGAGAAGAAACGACATGTGTCTGTCCTGGCAAAACACCTCCAATTAGATGCAACCATCTTGGCAGAAAGTGACCCTGGCAAATTTAGGTTGTATGGTTGGGGTTTGGCATTTTAACTTAATAAATGATGTCATCACTGCTGCCTAGCTCTTCTCCTGGGAGAAATAACTGTAGTGTATCTGTCGTAGATCTCAGCATTTAAAGAAAGCGTTCATTGCCAGATAGAATTTTACCAGTCTTCACCTCATTCTCATCTATGGCATTTTCCCTCTGGAAAAGCACTTCCCCTGGTAAAGAAGCGGGATGAACCGCTGACACGTCACTGATGATACCACACATGCGATAAAATGCTCTGTGATTGAATTTTCTTTCGCCATCTTTCTTAATTAAAGTTTAGGGAAATATGGCAGAGAACAGAAAGTTGTCCCCTTGAATTTCATCCTGAGGGCACATGGCTTCATCCTCCAGTTCTTACCCAGCATGGAGTACCACTTACACCGCTTGCTTCTGCCATCCTCAATGCACCAGTGATTTCTTCCTTGTGTGTTTTGTCTTTGGACCAAGATCTCAACCATCACACTGTTGCTCAAACAGATCCTGTTGCTACCAACAAATAGGACTCGCGGAAGTTTGTAACACTTCTGCTGGGAGTCTGCTCACAAGCTCATCTAATCGAGGCAAAATCATGCCAATTTGACTTAATGATGTTGTATTAGTTTATCAGTAGATCTTTGCAAATCCAGATCATCCCAAAATCAAGAGCAGACTTTAATGACAATGGAAAACCACTGGTGACAGTTGTTAGAGCAATATCACCATGAAGATGGGAGACTCCTCTTGCTAAATCCCTGAGTGGGTAAACTTATTGCAAACATATGTCGCCCTTAAGAAGGCGTTGTCATCCATCCAGTGTTTGCTTTCAGTAGAAATGAGAGAGGGAGCTCGATCAGAGGAGAGTTTAGCCCTAACACAGCCACTCTCCCATCTGGGTGTCTGTGGTCAAATCACTCCTCTAAAAGTACCCTGTATGTCGTGAGAGTCATTAGCTTAGGGCTGGAAAAGGGTTAGGATGTTGACTTCATGCCAAGAAAAGGTATGCAGCAGGGAACCCCAGGGAAATGGTGACTAAGGAAAGCTTTGCTGGACAGAAAAAGTGGCAGGGACATGATGTTTGTACCACTGCGGTGGCGACACCGTGATGGGAGCACTAGGAAGGGCAAAATCAGCTGGAACTTTGTAAACTCCAGCAGAAAAAGGTTTGCCTTCTGAGGCCAAGGACCAAATCATTGTCCTTCAGGCAGTGCAGGGGGGTTGAATTTTTGAAGCTTGTGATACTTTTTTTCAACACTCAAAACGCCTGTTGAGAGAAGGCAAGGCTGGTTTCTTGCTTTATCTTCAGCTTATGGTAAGAAGAAAGGCAGCAAAAAATGTGTTGGTTTTTTTTTTTTTAACTAGATGAACGGGAGCCAAGAATACACATGAACAAATACAGGCAGATGTGCTCAGCTTCACCTAGAGCTTTTCAGGACTTTACCCTGTGCTTGCTGCTGTTTCATAGTTTCCTTCAGTCCCAGACACGATAGTTGTAAAACTAATAACAAGCAAACAGCAAAGTCGGGAATGAAACCAGATGTTGGAAGTCAAATGGACTTGTTGAAGGGGTTTTGGAGTTGGGTTTTCTTTCCCTTTTTTTGTACTTTTTTTTTTTTTTTNTTTTTTTCTTTTTTTTTTTTTTTTTTTGGTCTTTTGAGACTGGTTTGAATAAGCAGAAGAGCATCGGCAGCGCTGCGAGAAGTTTGTTTTTAAATTGCCTGTGCGAACCCCTCTCTTTTCACAGGGAAGCTGGAAATGAAAACTGAAGACGAGGTGGATTTTCTGAAAGACCGTGTCGAGAGCGCAGCCTGCGAGGAAGCGGTGAGTGCCACTGCCTTATGCCTTGTCGCCTTGTCCTTTTCTGTGCTTTTTAAAGAAACACCACCGCTGCTGCACCAGGTTAGAAACCACCTCACCTGCTGGTTTCCTTTCTGCCGCCTTTGAGCAGCGTCCATCACCCTGACGTTGTTTTAGCCTTTTAAAAATAGCGTGGGCTTTTTTACCCTGTGCATTTTTTTCAGCCACTGGATTAAGCCTTGTTTATTTGTTCTCGGTAGGTGACATAGAGGTTGACCCCCAAGGTTCCTCGTGGGGCAGGGCTGCAACCAAGGTTTGTATGATTCGATAGGAGCGATGCCCTGTCCTGTTCCTGGGGTTGGTGATGCTGCGCTGGGGGCTGGCAACACCTCTGAGGTCCATGGATGTGCGTGGTCCTGGGGAGTTCCTCTGTCCCTGGGGGGCTCCAGGGGTTTTGACAGAGGGGGACCTGGATGTGGCTACTGTTGGTGCACGCCCAGACCCCCAGGTCTGACGGCATCGCTGGCTGGGAGCGTTAGAGCCTTTGCTGGTAGAAAAATTAGCAATGAGAACAGGTACTGAAATACAGGGTTTCTCACATCAGTGAAACCATGTGCGAAGGTCATGCCATGCATCAGAAATCAGTTGGTATTGCTTTTTATGACTTGTGCTTTGCTGTTTTTAAGGACTCTCCATGATTAAAAAAAAAATAAATAAAAGAGTGAGTATTAGGCTTGACAGGAATATAATTTTGGTTTAAATCGCCCCTAATACGTATTCAGCTTTATCAGGAGCTTGGGTTTTTATTCTTGCTTTTCTTACCTGCATTTGCTTCTCTATTTTAATATATTGTTTCTTCTTCCTGAAAAGGAAAGTGTTTTGTAAATGCTCAATTGCTGGCAGGCTGTGTTGGTGCACGTTGGCGTTGAGCAGCTGTGTTTGTGTGTTAGCGCACCATTATGGAGCTGTTAAAGGAGAAAATATTGCGGGGATGAGTTCACGTGTCAGGGTGGGGCACCAAAAAAGTCTTTGCTCATCCCACAATAAAGCTCTTTAGGCGGCACAGCAGTCTTGCCAAAGTTTGTAATAAAATCAGGTTTATTTTGGTTTTAACAAGTTAAGGCTTCATTTCTGTAGCTCTTCGCTCTGTGAGGTAGCCCGGGACTGGAGCAAATAACTTTCCAAGCGAAAATTTGTGGTTTCTGATAAGTAATTCTTTTGTTACTGGAATGCATGAGTGTAAAGATGCTGATGGGTTTTTTTTACCAACCCTTTATTAAAGATAATTTTCATGACTAATACTTAGGTGTCTGCTAGTAAAGTAAGATATCTTTAGAGAATGCAAATACGGGCACTGCCTTTTCCTTTCAAACCAGGGGAAAAAAGAAAAGAAACATATTGAATTTGGCTTCCATTTTGCATGCTTTACAGGCATTTTGATTTTTTGTGTGTGTCCTTTCATCTCTTCTTCCTCCCCCTCCCAGCCCGTCAAACACCTCTTTAGAAATCTGGCTTTTCTGGTGCAGGAATGGGAGTGCCAGGGGAATGGAAAGTTTGCTGCAGGACTGACAGAGTTTCCTGTTGCTAAGTTCAACAGAAACAAAATAACAACTGCACTATATTAAGGGTCATTTTGAAAGAAAAAAAAATCTGTGGAAGACTTATAAATAGAGCTTAATTCACACGTGTGGGCTGGGCAGGGAAACTGGCCGGTGAAAGCCATGGCAAGGCGTGCATCTCCTGCCACGTCCTGTCTCTGCTTTATTTAGCGCTGCCTTTATTTATTTTTTTTTTGTTTTGTAGCCAGAAGTCTTTCAGGTGCTCATTGGCTTCTCATTACAGAGCCATTTTGTGGTTAGTAAAAGTGGTTTTCTTCACTTGGTGCAAATAGAAATGTTGTTGCTTGCACCTGGTCAGGTATTTAGCAGTCTCACCCCTGCTGTCAGCAACTTCGGACCTTGGGATCAGCATTAACTCCTGTTTTATGGGTGAGAATTTTGCACAGTGTTATTCATAACTAAGCAATGTGGAAAGCTGTTTATGTGCACAGACTATGAAAAATAATAATAATGTTTCGGAGCCTAAAAAGTGCAACTTCTTGAATAGTGCAGTCAGGCTGAATTGACAGAATTGAGCACACTGGAAAGAGAATGGGGAAAATTCCTTCTTGTGACTTGTTTCCGAAGGCTGAGAATTAACTAGGTTCGTGATTCCTTATTATATGTGTAAGATTGCACGTGCTTGCCCCTGTGGTTGTTTCAGAAGACTTTGCCTGAGAGAGACTCTTGTGCATGTCATGGAAAAGCTGCAGCTGAAAAATGTTTAGGAAAATAATGGTTTGTAGGGTTATAAGCACTGAAAAGAAAGTAATGGAAAAATGGTTTTTCCAATTAAAATGGGGTTTTAAAGTAACTGTTTCTTAAATCTCCAGAATGTTTTCTCAGAGGTTGTATTTGTTCAGCTATAGAAATTCTGTAACCAGAATTTCCCAAACGCCTTTTATGTTGGGCAGTGGGTGCTCGTCCTGCCGGAGACTCCCTTGGTCCTTATCTTCCTGCTTTGTTTGGGGATCTTGAGTAGAGCTGGGGCAATAACTTGATGTGATCTATTAAAATTAGACTTGAACATTCTTTAAAATTTAATAACTTTAGATTCTTAACTCTGATGAGAAATCTGGTTTGGCTTCTGCATACTGTGATGGTAAAATAATTTAGACATGGTGCCTGGTGGCTGCAGCGTTATGAAAGTAAAGCGACGGTTTGAGGTGAACTGTACCCTGATGTACTTCTTTTCTTGTGTTGATCCCAGAAATGGGTGATGATTCATTATTTGCTGAATCTTTGTCTTCATGTGGCAGGATGGATAAGGTTGTGCTGCTGGGTTCATCCGACAGCCTCGGTTGTCTGAGCCTGTGACTGACAAACTGTAGCTGGCTGACCCCAGAAACAGGGTTCACTGGGAAATAGCCTTCTCGTTTTATTTATTAATTTCATTAGTTGGCCGCTATTGAATTTAATGCATCCTACCTTTACTACATGAATTAGTTTTTAATTGATGTCTGTTTTCAGAACTTGCAGCCTACCAAATAAACATGGCATTTCTAAAGACCTCCACAGAGAATGAAGCTGGAAAAAGATTTGCACTTTAATCTTTCAGCTTACCCAAGTAATGTAGTAACGTTACATTACTTGACCTTGACCTGTTCTGGGGAAAATCTGCAATATTTTCATGGTTTGGAAGCTGGACGTATGTTTACTTGGATGACATCAGGTTGGGAGGGGTTGAAGGCACTTGTGAGAAAACAGGGTCAGGGTTCAGAGTGACCTTAAGAAATTGGAGAATACATCCAGATGAGAGATAGAAGCAGCCACAGAGGGCTTCATTTGCAAGGGAGAAATCAAAATGCACATTTAGAAAGTCAGCTTTTAAGCTGGGAGAGGGATGAGTAGAAAAAGTCTGAGGATACTTATGGGTGCACATTTAGTAAGTCAGCTTTAAGCTGGGAGAGAGATGAGTAGGAAAAGGCTGAGGATTCTTAGTGGGCCACGGATGAATCATCAGCGAGAGACTATTGCAAAAGAGACGAATCTTGTTTTGGGTTCTATTGAAGGAGTGTCCTCCGTAAGGTGCGGGAGGTGACTTACTCGTGCGTGGCACTGTGGAGGCAGCGTCAGTGTCATCAAATCTAGTTTTGGGTGCCCTGCTCCGAGGAGGACACGGGTGTGCTGGAAAGTGTCCAGAAGGAAACAACAAGAGGAGGTTAAGAAATGTGAGAAGAGGTTGAAAGAATTAAAGTTATTCAGGGCAACAAAAAGAAAACTATTGTGCAATCTAGCACTCTGCCAACATGTAATAGTGGTTATTAAAGTCCCAGATTTCCATGGCAGCTTAATTTACTGATTTGCTAATTTGCCAGGATGATTTAGGCTGGATTTGAGAAAACATCCTGTTATCATCATGAAACTGTTGCAAGACCACCTAGGGAGGCTAGCAAACCTTCTTCCCTGGGAGTTGTTACAGATCTAATAGATGATGCTCTGTCAGGACAGAGCCCCAGCTCTGTTGTTGCCCATTGCTTTTCGCTTGTAGTCTCCCAGGTTTGTCCTTTGAACAGGAAGAAGAGGAGGGAGCAGCTTAGCTGGAGTCTAGCAGGGTGTGCAAAGAAGGGGACAGGGATGGCAGGACCATAGGCGATGCAGGTGGGAAGAGGGGATGGGCTGGACTGGGTGGAAAAAGTCTTGTGAGAGACAGAAATACCTAGACAGCATTGAGATGAGTGTTGGGGTGGACAGTAGGTGTGAAGGATGCACAGAGTTTTTCCTCCTCTCACGCTGTAGTCCTTCTTGTTTTGCTTCCCTGGAGTCAGCGGATACATGGAGAAAATCGCACCCAAGGCATAGTGTCACCTTCCCCTCTGGTGTCTGGTCCATAGGAGGGAGAGCCTGATGCCAGTTTGCTGGTTAAGTAGTAGAGAGATGCTTCATAACTGAAATCTGCTGAACACTGTCTGTGACCCAAGGGGTTGTTATAGTTCTCCTGGCTCCAGTTTATTATCTTAGGAAATAACTTTAACAAACTGCTCACCCTGAAGACATCCCAAAATTCCGGTTGCCTGTGAGCACTGAAGTCCGTTTGCTCTGTGTGTCCGTGTGTCTGTACTTGGGATGGTGATTGTAGGTCCCTGTTTTCCAGAGGGCCTGCAGAACAGTGTGGGAAGCTTCCTGGCAGTGTGGGGCATTTCAGAGTGAGTGGCTGAAGTGATAGAAACAAATCAGAGTGGAGTCTGGCGATGGAAAGTGCAGCTTTAACAATAGGCTGCATCCTTCCCCTGCCTCTTTAAAATCCCTTGTGTAACTCTCTCTTTGCAAATGTTGTCCTGTAACTAGTGTAAACATGGAAAAACCCAGCCAAAAAGGAGCCTGTCCTGAGCCTGGCATTAGCGCTGGAGGGTGACACACACATACCCACCCCGGGTCAAGGCTTTGGGCTCGTCATCCGCGAGGCCCTTTCTCACACCCACCAGCATCCCGTGTCTGCCCTGGATGCTCAGAGGCTCGAGGCGTCTTGGAGGAAACTGTTTCAGACTGTCAGCCCCTGGGTAAATTCATCGCAGTGCAGAGCAGCTCACTCTGGGTTTAGCCATCTGTTCTGTGCAGCGCTGCGTAAGCCAGAGTCCACGATATGTGCTGCAGGGAGTTACAATAAAAGCAGGGTGAAAAGAAAAAAAAAGAAATTCAAACCAGGCTGGGATTGTTGTTTGGCCTTTACTATTACTGATGCTTTGAAATCTGTAACAGGAAGGCGTTTATACAACTGCTGTGGCAGGTTTTCTTTGTCCTGCGCTTAATTTCACTGGGTGCTGCAGTTCTGGTGCCTTTTTCTCCCCAACGCTGCTAATCCTCAGCTTGAGACAGTCGTTTCCAAGCTCAGTCACAGGATTCACGGCTGTTAGCGAGAGAAGCAGGAACACGGATGGTGAGCCAAATCTCCAACCGGGCACAAAGATGCTGTTCTCAGGTTTGGCTGGGCACAAGCCCGTGGCAGGATGGGGCAGATGAAGGTGCCGGCGCCACCCCCAGGGCTTGCAGTGGCCTCAGGGCTTGTCTTAGCCCTCGCCGACCTCTAGAGATGGTGAGTTACTTCTCTCCCCTACACCTTTCCCTTCGGCCACTCTGGGCAATGCTTTTTAGAGGAAAGATTGCTGCTTGTAACCCTGATGCTCTGTTTTTATATCGTTTCCTCTAATAAAAGTTCTGGCTCTGCCATCCTTCCAGTGGCGGCTGCAAAGGAAGTGTATCCCTCAGCTTTTTGATACTAATTTTAAACGCATCAAAAGTTACCTGCAATTTTATTTATCATCCACGAATACTGTTGCCTTGAAGGCAGAGCTGTGCATATATTCCTGCTGTAGTCCTGAGACAGATGCAAATTGAAGGCAACTGGTACATATTCTGAATCTTCTGCCGTGCTTGCTTCAGACAAAGGGGTTCACTCATACAAATTATTTAACATCAGTGCAGAGACCCCTTCAAGGATCAGGAATCCGTCATTTCACAAGTTTGTAAAATACAGAGCTAAAGGGTTTCTAGTATAGAAAATCCTGGGTTTGGAGTTCTCTTCCAGTGGTCATTTTTTTTACATAGTCACAGAAGTATGGATCTGTAAAATTCTGGATGTATAGGATTGTTACTGTGGCAAAGGAACTCTGGCATTGAATATTGTACCTTGAGAAGGGAAACACTTTGCTGTTTTTGCATTGTTCAGTCTCTCTTTTTATATGGATTCTTTTATTTGTGTTTGAAATCCCTAAAAGTTTTGTGGTGTAACTGTTGTATGGTAGACATGGTTACTGCACACTGAATTCCTGGCCTAAATATAGAGGAAATTAAGATGATAACATGGGAGACCAAATGTGGATTTCTTGATGGAGACTGCGTTCTTACAACAAATAGGTGCTTCGGAGTATCACATCGTCACTGGGTTTTTGTCCTTCTGAAGGAACCTCGCTATCCCTGCTCTGATACGTTGGAAGCCAAAATTGGCACCCTGCAATGTAAAGAAGCTGGTATTTATGTTTTTCCATAAACTTACGGTTTTTTGCAGTTCATTGGTATGTACTGCCTTAGAGGAAAACTTCATTAATACAAGAAATAGCTTTTTAATTATATTACCATACAATTGCTCTGAGGTTTTGTGAGGAGCCATGGACTGGTGTTTCAGTTCTCTTGCCATCCTACACTAACCACTGTCCTATGTGCAGGATTTGCATAAGTACAGTTTTTCAGGATTTGGGAAAGCTTTTGGGGACAATTTGTGCCACGTCCAGGAAGTCTCCTGAAAGGTGTACTGCAATGAGCAGTGACTTCAGCAGCCACAGCCACTGGTGGGAACCCCAATACCTCCTCTGCTGTGGCAGCACAAGCGTTTGGGAAGTCGTGCTGTGAACGGGGCAGATTCAAAAGTGAGATGAGACCTGGCCAAAGCCTTCATTCTGGGTTCAGAGCAGTGTCTGGCATTTGGAGAGCTGTGGGCTATAAACGTAGGCATGAGAAACAGCTTCCTTCCCACTTTTTACTCTGATAGAAGAGCCCTAACTGAGATGCTGTGTTTAGATGGTGAAGTTAAACAGGTTGAGACTGTAGGAACGACAGTGAAAGCTTCGAAGAGTAAAAATAGTTAATTCTTTGAGTAAGCTACTCTAGGAAGGTGTGAGCTCTCCATTGCTTCAGGTGTTTCCATCTGGAGTGAACTCTAAATGAACTGCCAAGCCGGTGCTAGAAGTGGTGCGTTATACTGGAGGTTTGTATGGACTTAGTGTTTGCATGAAATGCCTGTTTGCATGAAATGCCTGATTTTTAAAGATCCAATCTTTAAGATTTTAAGATTGGAAGTTGAAACCTTGCAGTGTAGGATGAGAGCCCTCAGAGAGGGACAGCTATCTGAGAGACGAGCAGGGCTCTTGGCTTCTGATGAAGAATAACAGGCTCCAGCAGTATCCAGGCATGGTGTTTCTGATTAATCTTCCAGCAAGGGATGAACAGAATGGTGTAAGTAAGAAGAAAAAAGTAAAGGACAAAAGAGAGCAAGTTGTATGTAGAGCTAGAGTGTGCATTAGAAAGAATTCTTCTCTTAAGTGTTTCCATTCATGCAGTGTGAATCGTTATGAAAATGTATTTGGCATCTTATCCAGTACTTTAAAACTCTTCCCATGGAAACATGGAAGCAAAATGCATTTAGCCTCCTAGAAGTTGCACAGATTCCCCTGTCATTCTCAGCCTTTCTTTTTCCCCTCACCCTTTTCAGGTGGTCCATCTTCCCTTATTATAACATTTTCATGCAGAGGTGGAAATCTCGGGTTTTTTTTTCCTCCAGCATCTCTGCTGTTAGTTCTCGGTGTCATGTGCACGTCCTGATATGGCCCGAAGTGACTCAACTGCATTGCAGAGTGTTTCTGGGATCAAACTGTATTAAAACATCAGATGAAGTAAAAGCTTGGTTGATAACTGAATGTTTGCCTTTCCATACAGCATCCACGCTCGCTCTCTGGCTTTGTCAGGGACATCTCTCCAGCTGCCTGGCCTGTTCTGTGCAGAGCAGTTGTTTGGGGGTGATGGAGGGGCTTCAAGCTCAGGACTGCGAAACAAGAATAGATGGTGAGCGTTGCAGTGGCTGATGAAAATATCTTAGTCTGTGCCGATGGACTGAGTGATTTGGTGTCTGGGTGTATGAGAGGTGAAATAAAAGCCCTTGACTGGTAAGGAAGGGAGTAGGTTTGGCTGAGCAGAGGCAGCTGTAAGTCAGAATTAAAAACCCCAGGGGCAGAGCAGTGCGTTGGTGTTTTGTTTGGCTGTGGTCAGCCATAGCTGTCCTTACTATCATGGTAGCAAATTCATCAAAACTTTCAAGGAAAGGAAACTTTGAATTTTGGTAGAAGACTTGTATTAGGGATTGGTCACAGTGAAGCAGAGGTGATGATTTCAAATGCAGCTCCTGGAAAAAGCGTGGACAGTAGAGACTCTTGTAGACGCCCTAGAGCAGATATAGATGTAAGGGGTAAAAAGAGAGTTTCTTCTCACTGCTGCTTACCTCCTTCCATTGCCAGTTTGTTGTTTTTACTCCTGTGGTCTGTGTTTTGGACTTCTGCTTTGGAATAACCCCAACATGGAGGCTGTAACAAGAATGTGACAGTTTTGCAATGGTTTAGTAAAATATACTTGATCAGCTGTATAGGAATTAGCAGATGGGAGCAAATTCTAAACCAGGCTTGCTTTTGCTCTTGGTCTCTCACAGTTAACAAGGTTCTCCTTCCCCCTTCTCTTTCTGCTTCACTTCTGCATTAAATATATGCCTAAATGAGCATGTGTTTGATGTAGCTAACTTTCTGATTTTTCTCTGAAGCAGTGGTGAACTTAGCTGCTCCCTCCCTTCTTGCTTACTGTGTTTATCGTCTCGGTGCCAGCAATGTACTCAGCGAAAATGAAGGCGTTAGCTGTGCCCAAGAGGCTAGTCCAAAAGATTTCTGGGTTATCCCATTTGCTTTCTCTTCTGTTTGTGTGGTTCAAACCAGAGGAATTGTTGCTAGCCTGTCTTTAACCTGAGTTAAGCTTCTTTCCTTTCAGATCTGAAGAGGGACTGATGCTTGGCTTATGGTTTCCTCAGCCTGGTTGGATATTGCTTCTCCCTAAAGGCCATGCCTTAACGTCTAACCTGATGCCATTACAGCCACCTTAATAGTAGTTTCACCTTATTTATGCACTTAGTTATTTGAGGGCATGTTCTTCCCTGCAGGAAGCACGGCACCTTTTGCAAACGCCCCGTTCCTCCCTGTCCCCAAGCATTTCCATCTCCCTCACTGCAAACACTAACACTGTGTTCTCAGGTCCTGTGGCGCTGGGTCTGCCCGTCTCATTTACCAACTGAGTGTGTTCTAACTTCTTAGATGTTGTCCTTCCAGCTGGTGAGATAAGAGGCAGGAACGTGAAGCCTCACCCTCGCTAACTCATTAGTCTGAGCCCTGGTACTGAGCCTGCTTAGCATCAAGTGACTTGTTTTTCTTCTGTCTGAGACTGTACTTACCTCCATAAATCACAAGAAGATCATAATCCTGACTTACTTGACACTGAACTTTTGCTTGGTTTCTTAACACAGCTGGATGCATTAAATGCCTAAAAGTGGTTGGGTGGGATGTTACTTCCAAAATACACATTTTCAAAGGCTGGAGGTGCAGTTGTTCTCTGAAACATTGGTTTCAGTCTGAGGTCTTGTGCTTGGGAATGTAGAAATCTCTTCTGCTCCTCCAAAATATTACTCTGCAGATTGCCTTGATTCTTCCACAGGCTGTTAAGATCTGCTGAGAATAAAGAAGTGTTTCTTGGTGTTTTGTTCCAGTGTTACTTTTATTTTTGACTCGCTGACTGTAACAAGGGGAGGAAATGCATACGCTCACCTGTTTGCCCAGGAGGAGGTGGACAGGTCTTAGCTTCAAATGCCTTTTACGTGAGAGGTGAAAAAAAAAGAGCAGTAATGTACTTTTTTTGAGCCTTTTAAAGGGGAAGGAGGGTTGCTTACGCTGTTTCCAAATAATTGCAGATGCCCAAAGGGAGGCATTGACTGTAAAGATTGGGATTCCACAGTGTTAAAAAGGGAAGGGGAGGAGAAAGAGAGTCCTTTGCTCCCGACTGCATGGGCTGAAATAGGTTTAGGACTTTTTGCAAATTCTGGTTTTAATTGCGTTTTGGTGAGACGTGGAGAGAAACCTCTAAAGAGTTTTTTGTTCATATTTGGATATTTGGGGGACAGCATTAGTTTTGCTTGACCAGGCTTGTTTATTACTTGTTTTCTGTCTTTGGGGAAGCTGAGGTTTACTTTGTATGTTGTAAATGATGCAAAAGGCACCCAGAAGAGTGTAGATGAATCCTCTGTCTTTGTTATAAATGTAAGTATATAGACTAAATAAATAACTTCTTTCTGGGCTTAAAATCCTTATACTGTACCAGACAACAAAAATTTGCGTCTTGGAGTAACTCCTAGAATTCTTTAATGCTGAACTATCTCCTCCGCTGCAAACCTGGGGCTCTTCCTCCTTCAGATAAGTGGTTTCTGTTTAAACTGGCTTTTCTTGCAACTGTCCTTTTGGGCAAAGGTTGGCACAATTCATGTAATACTGGCGGTGACACTAGGAGTGCATGGCAGGCAAAAAAGAAGTTTAGAAGGTAAGACTAAACAAGTCCTCTCTGTTCAAAAGAGCAAAGGGAAAAAAAAAAAAAAAACAAACGTGCTCAGAGCATTGCTTTTCCCTGGCTCTCGACAGTTTGAGTATACACCAAAAAATGATTTTTATCACATTTCAAAAGCTTTATAAGTTGTTTTCTTCTCTTTCGAGAAAACAGAATTTATATAGAAACATATTATTTCCAGTAGGAGCTGAATTATAAATTTAAAAATAGGATATTTTAGTTGAATTTCTCTATATATATATTTTTTTTTATTATTATTATTTTCTTTATGTAAGCACTAGTCTCCCAAGAAAAGTACATTCTGTTTTTATGCATGTCTTATTGTGAGCGATGCGTGTTCCCGATCTGGTAAGTAGTGCTGTCTGGCACATCCAATACCTTTTGGCCGCTTGGCTCTTATAATATATTGAAAGTTACCTTTTTCGGAGGATGGCGGCAGATGTCTGGATCCCGGCACTGAAATAGTGGGAGGGGAAGCAAGAAAAAACTGGGGTTTATTGCGGAGCTCTGCTGGATGTGGAAGGGGGAGCCAGGGAGGTGGGCAGTGGAGGGTGCTATGATGTAGGTGAATGAGTGAGATAACGTAGGTGCCCATCCGGGAGCATTTATTTCTCATCCGAGGCTGGTGAGAAATACCAGACTTGGGGGACATTCAGACTTCTTTTTCCCCAAACTCTCAGGGCAGGGGAGGGAATAGGGCGCTGACTACAGCGGCTGTAAGAGACCAAAGTAAGGAAAGGAGACCAACTAATAATTTCTTCCAGTCTTACCGATTGACCTAGCCAAAATAAGCGTAAAATAACAACAGCTGTTGAAAAAAGTCTTAATCGTGTGCCTGTACCAACAGATGTTTCCATAAGCCATTGATTTTTAGGTTGTCCAGCTTAAATAAATACATTCTGTATGTATTCTATAAATACAGTACAGGGGTGAAAAGGGTCAAAAGGGTAAAATACATCTAGGAGAGATTTCAGTACTTAGGAAAACTTTATAAGCTGTCAGTGAAGCTGTAAACAAAGTTGCACCAAAATATATAGTGGCTTTTAGTTTAAATTGTGTCTTTCTGCTTGTTACTGGCTGCTGGGGTTAACAAAGAAAATATTTTTCTTTCAATAGCTTTCAGATCTTTCGCTGGGTATTTTTTCTTATGCGTCTGCATTAAATAAGCCCATTTAACAAAACCTGATCCTCTTATAAACATGGAATAATGACAGTATCCCACATATGGATTTCATTAATTTTTGCATGTTTTGAAGTTGCCTTTTTTCTCCGAAAGGCTAACTTCAGAAACAGCAGCGATTAATGCTGCACAATAGCCAAAATGACTAACTGAGCAGTCAGCAATTCTAACTTGGGATAGAAGGGGTTTCTAGTTAAATTATTTAACCATTGCATAACGGAAAGGGTATTTTCTTTCTGTGCAGAATGATGCTGCGTTATTTGTATTCCTCCTCCCGGTTGCTGTTACTGGTTTGCTGTGATCAAACTGGCATCGATTCTGCTGATGATCTGCAAGCTTTTTTGCTTCTGAGTCTTGTTAAAATGTATTGGATTTTGGACCTAAGAGAGAGCACCAGAACATTTTCCCCCTTCCTCTTAAGAAAACAAAACCAACCCTTTCCTTGCAATCACTGGCAAGAAATTTGAAATGCTCCATTTTCCTTATCTGCAACGTGGCCACCTCTGCAGCTCCTGGGATAGTCCAAATTGGTAGGATAATTTAGGGAAATTGCAAGGCTCTCAGATATAATAGAGGCTGGATTTTGACATTTTTGGCCCCAGCTATCATTGTCCATTGGCTTAAGTTTGTTTATTTATCTATTGATTAAAGCTATTAAATGTATGGAAGTGCGGCAGCTGTGGCAGGTGGGGAATTAAAGCGGGGAACACAAACCCCCTGTTAACTAAAGTTTTCCTAGAACACCTGTATTAACCTCAAATTCCCAGTGTTTGCAGGGACATTCCCTACCTTTAACTCAGTGGAGAGGAATAGGAGCCTGAGTCTGGATCCATCATTCCAACAAATGTTACTGTAAAGGGGTCTTTGAAAAGCTGGTAGAGGAGCTGTAGCATATGTTAGTTTATGACCTTAGAAATAAATGTTTTGTTATTTTTCTGTAGCAGTGTCAACAATTGAGAAAATTCCTTGCTAATGACAATGCTTTCACATACCTGGCCGTTAATTATACATACGGGTTATGTCCTGAAATTCTTTTAGGAATATTTTCTAAAATTAGGCTAAAGATAACATATTTAGCATGTATTGGTACAGCAGTCCTTAATGATGGCTTTGTGAATGGCTCGATGAATCCTTACCCTTGCATACGTGTCTTTAGATGGGAGAGATAAAAGTGGGGTAAAAATCGGTAAAAACAGGTTTCTTCCACAGGGTCAACATTCTTTCCTGGGCTCTGGAGCCGTAAAGACATGTTTGTTTAGTATTCTTTACAGAGGACTACCAGGGAAACGGATAAAACAGTGAGCAAATGAATACTCATGTGGTCCTACAGCAGACCTCCCAGGCAGGAGCTGGAATCCAAATGCCTCCTCTCAAAGTTTGCGTTGGATTTTATTTCAAGTTTCCAAATGCATGTAGAGAGGGCATGAAAATATTGGTTGGATGGGAGCATAGGTAGGAGGGTGAGCTGCAGTGTCTGTTATTGCTGGGAGAGTGGGGCTTGGCCGCACTCAGAGCATCTCAGTTACCCGTCGGTCTGAGACTGAGATCCTCCTCGCCACAAAGCAAATAGAAAAATAGGAAGGGCAAAACACCCTGGTGTCTTCAATCCCCTGCCTTCTTTAGCAGCCCAGCAAAAAATGGACTTGGAAATATGGGTGCCTTTGTACCGTGCTCTGCTTTCCCACTACTTCCCCTCCCAGATTTTCAAGTTACAAGATGAAAGAAGAGATAACTTTTTCCCTTTTCAGAGGGTGGCAGCCTGGGACAATACATGGTCGTGTGGGCTTCCCAAGGGCTGAGTCTTAGGAACTTCAATTAAAAGAGGAAAGACAAAAAACAAAAGGAAGCTGAATCATTTTCTGGCATGATTTATTCATTTGAGTGACCCTTCTCAATTTCAATTGGATTACAGTGACTTAAACTTGGAGGCATAAAAGAATGGTAAAAGTTGAATAATTTCCTCAGCTCGAGATGTGTCATTTTTATATTGTCTATTAATTTTACTCACTGATACCATACGTCATTTTTGTTGGGCTTTATCCGCCAATTCATCTATGCAATCTGCTATCCTGTCTCTGGTTTTAGCTAAATACATAAGTTCTTTAGATAGAAGCACACACCAGGCGTGTCCTGGAACCCATCTCTTGTGATGACAAGGTGTCCTGGGGCAACGGTACTCCTGTGCTGCTTCCAGTTCGGGTTTCGGAAGACAAGGTGATGTTTCTTGCAACACCGTAAAAACAAGTTTGTATCTTTTTCTGCACAAAAACTCACCCAAGTTTTTAACTTCGTACCTTGAACCTTTGCGCTTTCTGGGTTTTGTTATTATTATTTCCCAGTCATGTCGGACGTGCCTTTTTATTATGCATGGTATAAAAATGACAAATTCCTTTGAGTTTTGGATTGTGAAGTTCACAGAGAGTGAAAAATCTCCTTTCTTGCACTTGGGACAAACGCAATAATCTCCGATTTAACTCACTGCAGGATGAGTTACTGGACATTGCTTGTTTGGGTTTAGTGTGGATTGAGCGGGCCTTCAAATATTTGATGGATACCCTGTGCAAACCAATTTTGAATGGCTTGCATAACGTTTACGATGGTTTGAAAACTCCTATAAATACAACCCACTGCTTTAAATACTTTTATTTATATCATTATCTTTCCAGATCCCAGAAATTGTAATCCTGCCTTTGGAGTAGGAGGCCTGAATCACCGTAATTAGCAAAGATGATTGCTCATTGTGTGCATGTAAAATCTGCACCTTCGTTACAAGCAGCTGAAAAACATGAAGGGCAATGTAAGCTAAGCCAACACAATCAGCTTTAGTGCTGGATGGGGTCAAAGAAGTGAATGTCCTTTCTGATTACCCCTTCGGCAGCAGCTTCAGCCTGTGCTGAGCTGGCTGTGATACCAAAACATTATCTCCCATCCAGATGTCTTGGACCCTAATATTTTTGCATTTGACTTATCTGTAGATAATTAGACCCCGTGCCCTGATGGGAAGTGCCGGAGCACAGGAGCAGCCGGTGTCCCGGAGGACACGGGAGATGTGCAGCTCAGTGTGCTTCTGGGAGGCTGCTTTGCTTTTGAAGGTCATAGGTGCTCCTTGACAGCCTGTTCTGGGGGATTGCTCCCACTTTATCCACTCCTGGTTTCCTTTCCCCATTTTCAGGACGCTGGAATTCACAGGGTGAAATACCATGTCCAGTATTTGACAGCAAGTATTTCTCCTGACTCCCTTAACACGCTGAGTAAATATCTGTGGCGTGTTCCAAGATCCCACAGCACTTCAGCCAGCCAGACATCTCGATTTGCAGTTATTTTTGGTAAAGGCAGAACTAGATGTTGCAAACTGATGTGAAGTCAGCTGAGGGGTTGCTAATCTCTTGTGTGGGATGTGTTTCTCCTGTGGCCGTTTGGGAGCAGTGGGATGGGCAGTTGACTTCCTCTGGAAGGATGTTCAGGCATGCTCTGTGGCACACCAGAGCTTCAGCATTTTTCTGAAGGTTATTTGGACAATAGAAATTCCTGAGAAACGTACACCAAGTCTCTGAGAAATATTAGAAAATGGAAGGTCAGGAAATGGCGGAAGGTCTCTCAAGGTGTTTTTGTACTTTCTCAAGACACATGCTCTGTGTATCCGTATGTCTGACAGCTCTCCAAGTCCTCCTCATTCCTCCTTTGTGGTTCTTCAGCTGTTTATTAGATGGTTATGTCTCTGAGCTCTAATGCAGGCTGCAGCTGTACGGCGGTTTGTTTGGATATAAAATTCAACTTGGTCGTGTTGTCCCAAAGCACAGTTATCTGCTGTTTCTGCGAGGAAACGCCTCTTTCCAGACCTTTGCATAAAGATCCGAGTGATGTAAATAGGGAAGTTTTAAGAGAGTTGGGGCTGCCCAGGCTGGAGAAAAAAACTTGTGTTGGTACTGTTGGATGATTTGCCCCAAGGATTAAGTTGAGTTGGTGAATCTCGAGGTGTTTTAGGACCAGGATTGTGAAGGTTTGTTCCCTGCACCACTGGCCGTCCTCCTCACAGCAGCACAGTGCCTGCCACAGCTGGGATGCCTGCGATGTCTAATCACAGGGGACTGTCCACATCCCTCCCTGTGACTCCTTTCTTTAGGGGAATCCAAAATCACGACACCCCTCTGGGGCCACCCCATGAAGGTGGATGCTGCTTGGTGGGATGCTGGCAGGTTGTGCCATGGCCGGAGGGATGCAGACCAAAGTGCCACCGCAGGGATGTGGATGGATGGGCAGGCAGGGTAGGGAGCGGGTCGGTCACAGCACTCCTCTCAGTCTTGCAATGCTCCTTCAAAAAAATAAGAGATGAGTTATCTGACATCCAGGGCTCCTTACCTAGGTCTGCAGCACAAGTGAGTGTTCAGCAACCTCCTGGTCTTCTTCAAAAGTCCATGTCGGAGCATCTGTCTCGGTCTCCTCTCATGCGGGTGCTGACCTGCCTCCCGGCAGACACGATGGATGTGTGATCACTTCCAGATTGGACGCGCTCCTCTTACAGGCTTTTTGCACTATTAGAGTGCAGACTTCCTTTGCCTTATTTAGTTTTAGAAAAAAAGGGGTTTGTTTTGTCTATCTCTGCAAGTGCCAGAAACAGAAAAATTTTCAAACCCTTTCCAAAAAGCCGATTTCTTTTAAGTAAAGAGCAGTTGGAATTGTAATTCTTCTCTCTTGCTGTCTGATGAATTTATTATCTCCTGTGTTTAGTGCCCAAAGGTGGGTTTTAACTTGCTTAAAACCGGGAGAATTTTTTCCTTTCATCTACTGCTCCATTAGTTTGTATCAGAGCCGCAGTTAAAAAAGTTATTGCGCCTGAGTATTTCTGCAGATTGCATCATTTTCAGCGTTTCATAACGATATGGCAAAAGTAATTTGAAACAGATAACAATAGTGCAGCCTGTTTCAGAGTAACCATGATTTCCTTGTCATTAAGAGGTCTGTTAGCGGGTAGAGGAGGAGGAGTTTTATCTGGATGAGTTGCAGATCATATGGTGCGCCTTCCCCCCCCCTCCCTCCTTTTCCTTCCCTTGAAATCCGCAGCGCTGGACTTTGGTTTGGATATGAAACGATTGGATAGTTTCAAACTCCTGTCTGCACAAAGCGGCTCAGCGCTTCCAGATGTTTTCAATAAGGAGCCCAGAACTGTCACATCAGCAGCCGGTGGCCCGGGCTGCTGCTCGCCTCTCCGCTCCATTTTGAGCAACTGGCCAAAAAAAAGGAGAATGATTTACTCTTGGGAGTAGGTGTTTTTTTTTAATGTAATCTCTGATTGTCTGGTGCCTTGTGTTGCTGAGCATTAACGCTATATACTGTGTAAACACGTGTACGGCATTCGAGGGACTGCCTTGAATAGATGGGCAAAGGAGACTGGAAACCTTTGTTCTGCTTCATCCGGGCTGAGTCTGTCCCCGCGTCTGCTCAGCTGCCTGTGTGTATGTAAGGCTGGGAGCAAGGCAAGATCTCTGGCCTCAAACAATGCAGCAAAAGCCCCACCTAACGTGGGAAGAGAGTGATGGTCTCCCAAGGGGAGGGGGGGGATTTTGTCTTGGCGTATTATCTTCTGTTTGTTTATATTACATTTCTTCCTCCCGCCCTCTTCAGCAGTAAAGTCTGGAAATGAAGATGAGATGGACTTTGGGTGTCTGTAGTCGTCATTGGCCTCCTGATCTTGGCTGTGAGTCAGGAACATAACCACAGGAAAACTCTTGGAACAAACTGGGGATTTGGAAGCTTAAATTTGAAAAGAAAAAGAGAAGGGAGGAAGGGGAGATATATTTTGTGTGGTTTATTTGTTTGTTTGTGTTGATTATTTCCTTCTGTGGCTGAAGGTGTAGAGAAGTCCAGAGGGATCAGTTGGGCAACCTTTACTAGATCAAGACACGTAATTATGGAGGAAGGCAGGTCATCATCTTGATTCACAGGTAGGACATGGACACGTACAGAGTCCTGGGACATGTCCTGTGCCCAGAGTCACCCTGCCTGTGCCTTCCACCAGAACTTTCTGTTCCCTCCTGCCCCATGAAGGCACATGTTGGGTTGCTTGTGGCTTTTGGTCATGCCAAGATGCTTGTGCAAAGCTCAGAAAAATTGGCCTCCTCTTTTTAACTTCCTGCTATGAATGTTGTGCATCTCCCAGCCTATCTCCCACCTCCTTTGGTTAGAGATGTTTCTCATTTATCTTTATGTGTAGGAAGTGGGAGATAATATGAGCCACAAAAATCTGGGTGTTGATGCAGCGACAAGTCAGACCTCACTTGTATCCCTGTGGAAGATGCGCTGCCACAATTAATAGCGATGCTGACATGATGGTCTCCTCTGTGAGGTGGGCATTGCTTCAGTTCTGCAGCTGGACGTCCCTTTCTGGGTGCCAGAGGGGCTCTGCGGCTCTAAGGGGAAGTGCTTTAAGTGGAGCACACAGACAGCTGTGCAGTTGTTGCTTGGATAAGTCATTGAGTGGTTAGAGTTGGAAGGGACCTTAAAGGGACACTTCCCCCTACACCAGGTTGCTCCAAGCCCCATCCAGCCTGGCCTTAAACACTCCCAGGGATGGGGTATCCACAACTTCTCTGGGCAACCTGTTCCACTGTCTCACCACCTTCACGGGAAATAATTTATTTCTGGTATCTAATCTAAATCTCCCCTCTTCCAATTTAAAACTGCTACCCCTTGTCCTGTTGCTGCCCTTCTTGACAAAGAGTCCCTCTCCAGCTCTCTGGAGTCTTGGCCTTATATACCAGCAGCCGTAATTAAATTGATTTGAAAACAAAACTAACTGCTGTATCAGTTAAGAAAAAAATAGGAGTGGTCCGTAATGAAACATTAGAGCATCATTAAGACACAACCATCAATGGCTGCAAATTCCTTTACCTGAACTAAATTCACACACTCTGTTTATAGGTTCATGTCTTGTAAATTTAGATTTGAGGAAATCCCTGCCTTTTATGGTAGTGTTTGCGGGGCTGGAATGCTGTCACAGCCATTTCTGATTCCTCATCTCGACAGGCACATGATTGCTGGGATTCATTACTTGTGGAGAAAACTGGTGGCTCCAGAAAGTCCCCGAACTACTACCACATTTCATGTGTGTCCTAATACTGAAAGCAGAAGCTCCACTCATTGTTAAGGAGTCATTGGCTCAGATCTCGAGCTGGGGATTGTAGCTGTAAGACAGCCTTATAGAGGAGATCTCCTTCAGTTCAGCTGGAGATGAAGCTTTGGGTTGTGAGGGAGAGACTGGAGCCTAATGAAAGCAGGGGGAGATACCTCACGTTGAGTAGGTAAGAACATACCTGTGACACTTAACTGGGAGGAGCTGGTCTGTTGTGAGTCCCCTGCCCACTCCAGTGCATGAGGTGATGTGATGCCCAAAGGTGGACCGATAAGTAGTGACTGGCCACTGTGCCACCAAGCTGTGCTGTAGTCTTAGGAAAAGACACCCGTCTCAGCTCTCCTACTGAGTCTAAATTTAGAGGGTAATTATGCTTTTGCGTAATCTGGCTGTAAGGATCGGGGGTGTCATGTCCAGGAGAGCCCAAAATAGTATTTTGTGTTGCTGTAAACTCCCATTCTTCAGTGTTTTACCGAGCAGGAGCAGAGGAGGGTCAGTTCCTGTGTTACTCACAGGCCGGCTGATGTGCAGCGGGTTTGGGTGGCCAGAAGACTGGGTAGCACTGGAAAGAGAGGAGCTGGAGTGTCTGATTGCAGCACATGGGTTCAGAACCCTTAACTGAGCTCCATGAGCCGAGCAAATCTCAGCAGAAGGTGGGCCAGTTCACACCACTGAGGATGGTTCTTGGAGATCTACAGTTAAGCCTTGGGTTGATAAGTGCTGTTTCCGATGTCTGTGTTTCCTGCTTTGCAACACAGGATTCCTCCATTTCTAGCTTTTCTCCTGAGAAAAGTAGCAAGTTCTGCTGGCTACAAACTTGCAACCACAGAACCACCCCTTTCCCCTTTTTTTCTCTTTTTTTTTTTCCTCTTTTTTTCTCTTTTTTTCTCTTTTTTTTCCCCCCTTTTTTCTTTTTTTATCTTTTTTTCTCTTTTTTCCTTTTTTCTTTTTCTCTTTTTTCTCTTTTTTCTCTTTTTTTCTCTTTTTTCTCTCTTTTTCTCTTTTTCTCTTTTTTCTCTCTTTTTCTCTTTTTCTCTTTTTCTCTCTTTTTCTCTTTTTCTTTTTCTTCTTGTGTTTCTTTTTCTAAATCTCCCCTCTCTTGCCCTTCTTCTTCTTCTTTTTTTTCTTCTTCTTCTTCTTTTTATTTTCCTCTTTTTCTCTTTATTCTTTTTTTTTTTCCCCTCTTTTTTTTTTTTTCACCACCCCCTTTCCCTTTTGAATCGGTGAATGAGAGAATGTCTAAAGCCGGGGAAGTATGGAAAGATTTCATCCCTGGAGAGGTCAGGGTGGGGTGGAAAGCGGAGGGGGCTGCAAGGGGGCAGTTTGAAAACAGGAAACCATGTGGCAGCGCACGCAGGGCCCAGCTGATGTGAATGAGCTATTGAGAGGGGAGAGACGCTCCCACTGGCCCAGCATTCGAAAGACAAAAAGAAAAAAAAAAAACTTGGAGGGTATAGGGGTTTTTTTTTAAGAAAAAAAAAATATCTGCCTTTCAGACTGGAATAAAAGAGGGAAAATTGTATTTTCTGGAGAGCAAGTTGTTGAAATCTTTTGCTCTGTGTTGGGAAAAAGAAAAAAAAAAAAAGCTGATTTCCTTTTTTTCTTTTCCTTTTTGTGTGTGTGTGCACTGATTAAATCATGAGTTTCCATTCCTGTTTCGGGGATGTGTTAAGCCTGAAATTATCTTTCATTCACCTGGCTTGGGGGAGAGGGGAAAAGGCTTTTTACCTCTCCAAACACACGTCCCTTTGCTTCTGGGTCTCCTTTTCGGACCGAGCAAACACGCCGAGTGCCTGTAGCCGGAGGTGGAAGAGGCTGGCGAAGAAAAGCTGCTGTTTTTCC
>VZRU01002624.1:1254254-1266559 GCA_013398155.1 Pedionomus torquatus | reverse complement strand
TTCCCCCCCTTTCCCTTCTTTTTTTTTTTTTTCCCCTCTCTCTGAAGAGATGAATCATGCTCCCACAACTGCAAAGAAATTTTGAAAGCTGGGAGAACACTGGTGCAGGACTAAAAAGGCAAGTAGTGACGTCCCAGCCCAAATCAGGAGGGAGTGGCTTTATTTCATTATTTTCTTTCCTTTTGCCCTCTGCTGTCATTAGAAATTTAAACTTAACGCAAAACCGAGCCCTCCTGCCTGGCGAACAGTGGACTGACTCAAAAGGAGGAAAGTACCTTTTTTTTAATTGTTTCTTTCAGTGCACGAGGACGTGAACAGAAAAAACACGTTTGTGACAGTGTTTGCGTTGGATACGGTGATCGGCTTTTGGTTGGTTTTTTTTCCCTTTTTCTCCTGTGTTAGACCCGTCGTGGCTGAGCCTACCTTCTGGAGCATCAAGGTTCCTGCTGCACACATCTGGCTTTTGTTCTCTTTTCGGGCAGGATTTTTTATTCTGGTGCTTTTTTGGATATCAAAGTTGTCTGGAAAACGTGGTGCTTTTTATTTTTTTATTATTATTACTATAACAGGAAGCCTGATACCATTCTTAGCAGTTGCAAAAAAAAGAAATCCTATATGTATAAAGCTCTCTTCAAATATCTTTTTTTTGCTCTACATTACTGCATTGCCTGTATAAGCAAGTCTGCTCCGAGAAGATTTTCTCAGCCAGTGGCAGCTCTGGGATTTTCTTTTTCCAGTGCAGAGGCTTGGGCAGGCGGGTGTGCTGGGACACGGGGACTCCTCTGAGCACGTATGTGAGAGGTCTAGAGCGCGCCCGGCCGTGGTCAGCCCAGGGTTCATGGTGGGCTCTGCTCCTCCGCTCCCAGCTTTTTGGATAAAATGTACGAACGCCACAAGAGGCGATACAGCCTGTGCGACATCTCCAAGGTGGACAGGACTGTAGATGTGGTGTTGTTAAAGGTATGATGTTTATGTATGCTTCTTTATGGGTTCCTTTCCCCATCTCGAAGGGGTTGGTCTGGTCCCTGCTCTACCTGTGCCCCCCAGCTGGATGGTGCCGAGAGGGGGGGTCAGGTGGAAGAGCTCTTGCCCCTTTAGCCTGGAGTTGGCTGTGTGTGCTATCAAACCAGTTCATGCCAAATATTATGAACCCTGCAACCAGCTAATCTCTTGTGGGATGCAGTCAGATACCGTTTTGGACAGTTTTCTCTTCCCTGTCCTCAGCCGTTAAACGTCTCCCCCCAGTTTTGCAACCGTCGCCATTTGGAGGTGGGTTTTCCATGGACAGTGCTGTTGGGCAAAGGGTTGTCATTGCCAGTCATTTTTGGGGTTGAAACGCACGTGTCCCCCAAAAGATGTATTCTGCCAAAAAAAGGCACAGTGGATCCTCCTTTGCCTCTGTTTTTTGTTTGTGTTTGAAGGGAGGGAGTTGCTGCCAGTCTCATTGTTTGGGTGTGAGTTTTGTCTGAAGATGGGTTGGAGCAAGAGCCAGGAGTGGCTCTTGGCTAATTGTCCCAGCGTGTTCCTCCTCTACTCTAAAATTAGCAAGTGCTCCACCAAATGGCACAATGGCAGTCTGGGAATGTCCTGTCTCTGTAACAGCTTTTTGGAGCTTCAGCAGTTTCCTGGCAAAGTGGATGGAAATCGGAAAGCGGCCAGAGGGACTGCAAAACACAGCCCGACTTAGAGATCTGAACTCCTGGAAGAGATTTCCTTTCCCTCTCCCTTTTTCTCTCCTTTTCTTAGCTGAAGCACTGGGTTTCTGCAGGATCCCATGGCTTCCTTTTTTTTTATGATTTTTGCTCATGCCCTTCTTTCTAAGATGAGATGAGAGCATGTAAAGTTTATTTTCAAATGATTTTTGTTCTACTTTGTCTGCACTAAAATAGACATAGCACTTGTTAACTTGCTTTGTTTAAGAATGAAAATATTTTCCTTTAATTCAATGTATCCTTTGGGTTTTTGGCAACAAATGACCGTAATTTGTTGTCTCTACCAACTCAATTTTGCTGAGAACTCTCCCGGTAATGATGCTGGTTGGGGATTGAATCCCATGGGATTCAATCTCTAGATACTCTATGAGTCATTAAAAAAATGTAGGCATATTGTGCACACGCTACTGGTGCGAAGTGAGTGCTTCATAATTCTTGGGAGAAGACCTGGTACCCCCAACAGCCTTTTGCTTGCCAATATAAAAACCATCATCCTTTCCTTTTTAAAGAGTATCTGAGTGCCTGGACTGCAGTCTAACTCACTGTAATTATCTGACTTCAGTATTTCTGATGTCACCGGTTCCTTAAATTAATTTTTGTTCAGCAAAGCTTGGATTTTATAAACAAAATGTGGCTCTTGTTAGTTCCCACTAGTATTTTCCTAGTCGACTTTCAAAGCTGTGGGTTGTGCTGTCTGTTCCTGCAAATGACTCAGTGTCCGTATACGTGTGTGCACGCATCGCTGCGCCCAACATGGGCTGTACAGGCTGCAGATGTTTAAAATAGCGGGGTGCTAGCCACAGCTGGAGTTACAGGCAACTTTAGTTTGATTTTTTTTTTTTCAGTCTTTCTTCATGTTTTAGCTTGTTTCTGTAACATAACCGGTAGATGAAATTGCATGTTGATGATCTAGGGATCCAAGCCAGCACTAGAGTGCGTCAGGGGCAGATCCATCTCTTGACGTTAATGGGAGTTGGATCAGATCCTTAATGAGGGAGCTGCAGGGGCGGGGTTTTTCATTGGGTTTGTTTTGAATTAAAATACTGAAATAAGACTGTACCTTATCTAGGCTGCTATATTTTGATTAATTACAGTATTTCTTAAGTGTCAAGAATTGAAAAGCAAATAAATAGCCTTACAACAAAATCAAACCCAAACAGGATCCACCAGGAGCGTTTGATCGTGCTGAAATCGTAACAGGATACCTGCAAAGCATGAAACAGCTTTTAATTTGGCCTACAGATTGACTCGGACAAGACCTCTTTTTTCTTAAGCGGTAGATGAATATGTTCTTTGGTTCATTTTAATACGGGGAGCTCGGTAGCCATGACATAGGAAAGAAAAACAGCTGGTGGAGGAGGACAACTGGAGCGAGGTGTGAACAAAGAACATTTTGTGTCATTTCAGTTGCTAAATGTTTATAGATGGTATTTTATTTGCATTGATTGGAACTGGTCGTAGATACAGCCGGAAAAGAATTTTGGTTCCTACCGACTGTTTTGCAATGCACGTGCCTTCAGAAGGGTCGGTGTGTTATGGGCTCCCATTTTCCATGTGAGCCTGACACAGTGGCTTGTGTCATTATGAAAAAGAAAAAAAAAAACAAACCTCAGCAATTTTGGGGCTTGATGTGTACAGTTATTTTTAGTTTTAATGTTCTTTCTTCCTCCTCCTCATGTAGGAAAGAGCAAGAGGCAGTGGGTACATCACTCCCTTGATGTGGGAGGTCGGACTTCATCTTTACTTCATTGCTCTGCTGCTGCAGCGATGCAAACGGGATGAACCTGGTTACTGGGCATAGTGGTTTGCCACCGTCCAGGGAAGCCTGGGTGATGCAGAAAGGGCAGAACAACTTGGAGCCGTCTTTCCTGTTGGGGATTGCATTGAGGCAGAGACGAGGCAGAAGGTGTGGGGCGAGCGGGCCATCAGCTTGGCTGCAGAGTTTATGAGCAGCTACGTGCAGGGTAAAGCAGGCTGTGCTTTCTTATTCCAAGACCCAAAATGGGAAGTCGGAGCGTGCCAATGCGTGAGAAGGCAGCCCTGTCTCGATTCTGTGTTGTGCCTGCTACCACAAATAAAACTGTCTAGGGAGGGAAGGCGGATGCCACGCTGGCTGGCGCCTTGCGATACGCGCAAAGTTAGGCGGGAGTTCGAGTCTGCATGAACAGGCTGTGCTTTGCAGAGCTAGAAAATCAGAAATGAGAGTGGGAGACTGAGTAATCACAACTGGAAACACTTTGTAGTAGTTCATTGCTTGTATCTATGTTTCGCCTTTGTAGATTTATTAGGTGTAAGCAGAAGGTGTAAGTTTTTTCACAACTTAAACGAGGTTCAATTTACTCTTCAGATAAACAGATTGCATTCAGCTTCCAGTTAACATTCAGAATATAATTCGTGAAATCAAAACTAGCCCGGTGTTATAAAAATAATCAAGGCATGTTGAAAGTAGAGGGGGATCTTATCAATCTGTGACTCTGCTCCCTGGCAGAGGGCTGCTCTGGGAGCTCTACCAGCTCTCTGGAATGAACCCTGCCCACCGAAGGCAAAGTGCCTTTTGCAGCATCCCAAGCTAAATGTAGCACGTGGAGAAGTTCTCCAAATTAACTGAAGCTAGGGTTTCCTCCATTGTACCTTGTCATACTTATAAAGCGTGTGTATATTTTTCTGTGCATTTTGATTTTGGTAATTTAACGCATAAGTATGTTCTTTAGGGTTTGGGGCTGGGCGAAGTACTGTCCTCGGGTGCAATGGCTCATAGAACTTTGTGGCCTTAAAGTGACTCTGAACTTTAATCCCGCATCTGTCTGCAGGAGAGAAGTGTATTTATGGTCATGTGGTGGAAAACTTTTATCAGTTTGTATCTTATGTAGAATTAGAACTGAAAGGATAACTTAAATGAAACTAATGTGTTTACACCTTAGGCACAGACATGTTCGTGGGAATTTTGTTCCCATTTTCCTCAAGATGCTTTTTATGCTAATCCCTTGCTGCTGTCTTTAAAGCTTGATTAAAATTTGTTGTTACCAAGATTCTAATGCTGCTAGTGGGGCAGGACATCCCAGTGCCAACGGCTGGAAAATGTTCTTGCTTCTTTCCCTGGTTGGGACATTGCCAGGGGGAAAAGTGCACTCTAGGAATTCAGCGTTGCTCTTACACCACAAAGTGCTAATTTATTCAGTCATTTAAAATGTTTTGTGGTTGTAGGAGCCTCTTCTGGTGTAATCCTTTAGCATGGCTCTCTATAGCACTGTTCACTCATTGCTGTCAATGAGGTCACTTTGGACCTCCACGAAAAAAACCATTGCCCTGGTACGGTGTCACCCGATCTGTAAAGGTAAAAGGCTTGAAGTAGAATAACCAGAGCACCAGAAGATAAATCTCTATGGAAATCATTGCAGAAGTGCAAGTGGTGTCACTTTGTCCCTTTTAGCAAACATTGGCGAATGGTCTTTGTGTTTCTCATGCATGTTGTAAAACTGTCCCATAAAGCTGAAGCCACGAACATGCTAGAATGTCAGTTATTGCTCAGTGTGGTCTGCAGGTACTTAAAGATACACCAAGCAAGCTGGAATTACTATACTGAACATTTTCCTATGTGCAGTGGTATCTGGTTTTAGCTGCAAGGTAGAACTTAGTCTGGAAGCTGCAAGGAAAAAAAAAAAAAAGGGAGAAAAGTGGAAACTTGTAAATTTAGGACAAAGTTAAAACAATATGGAGGGAAGATGAATCTCTGGAGATCTGCTAGGAAATGAAAGTTAAAACAGTCTGGTTCCTTCTGCTCTGGAGATGTTGATTTATATTGTTACCAGTGAGACTGACGAGTGCAAACTTTTAAAATAGTGGAAGATTTCCTGAGAGGTCAGTGTGTTTTCTTTATTGTGAAGTGGAAGGCAAGAAAAAATAAAACCGGAGGGAGAGAAAAAGAATTTTTTCCGTGGTGGAAAAGTAGGAGAGCCAGGTAGCAACTGGTCCCCAGAGTGAATGTTTCTAGCAAGCCCTCGCTGTGCTGCTCTGCCAGAAGTAGACATTTTTGAAATATCTTCTGAGGACGTCCTGATTCTGGTTTTCATGGTCAGGCACTCGAGAGGACTGGGAGCACTGAAGGGACTCAGAGAGGTCCTCAGCCAAGACTTGTGTAGGGGGAGAGAAAGTAAGAGCCTGGAAATAGGAGCTGGGGCCACTTATGGTCTCCACATGATGGAGGACATCCCAGCCCCATTTGTCTCAAAGATTGTCCACTGCCGTCCTTTTCATTTCTCTATTACTCTGTTTCTCTGAAACTTGAAGTTTCAAATTCAGTGTCTGCAGGAAGAGGGTGAGGAGACACTGGGAGTCAGGAAATACATCCATGTGTGCCCAGAAGCAGCAATCAAACTGTCTGCTGCTTGCAACTCCAGCTGGTGTCCTAAAGCCCTCTTTGGACATTTAGTCTGCTAGCGTTTCACAGGCAAACAGAAAATCCTTTGGGATTCGCTTTTTTGGTGCCTGGGGATGTGCTTCCATGATTCATTCCATGTCTGAGCTGCAGATAAACACATTCAGGCTTCTGCATGGAAAAATAGCTGGTTCTCTGCTGGCTTTTTTTCAAAAGCTGTGTATTGAAACTCTCTTCCCAGAGGCTGTTTCTTATTCCCTTCTGCCATCTGAACACCACCGCATCCTCTGCTCCCCCCACCAAGACTTGGGATGCCCAGAATTGCTGGACTATAATCAGGGTGGACAAGGCAGAAAACAAGTGGAGGGGGGTTTTATCGTCTTCGCCAGCCTGTGGTCCTGTTCTTGGGCTTCTCTTAGCAGAAAAGGGAGGAATATATTTTATAATGGTATTTTCTCTGCAGCCCTTACTTTCCGTACCTGCAGTCCTGAGTAAATAAGAGCATAATTCAGCTGTTGAGGAGGGATTGCAGTACTCAGTCTTGGGCTGTGGAGAGGGGGGGTTGTGTTTTGAGTATCTGTGGACCACCCAGTTTCCTGAGAGCACACAGTAAACCTCCCTCAAATCCTGTCTGGGCTCGTTTTTGGCATAGAGAGTACTTGTATATAGTAGTGGTTTCCTTTGTTTGTATTTTGAGGATGATTATTATTATTATTCCTGAATTAGGAATACCGAGATAAATACTTAGTTCCTAATGTTTTGTTTTGTAGCTAATCAGGTATATCTGAAACAGCACCTTGAACCGCAGCGTTGCTCTCTCGTTGCTTTTTTGATAGAAAAAAAACAGACGTTTTTCAATACTTGGCAAAGTCACAGGGCAGAGGAGAGAGCTGGCTGGGTAATGGGAAAAATACTCAAATCTTTTTTGAAAAAATGCCAATGTCTATAATGCATTTTCAGTGAATGACTCAATTGGTTCTATTAAAGGAAAAAATATAACATTAATTCAGTCTAATATAGTTTATTCTATTAGCAATCAAGGGGTAGGTTAAAACTCTCCTATTTTCCTTTCTTACAGCTAATTATTGAGCAGGGTGTTTAATTATAAATTCCCAATAGTGAATACCAGTATAAATCAGGAGTAGTTCCATTAAATTTGGTGGAGATACATTGCTTTAAGAGTTAAAAGGATCAGGCTGAACATGATGAGGAAGGAGTTAGGTGCAAACCAGTCAAAAGGCGGCAGAATTTGATTTTATATCTGAAATGGGTCATTCCTCCATCTGTGTGGACTTGGGCACATTTGCATTTGTCATCCTTAGTGTGTTCAAATTCAACCTCTAGATTTACCTTTCATGAAATATGAAATGGGGTGCTGCAAAATAGGTTCTGCTTTGTCTGGAGAGAAAAGAATATTAACATGATATTTACTGACTTTACAGTCACTATGTGATTTTTTTTTTTTTTTACTTTACAGCTCTTTTAAATAAAAAAAAATAAAATTCTGCAGTGAAGTTTAATTGTTAAGGGTAGATTACCTTCAGTCTCAGTGAGAACAGGAGGTATCTTTCTTCCATTGAAAGAATCCAAGTGGTGGCCAACTGTCCATGCAACAGTTAAAATTCAAGATCTTTATGTCACTTTGGAAAATTTAAAAAAAACATTTATTTGAGTATTTGCTTGCAAACACCTTTCTGAGACTTCAGCCTGCCTCTCTTTCCATTTTCACATCTGATTTAATACATATGTAAGAGGGAGAAGATGGGTATGTTAGGGTGATGTGTGTGTTGAGTAGAGGTTCAGAGAAGGACGGGATCTTAGATGAATTTAGGGGTGTAGTGGCATCTCAGATGAATGTGTATATAATGCATATGTATGAGCAGAGGCAGCAGCACCTGATAGGAAGTGTACATCAAATATAAGAAAAATAACCTGTACAGTTGCATAGAGGGGGGGAAGGGTGTCCAGGTGGGACGTGCACTGAGGTCACCCTGAGACCTGACTCTAGTAGTGCACGAGATCTCCTTCACCTCTCTTGGGAGACTCCTGCACATTTTTCCCCTCTCTGATCTTCTCTGTTCCTTCCATACCTCCTCCAGCAAAAGCTGATGACTAGGGAAGGTCATGGCATCCTCGCTGCTGGAGGATTTTAAGGGCACCTTGGATTAAGACTTCTCAGATTATAGTTTTGAGCGTGACTTGGAGCAGCAGACCTGTCAAAGGCCCTTCCAACCCCATTTTGTCATCGCAAAAGTATGGAGGAGGACAAAACTTACGGAAGAAAAATGTGTAACTGACAGGACTGGGGGAGTGGAGCATTGACTCTGTGGTGTGGTGAGCAGGAAGGGAGCAGAGATGCTGGCTGGAGCCCCTCCAGTGAAGGGCAGGGGGATGCAGCCAGACCGGCGAAAGCATAGCCAACATCTGCTATAACGAGTTCCATGACCTCAGTGAGAAAGAGAAGGTGGACGTAGGTCATTCGTCAAAGCAGCAAGTCAGGTCAAGGATAGGAGAGTCTTGGTTTTTCTGTATTTAAAAAAAAAAAAAGGGGGTTGAAGAAGCAGTGCATTTCATAACATGGGGGAAAGGAGAACACTGAGGGGATGAGAATACAGCAAGGGACTGCAAGAATGGAGCGGGATTACAGAAGGGATTTGAAGACAGGTCACAGGCAAAAAGTAAGTAGTAAAAATTCTCTATTTGACAGAGGGAAAAGGAAATTATTTCAGGAGAGGAAAGGAAAACCAGAGAGAGGGTAGGAGAAATAGTTGGCATATAAAATCATAAAATAAAAAGAAGTGATACATTTCAGTAGCTTTTTTTAATCTACAACATAGCATGTGAGATGCTGTGTGTTGAGGCAGGTCTGGAGGGGAAACAACCTCTGGATTTTGTGATGTGGGACACAGGATTGTCCAGGTGAGATTTGCTGGTGTTTGACAAAGGTCTTTGGTAAGGAGGAACGGCAGAGCTGCTGAAGGAGAGACAGCAAAGGGGCTTCCAGAGTCCACCAGCTGTAGATGAAAGTGATGGGAAGCATATGTTGGGTGAGCCAAGGGTTGTGGACAGTCCAGCAGACTTCAGAATCAGAATGTTGGACAATGCAACCCAAGTGAGGAAGAATAAAGTGGAGGCAGATGTGGGAGAAGGCTGAGAGCAGATCAGTCATCCTTGCTGAAAGACTGGAAGTCATGGAGGGGGTGAGGGACAGGGTGAGATGATAAGGGCTCATGTTGAAATAAACCATGTGATGTGTCTTAGTGTTAAAATGGGGGTTTCTAAGAAATTCATCATAGCAGTTAAAGTCTTGCCATGACCTAGGCACTTCCCTAGCCCTTATTTCCACATTATCAGAGTGTTTTACTATCTTTAAGCTAATTATCTTTACAGTGCTATGGGTGGTAAGGAGTTGCTGTTCTGTAGATACTGAACCGAAGTGGAAAGCAAAGGAGTCTCTTGCCTGCAGTCCTGCAACAAATGGAAGAAAGAATTGAAGCCAGGTTTCTTCAGTCCTCAAGTACTAGCTTAAATGCTGGCTCATCCTCCCTCTGAACTCCTGCCTTGAGTGAGAGCCACCTTGAAATCATACTTTCCACAGAGAAATAAATCTTTTGGCGTATTTAATGGTTTGTTTAGTGATGCTAAAAAAAAAAACAAAAAAACCCAGTAGTCATAAGTTACTTATGAGGTTTTTATTATTGAGACAAAATTAAGCCACAACTATATATCTGCTGGGCGCTGCAGTGACATTGCAGAAATGACTTAAAGGGGATGTTACTGAAAGTGGCCTTTCCTTGATTTGTTCTGGTCTGTTTTACAGATAAACCGTGAAAGCTGGTGTTCGCTGGAGCAGTGCTCTGATTCTTCCCTGCTGGAACGCAAGCGGACGCAGGAGTCTCCAGGTGAGCAACGTGCCGGTGGCAGCTCCGGCGGAGCAGCCCTGCAGTTCTCCTCAACTTTGCTTTCCTTCTTTTTCTTCTCATTTTTGACATCCCAGCCTTGACAGGCAAAATACGTAAACTAGAGAAAATGTGTAATGAATGTGCCATGAGTCACTGTTAGCACATGGTTGCAGCACTTGACTTGCAGTGAGCTGTGTGGTGCATCACCTTCTTCAGTAATTTTGCATTTGAAGTACATCAGTAGTTTGATTTATTTTTTTTTTCATAAATAAACCTGAAAGATTTGATGGATGACACAGACATAGTTTCTAGCCATAATGACAGTACAATCAGAAATTGAAACTCCTGAATCCATATTTAGATCCAAATCAGTACCTTGGTTTTATTTTTATTTCCCTGAAAGTTCCCATGATTTCCAGGCTTCAGGAAGCAGGAAGGTGGTTCAGAGCCATCGTTCCCACACCCTGCCCACCAGCCATGCTGAGCTCCCAGCCCTGTGAGCTGGCTGGTGCTTTCTGGCTCTTCCACTGGGACAGAAAAAATCTTGTCTGGGCAAGTTTCAAAGAGGGATTGGTGTCCAAGATAAGAAAAAAAAGCATTTCCTTTCATTGAATTATTCATGTTCAAAACAGAGTAATTTATCAGGGCCCTGAATACTGACTTTGCTTGGAGTGATCATAGAGAGGACGCTTCTTGCCTTGTTCTTATTATCAGCAGGGGGTCTCACCTGAATCTCCTTCAGTTTATCTGAGAGACTTGAAAGAAAAATAGGGGCACTGAATCACTTGAGTGTTGATGTGAAATCCAAACCCAGTCTTTTCAGAGTGTAGGCTAAGAAGGGATAATGTGGGTGACTGACCCAAGGTGCTTATTCTAGGTAGAAGTTCTAGCTCCCATCAAAGTTAAGTAAGGGTTTTGGTTGTTTTTTTTTTTTTTGTTTTTTTTTTTAAATAGCTCTGTTTAGAGTAGTCATGAACAATCAATATCTGTTTTGAGAGTGTTATACAGGAGAACCCGTGATATCACCATGCGGCTGTGTCCCCAAATCTCTTGGCTCTTAATATGATATTTCTGTGCTTCAGGCAAGAGTTACTGCTCTCCATTTGGCTGCAAAATGATGTGCTCTCATTTGACATGCCAAATCTATAATCATGTATTCATATGGATATGAATATCAGTTAAAGACTTACTAATTATCTCATGCGATGTCATGCTATAGAAATGTGATATTAGGTAATCAGCCGTATATACAAATATTATAGTAATATGTGTTTGTAACGTAAACACAAAGAGGTAGATTTTCAAGTTGAGTAATGTGCTCTGACTGAAGCAGGAGGAAGATCTCATGCTCTGCAGATTCTGGCCTTTGTGGAAATAACGTGGTTGTGCAGTGTAGAGATGGCAAGAAAAATCCCACAACGCATTACAGCACTAAACCCACTAGTTGTGGTAAAAATACGCAGCTTGTCAGGGAATTAGACCTTTTTCACCTGCTGAAATGGCTTGTAAGGATGGAGTCCTCAAATCTTAGAAGGTAACTCCAGAAACCGGTGCTTCTCATTCTCTGTCAGTGGTTTTGAAATGAAAAGCCTGGAGGAGCTTTGAGCGTAGCTATGAATATGGAACTGGGAGGGGGCTCAGCCCAGGCTTGGAGGGTACGAGGCTTTGGAAAATATACATAGAAGAATTGCTTGGAAATCTTTTTTCCTGGGGCTTTTTAATGTATACAATTTTTTATTTTGGCCTTGATGTTACGTGCAGAAGCGTGTTACCATCATCCTTCTATTTTTCACCTGCACCTCCCCAGAGAGGAGCAGGTGAGGGGAGTTGCGTGGCAAATTCAGCCTGCGCAGGGAGCAGGGGATGGGGGTCACCATCCCCCCCAGTCCCCATCACGGCAGTGCTCTCCACCAGGGCTTGCCAGGTCACGGCTGTGGGAGATGGAGCTCAGCGTTGTGCAATGCCCGTGCAGTTTAAAGCAAAGAAAACAAACCCAATGAGCTTAACTGAGAAAAGGAGAGNAGAAAATATGGGGAGGGTTTCCCCGAACTCTGCTTCTCATCGTCCCTCCCTGCCGCTTCATCTCCTCTGTCCCTCTGAAGCTCCTGCAGAGCCCTTCTCTGCCTCTTGTGATTTATCACTGGAGTGAGGTATCCGTCCCTTGGCGCGTATGGACCGTCCCCGCTGATTTTCCACTGGAACGTGGCTCGAGCCCCTTTGTTTTTCAGTCTGGGCTGTGGACACGCTCTGCCGGCTGCCAGCTGGACGGTCGGCTTCCTGGCCCGCTCCCTTACAGCCTCTCTGCCTCTTCTGTGC
>VZRU01002624.1:1185232-1254218 GCA_013398155.1 Pedionomus torquatus | reverse complement strand
GCCTCTCTGCCTCTTCTGTGCTTTTCCTTTTCTCCCCCCCCCTGCCACTTCTTCTCTTCCCCCTCCCTTTTCCCCCTCGGTGATGGAAAAGCAGGTCAGATTTTCCAGGTTTACCGAGAAGGGGAGTAGGACCAGGGAGCAGCCACATCACCTCCAATAAAGTGCTTTTCCAATTCTCCGTCGTGTGGAAACTCCTCTGCAGGGTAATGGGGTTTCTGACTGGTTGTTGGCTCCCCCATGCCCAAAACAGGGGCAACCCCACTGCCATCAATAAATTAACATTATTTCCTCTGAGAGTGCCTCACTCCCAGCGAGTGGGCTGTGGCTGGGGTCTTCAGTAGCTGCTGTCAGGTGGGGGTGAAGGATGGGGAAAAAGGTGGTTTGAAGCTACCCAAACCTGCCATCTTTGCATGGATGTGTAAGGTTAACACAGCCAAGGATGGAGTTCCTCGGGTGTAATTTAAGAGCAAAACAACGTTTTAGTCCATTGGCTCCTCTCCAGGGAGCTAAGCATGTGCTGGATCAGTTTAGTTAAAGCAGGTTGCAAAGTGACACCTTTCTTTAAAAAAAAAAAAAAAAAGAAGAAGAAAAAACAACACAAACTAATAATCAGAAAATATTTTGAGCTGGGGGAAAAGAATGTTCAGTTATTGCCAAAATTGTCATTAATACCTCTGCCTGAAGGCTGAACAAACGGAATGATATACAGGCATTTTTTATGCAAATACATGTCTGTTAAGGCTTTTGGAAAGGAAGGGCTTTCTCAGTGGCTGTAGCCTATGTCTCTGCTGCTGATCACCCCGATACAAACAGCTGGAAGCATTTTAGGAAAAAAAGATGCAATACGCTTATATTTCAATGTCAGGAGTTATGAAAGCTGAGAATTTTTAAAGCACACTTAATTTTTGAGTCTTAAAAAAGTACAGCTTGTCTTGGAAGCCATACTTGTGCTTTTTCAGCGAGAAGTATAAAAGAAGGAATGAAATAATCATCCCAATACGTATTAAAAGCACCCTGGCATTTAGAGGGAATTGATTCTTTAATTGAGAAAGAGAGCAAATACTGTCAAAAGATATTTCTACACGTATTGAGTATGAATCTAATTTTGCAGTGGCTGCAATCGATGGGAAACATCCTGTTATGCTTGGTGTGGGGTACCAGATACATAACATATTTATCAGCACCACAAGTTACAAGCGTATATGGCTGTTTAATGCAGAATGTCTCTTTGCACCACATACTTCAATAATGCATTAAAAGGAGTTTTAAACTCTTGAGTAAATTCTTTGAAAATTTGCAGGCCTGGTTCTGGGAGGTGAACACAATTTAAAAATTCGAGATTTTAAATCCTCGAATTTACTGAGCGTCTGTGGGTTGGATGTACGGATGCTGCAAGAAAATACCAGGCTATAACTCTTTCTGCTTTGCTCCCCCAGAATGCGACAACTTCTTGGAGGATGGGCTGAACAGCGTCTGCGCCTCATCACCGGGTGTCCTTAAAAGAGAATCCGGGAGCGAGTCTGACCTCTTCCCCTTGCCTGGTGATGGGATGGAAGACCTTGTTTTTGGAAAGGTAGGAAAGCCTGGTGGGGATATGGTTAAAAAAAGTTCTGTGTCCCTATTGGATAAACTCATACTGCAAATGCACATTATTCTGGTTTCACTGGTGAGCTCAAAACCTGGAAGCAATTATCCTGGAACAGAATAGATGAGAAGGATGTGGTCCTCTTTTCAGACGCAACATGAGGGACGTATTTACTTGCAGCAGAATTTCAAAAACTGCACAGCCCCTTCTGTTGCAAAGATGAAAGCAATTTGGACTGTCCAGAAGTAAATCAGGTGCTAGAGGAACAGTTGAAAAGGTGGATTTTCTTGCAAGGTCATTAGGGATTGCACAGATGGTAGGAAAGCAATCTTTGACTAATGTAGCAAAGAGCTTTTCTCCAGAAAGTGATGACCTCTGCACTGACACCTTCAGAGTCCTATACTGTAATTCTCAGAGGAGCCAGTGTTTTTCTGTAAATTCACTGTGACTCCTTGGATAGGAAGGAAACACTCAGTCTAAATACTTAAAGCCAATTCCAATGAATAGTTTTGTTGCCTAGGTGACATAACTCTTAGGCCTTTTTGCGTGCAAGTAGAAGGAAAATGTTTTCAGGTTTGCTTAAAGTCAACAACACAAGTCATTACTAACCTTAGTCATCCCTGTGCCCTTTGTTTTGCTCATGGCTGAGAAGTGGAAGGAGGAGTGGGTGAGACCTGAGATATAGAAGATGCCTCCCTTTAGCATCGGTCTTTCGCTGTCTGCATTAGACCATCCTGGATTTATTCAGAAAGTGATCAGGTTTTGGTTTTTAAGAATCATTTTGCTGGTGATTTGTATTCTTCCTGCCATAAGTAGATGATAAAAAAGCACCCAGAAAGAATGGAGTGATGCAAAATTAAATAGGATGTGAACCTTCCTTGGAGCAGCTGTCACACTGGTCTCAGCTTTGTGAAATCAGATGCTCAGATTCAACTCCAGCTTAACCTGTTTGAGCAGGCGGGGCTCCTGCTCTGGAATACTGAACTTTTAAGAGTAGGTTTCACACTTTCAGAGAAATATATTTAATGAAAGAAAATTCTGTTTGCTTAAATCAAATCAGATGATGGTGAATATTTTCCAGCGGGACGGGAAACACCACAGCCCAGGCTTAAGTGAGCTCATGTGCTATAAATGAAGAGTAAAGTCATCCTTAATGCATGTGGTAGGGCACAGAGCTCACCAGCCTCACCCTTTCCCATCTCACTCTCAAAGTGATGGGGGACCCTGGATTGTGAGAACATAAAGCTGTTTGGCAGAGCAGAAGACTGTCTTCAATTTTCTCGGGTAGAGTGGCACGAATTATGACAGCCGACTGCCATTTGAGCCTGATTTAATGCCTGTATGTGGATGTGTGAGAGAAAAGCACTGTGGGAACACAGTAAATTTTGTGTTGTACAGAATTTTAGCTTTTTCCCTTCTGTGGAAAGTTTCCTTCTCCACATACAAGAAAGAAAAAATTAAAACTTAGAATAGGTAGTGCCATGTGGCAGGGATGCTGCAGGTAAAATGAAGAGGTGATGGGGAAAGCAGATCTTCAATTGCCGGTGGAGAGTGGGCAGAGGGAGGAAATTATTTCTTTGTAGAAGGGAATTTCTTAATTTGGCAGCCTTTGCATTGTTCTCATTATGTGGTGGATTACAGACTGTCTACAAATGGCTTCAATAGGTTCCCGAGTTAAGTTTAGGAAGTTATTCAAAGCTAATCTCAACCTTAGTCACTTCTTTTTTATCTCTGCTTTGCTGACTAACTCAATCCCTTGTCTCTTGCCTCCTTTCTCAGAATTTTTCTGAGTACCCATTTCTACAGTTAAAGTTATTTCTAGAAGGACCAGAAACACTAGTTTAGTTTTGTGAGCTTGTTCCGTAATTCAGTATTATTTCTTTTAAGACTATGGAACCCAGCTGGTAGAAATGCGAATTATACTCTTTTTTAATAACCACTAAAATAAGGGCTGGATGTAGTCTTTCTTGTGAAAAATATTATAAAATGCGTGTCTTGGTTGTAATTGGTTAGTAATACGACTTCTAAACAGTGCAACTTCCATATCAAATTGGGAAGAGAATGTGTTTATGAACAAAAAGAGGATCTCGAACCCTTTCGGTGTTACGGTGATTATTTTTATTACTAGTCCTGTTCTTGTTTCCTCTTTGTACAGAACAAGAGTTGAACTTTGGTCTATTAGAGATGGTTTTTATTGTACAAATCATTCCTCTTAACTGCTTAATGCATTAAAAGAAATTTAAGAAGAGCAAACCATTGTCTGTCCAGGGGCTTTGGGCTGCTTCCACAGACATCACTTGAAATTCATAGATTTTTAAGCCCTGATTCTATCCCAGGACTGTGAAGAACTGCAGTCTTGCGGGGTCACAAAAATTGCAGGTGACCCTTTGAACCATCCCTGGAGTTTAGTGCATCATCTCCTTGCTGTCTGCTGGGTTTTGTTTTGTTTTTTTTTTTGCTCTGAAGGACACGTGCTGAGCTGCGTAACGTGAGCTGCCGCGTTCAGAGGGCTTTAGCACTAAAACCTGACTTGTTTCTTCAGACTTCAGAGGCTGTCGCTGAAACCCAGAAATCGCTTCTAATGTGAGGTCTTAGACCTCAGTGCAATGTTTCATTTTATTTCTTTTTTTTTTTTAATTTTTTTTTTTGCGTCAGCGTTTCATTCCCATGTCCTCGTCATCCTGCTTTTCCTTCTCCCGTCTCAGCCAGCCATCTGGACAGGCTTTGCAACACCCTCCTGCCCGAGTGATTAATGCTGCAGTAAGGTCGCTTCTCACAATCATCTGGCAGCATCCCAGGCCCAGGGCGGAGCCCGTACACTTTGCTCATCTTAACTTTTTAACCTGCCACCGAAATTCAACGTTACTGGGAAGTTTTTTAATGCGCCTCTTGGGAAGTGATTCAGACGAAGGGCCCTCGGGAGGTCAGGAATCCACAGATCATTGTCAAAGGAAGAGGGTTGCAGCTCAGCCCCTTGAATTCTGTTTAATTGCTGCCTTTGTTTTGATTTGCTCAAGGAAATAGACAAATATACATAAATATTTTGCACTTACTCCTTCAGAATTACTGTTTCTCTTTAAAAGAAGCAAACAAAACACAGAAATCCCAACAACCAATGCAAAGAAAAATAAACCTGAAGGAATAAAAATTTGGAGAGTTTTATAGCAAGGGGAGACTCCTCAACTCCAAATCATGAAATGATGATAAATTACTAATAGGAGGCCGCTGCTGAGGTTAATTTTAGGGAGCCTGGCACATGGTCATGTTCAAAGAAGAAATGACTCTGCTCGATTATATATCAAGCCAACTGAAGGTATTGACTCCTTTAATGTAATGATGTGCCAAATAAACTTCAGGATGGCAGGTTTTAATTTTTTTTTTTCTCTTTTATTTAAAAAAAAATAATGCTGTAACACCTTTAACGGTTTTGTCACGGTGAAGATTAGGGGACAGAGAATGCTTGTGTCACAGCACTTTGCTTATTGTCATCACAGAAAGGGTCGGAAGAACAATTTAATTCCACTTCTCAAGACCACCCAAGGATGAAGAGGTTTAAGTGAAGAGGTTATCGTATACCCCCGCTATCCTAGTGATTTCTGTTATCCCTCTTTGTGAAGTACTACATACGGTCTTTCTCAGAAAACTCACTTTTTATGCCTTATTTCATTATTTCTTACTAGCTGCTCATCAAGTATTGTCTCTGAGAGCAAAGAAAATTCCCATCAGTGTATGTCTGTAAAGGCTCTTTCAGCTAGCAGTTTTACGGTCACAGTTCAGGGCTGAATTAATTGAGGTGTGATGCAGCAAGCCTAACTTGGAGAAAATTAATATTTCTTTAATGTTTCATTTTTCCCGTAGGAAAAGAACACATTAGAGAACCGTTTCTATTCTGCAGACGGTATTTTCTTACTCAAATAGGATTAACTAGCAATGCACGTTTGCTGGCACTTGGCCAGGTAGCTAATTTTGGGCAGAAATGGCTACAATATAGGTGTGTCTTAGACACGTCAGCCACACTTGACATTTTGCGGACTGAATCCTGTTCTTTCATATTAAGTGTTTGCTTTGTTTAAAAAAAAAAAAAAAACAACCAAAACAACCAAAACTAAAACAAACAAAAACTTATTTAAAAGAAAACAGATTTTTTTTTTTAGAAGAATAAGCATAGGCCACAAGTTCAAGGGAATGTTTGTTGTGTTCTGTAGTCAGTTTGATGCTTCAAGGTATAAGTTAAAATGGAGCGAATGCATTTCAAATTTTTCAAATTTCTCTTTGAACTGCACTTTAGGATAGAAACCCTAAATCTCCCCTGCTACAGAAGCGGTTTTTGTTCTGCATTTGAACTAGAGCAGTATTCTCATCTGGGAAATAAAAAGTTCCTCTTTTTACTTCAAATCCTCCCTATATAACAGTGTTCTGCACTGTTGTTGCTAGATTTGCCTCCAAAGTTAACATTTCCAAACTGTCTCATCCTTCCACCGTACAGCTGCTGAGGAGTCCTCTCTCCTCCTGCTGGGCTGCCCCGATGTCTAACGCTATTTTTCCGCTGTCTCAGAAAAGCGAGGCAGACCGTTTCCTCTGCTTGAAGGAGTATTACCCACATAATGACTACTTCATTTGTCTGGATTTAAGCAATTCAGTAAGCTCTCCTCATGACTCACACAAATATCAGATTATCTTAAGTAATGGCAAATGTCATCAGAAACTTCATGGAGCATCCATTTCAGTTCTCTCTTGCTTTAACCTACACTTCCTACTTCAGTATGTGTCAAATCCAGTACTTTACATTTACAGTATTAGTTTACTATTATTTACACAAATTCACCATTAATATTTGACATTCCTTACCATGAAACAAATGCTTTAAGAGGAATATATTTTTGGTGTGTTTTTTAATATTTTGTGTTTGAAAGGTGTGTTGTACTTTAGTGTTATACTGTGGATGCTGGGATTTTTTTTCCCCTCTTTTTCCTTTGATGGTTGGGAGAGGGAAAATAGTGGGACAGCATTTATTTAAACCACCTTAGGAACATGGTTGTGTACCTGTTAAACCAAAATAAGAATAAAAAACAGCCAAACCTGAAGCAGGGCTTCCCTCTGAATAGTGAAATACTTGATTGGAATACTTTCTGAACCTCTCAGTTTCCCTTTATTTGGTTTAATAAGAAGCTTTCAGCATATAATGTGTGCCCATCCAAAAAAAATATGGAAAGGTGTCTGAAGCATTTAACACTTGCTGGGCTTGGGCGAAGTCAGGGTGGTGGGATCTGAGGTGGGGATGCCGTGGGGCAGCACCACTCCCGTTCATCCTGCCCTGCCTGGATACTGATGCCCATCTCTCCCTTCTAAGACAGGTTTTTTCGTAGCCCCTTGTCTTCTGCCAAATGGGAGCTGGCAGCCTGCAGCTTCTTTGAGCGCTCGGCTTCTGCTGAGCCCCACCGAGCCCGCTGTTTGAAGACAATCAACCACTGTGGCTTGGCTGAATAGTCTATTATATATGATCTGACAGATCATTCTGCCTAGAATCATAGAATCATCCAGGCTGGAAGGGACCTTCAAAGGTCATCTAGTCCGACCTCTCCGCAGTCGCAGGGACACCCCCAACTAGACCAGGTTGCCCAGGGCCTCATCCAGCCTCACCTTGAATATCTCCAGGGAAGGGGCATCAACCACCTCCCTGGGAAACCTGTTCCAGTGTTCCACCACCCTTAGAGTAAAGAAATTTTTCCTAATATCCAACCTAAATCTACTCTTTTCTAACTTTTAAATCCATTGCCCCTCGTCCTATCACAGCAGGCCTTTGTTAACAGCCCCTCCCCAGCCTTCCTGTAGCCCCCCTTTAGGTACTGAAGGGCTGTGATTAGGTCTCCCCAGAGCCTCCTCTTTTCCAGGCTGAACAGCCCCAGCTCCCTCAGCCTATCTTCATAGCAGAGGTGCTCCAGCCCTTTGATCATCTTCATGGCCCTCCTCTGGACCCGCTCCATCAGGTCCATATCCTTCGTATATTGAGGGCTCCAGCCCTGCACACAGTACTCCAGGTGGGGTCTCACCAGAGCAAAGTGGCAGAATCCCCTCTCTGGATCTGCTGGCAACACATCTTTTGATGCAGCCCAGGATGCGATTGGCCTATTATTATTTGAAATGATACAGCGCCGGACTCTGCAAGAGAATAAATTGTGACTTCCCACGTCAGTCTCTCTCGGGCCAAATGCCATTTCAAACGGAAGGTGATGTCAGAGGGATGCCTGTGTCTTTCCTCTGCTGGCCACGGGGAACACAGGGTGCACATAGGCTCTGCTTGGGCTGTATGGTCAGCACGTGGCCTTTGGCCAAAGACAACCAGTTTGGCTTCCACTAACTGCTTTTGGGGCAAACTAAACCAAAAAATTGCAGTGTGACTCGAGACCTGTAATACAGGGCAGCTGATCCTGTGGAACACTATTTTTCAATTACAGTTGGATTTGAAAAATGCTGCAAACCCTGGCATTAACTTTCTGCTTAATGGAAAGTGGTGGGGGACAGGGATTTAAGCTCTTTTATTTTTTATTTTTATTTTTTTTCTTCTGTTTTCTACTACTGAATAATTGGCCCTTTCGTGCTGCATGATGCAGTGGAACAGTATGTTGTTGTGGCAGAGAGCTACAAACCCAGCCCAGGTCCCACAGGAGAGGATGGAGGTTGTCATTGTGACCCAGTTCCCCATTAAGTGCTCTCCATACACCTTTGGCAGTTTTATGGCACCTTGACCGATAACAAGTTCAGCCAGAAGTGGTGAGAGGAATGGGATTTGCTGTGCAGGATGAAATGTGGAATTGGAGAGAGGAAGGCAGGCAGCAGACCCAAGCTGGGAGCCCCAGGGTTTTAGCAACTTGTGGGGTGGAAGGGATTGCTCTGTAGGGCATTTCCACCTCTTTTGAAACCAGAGCAAAAAAGTCTCGCTTCTGCTATGGTTAATTTGCCTCATGCTGTCAACTAGGACATCTCGGCTCGTGTGAAATATAAAATATCTGCATTTATTTAAAATGTAAAATGCATTCACTTCGTTGGAAGTTTTCTGGATCAGGTTGGATGGGGCTTTGAGCAACCCCATCTAGTCAACGATATTTGTGCCTATGGCAGCGAGGTTGGGTTAGATGATCTTTAAAGTCCTCTTCCAACCCAAACTGGTCTGATTCTATTTTAATGTATTTTTTATTTTTCTTATCCCCAGCAGCCAGAAGAGGAGCAGTCTGCATGCGATGTCACCAGCTCCAGCTCCTCTGCAGATGACACCATGTCCCTGGAGAGGAACTCATCACTGGGCAGTGACACGTCCCTGCCCTTCCCACCGACAGTGAATTTTGTCCAGCCCAAGGACAGGCACAGCCTGGATGGCAGCTGCACCAACATGGCAGCCACGGAGGGAGGAGAGAAGGAAGAGGAGCTGGACTCTATCACAGATGTGCCCACTCATTCTTCGGTCCTACGAAACTCCATGCGGCCACTGTCACCATTCCGTCGACACAGTTGGGGGCCGGGCAAGAATGCCACCAACGAAGCAGAAATAAATCAGAGGAGGTGAGTGAAGAGTTACTTTGATTTACTTTGCACCCACTCATATATATTTATCTAAGCTTTACACTCGGCATGATAAAACAGAAAACCGAGGATGTCACTTCTGGTTATTTCTTTCGCATTCAAAATGATAAAGACAATCATCTAATGTATATATGTTTGTTTGTTTTTAAAATTAACTTTCAGGGTTAAGGTACTTAATACCTACAGTACACTTGAGCTTTCCAGAGAAAATAGAATTACCTTGGGACAGGTCTTCCATTTGAAATGTCAGCAGCACTTTCTAGACAAAAGTCTTTTTTGTTAAAGGAATTATTGGAGTGACAAATCTCATTGATGACAAAATAAGCACAACCGTTGCTCTGATTGTATTGAAAGAAAGCAAGGGCGCTAGGGTTTTAAAAACAGGTGTAGAGGCTCCTCACAGTGGCGAGATGGACACAGTGGTGAGATGGAAAGTCCTTTTTTCACAGAATTGCTTCCACCTCAGTTGCTCATGTACAGCAAGTCCCACCTAACTCACCATCACTGATGTCCCAGGTAGTGCCCAGGAAGATTCAAAAGGGAAGTTCTTTCAGAATATACAAGAGGGAGAGGTGTAACACCCATGTAAGTGTGTAGATGCTGGTGCCAAATGGCTGTGTGAAGAAAAGGGGCTCACTCCCCCATCTCAGTGGGGAAAATGATGAAGATACACATCAGTAAGGTAGTTGGTGTGAGGTACCCCACCGTGCTCTGCACGGTTCAGCATCTGGGCTGCCAGATGTTCTGAAACCAGTGGAGATTTGGCCAGTGGTTTTAAGGGATTTTAGTGCTTTCAGTTGTTTCAGCAGGTCAGGGGGCCGTATCCTCCTGTCTCTCTGGTGTAGACCTGCAGCTTACAAAGACTGCAACCCCAGGCCCAGTGCCACTCTCAGGCTGCCTCCTGCCCCCTTCATGGCCACCGGGCTGCTTTTAACATAAGTGGAACTGTTGCATTTGGTATTACCGTTAAATTTAAACTGGCCACTCACAGTGAGTTCCTGGTGAATTTTCACTGGCCCGGTTGGATAATCCAGTGAGAGGCAGCATCCACCCATCTGAAACATAAGCATCCTTTACATATTAGGGACTGTGGATATCACTAAAGGAATATCATAGACCCTTCAATGTTGAAAAGCATTCAGGACCCTCTAAGAAACACAGGATGGAAGATTTTTTTTTATTATTGTTTACCACCGGCACCTTTTTTTTTGCTTCATTCCTGGTCCCTAGGTAATATTTATATAAAGTAAGTAATACCTATCTTGGTAAGGCTACAAAAGAATCAGCATAAGGTATACATGCAGGTTTATAACAGAATGAGTTCCTATTCCCGTAAACTCATTTGGAGAGATTTATTTTTAAGTGTAGGACCTGTTATGTAAGGATTTCTGAGGGTAATAAACTGCATAGCTGGCAATTACTGCTAACATTTTACAGATGGGGTTAAATTCTCCTGCATCAGACTTAGGAGGCTGTTTCTGATATTGGAAAATACATTCATTGTAAATGTAAGAAAATTTGAATTAAAGGAACAGTAACTATTTTCACATGTTCTTAGATAAAGCTGCTGCTGCATAAGGATAGCTATCACACAGGTTAATTAAGAAAGGAAAGCTGGGTGGGTCTCTGCTGCTAATTTGATTCCTGTTTGGTTTTGTCTTTCTGTTACAAAGGAATTTGGATTATTTGGTTCTGTGTTTTTATTCTTTGTTCTTTTTATACGTGGCTGTTGGGATGCAGAGTCTGGTTGCTTAGCGAACAACAACAAATACTGAGGAAGTGAAGCCCAAACAAGTGACTTTCATAAAAATCAGTTAAATTCAGAGTGTTTGCTTATTCATTTGTTTCATGTGCAGTAGGTAGTATTCCATTTAAAGGAGAAAAGCCCTCATTGTAGCTTGACTTTTGCAAACCTTTGAAGTGAATTAACACGGAGCACAAGCCTTAGATAAGGTTTGTCCTGCTGATGGGCAGGACCTGCGCTGCTCCTACTGCCACCCTTTGTCCGTGTCCCTCTCCTCCTCTGGGCACCATAGGTGAGCAGATTGCTCATGAAATGAGCAGAAAATGAACCAAATAAAGTTCAACTGCCACCAAAACCAAGCCAATGGTTAGAACAGCTGGGAGGAGGATTGGGCTGGCAGGCTGCATGGTAAGCCAAGTTGGAAGAGGTCCAGCAAAGGGCCCACAGCCTGGTCCAGCCACCAACCCACGCCAAAACCAGTCTTTCCCCTGATGGCAAAGGTAGCAAAGTCAAGTTTAAATAGAGCTGGTGATACAGAACCTAAAGAGCTTATAAGGAAAAAAAAAATCAAGTCTTTTGTAGGATTTGGTCTTGTTACATGTTTTCTGTTTGTAAGAGGGATGAACATAAGTTTTTTTCACCGAGAAGATCAGAAAAAAAAGTAATCATCTTAAATTAAATGTGAAAACAAGCTCTGTTCCCCTCTGCTTCCCCTCTCTCCTGAAATGCACTTGACGGATAATCCTCATGTCTACATTTTGCTATTAAAAATACAAAGAAAACTAACAAAGCTGCCACAAAAGGATCTTCATCCTTCAGTTAATTCCTGACATTCATAGTGGATTTGAAATGCCTGTCTTTCAACAACGATGCAGTGTTTTTAGTGTTTGCTTCCAAGGAAAGAGATGCCAGAATTTTTCATGAAATTGGAGCTTAATCACAGTCGCTAACAGCTTTTGTCAAACAGTTTGTCCTTATCTAAACTTTAAGCTGACCTGGCAGTAAGTTGCAATGTGGTCAATATCTGTGAAACCTTCTTTCTGTACAAAAAAGAGAAAGGAGGAAAAGAGAGACTCATTACTTCCTTTAGTATTTAAATCTTTGTTGTCCCTGTAAGTCCATTCCTTCTGTTCTTCATGTGTTGGGCATATTATTCCTTCAGCTGCCATTTGTTCATTTTTTTCCCATCCAAGCTGCTGACCACTCTCCATGATTCATTTTCAGTTCAATGCGAGTTCTGGGGGATGGTATAAAGAAGCCTCCCATTCATAGGAGAAGGTACAAAGCCAACTAACGTGACTTAACTGTTTTGCGTTTGAATGTCTACTAACTCCATCTGTCATGTCAGTAAACCTGTAGTACCTCTCAAAGCTAAACCTGTAGTACCTCTAGAAGCGTTGGAGTTAGAGAGCTGTGCATCCTGCTTGCCTGATACTTCCCTCTCCAGGCTGACCCAGGGCACTTCTGACCCACAGAGCACTTGCTCAAGCCGTTTTCTCCAGGGTGATGCGGTGATAACTTGGAGAAATCTCAGATGTCATTTTGTTGGCCTTTGCCACATGTAAGATTTGGAGTGGCATAAAAATAATTGTTTACCTGTGAGGTAAATTTTTTACCTGTGTAATTTGGATTTAAAGCGCATCAGAGACTCCTGCCAAGACTTGCAGGAGGGGCATCTGGGGAGGGGATGCATCAGAGACGATCTCAGAGTTGGAGAATACTTTGCAGATCTGCAGCTGCTTGAATTAAATGGCTTTAATTTTGCTCTTTTGCTGTTTTTTATAACCATCTTCCTAAAAAGTAAGTAAAAGAAAGTAAGGAGTGGGTTTTTTCTTTACTTCCATGTGTGTTTTTCTTCTGTATAGCAGAAGAAAATAGATGGGCTTTGTATAGCAAACTTTTGGTTCCTCACCCATTTTGCAGATATGCATTTTCACTCACATAACCTTTGCATTGTCTAGTAACTTATAAAATAGGACACTTAATCTTTGACACAGCAGATGTTGACTGTCCACACTCACTCATTTTATAAAAAGAGAATTTTAACCCCTCCTTTCAGTGGTTGGACGTCTTCTCATCTCCCTCAGCCTGTGGCCCCTCGTCCTGTGGCAGGTTAACTCAGGACTGTGTTTCTCTTGCAATGGATGGGGTTATGTGTGTGTGTGTCTGTGTAAACAAACTACCATATTTCCACTTAGGGAAAAAATGTTGCCCTGATGGTATTACCAAAAAAATCACCCTATCTCACCGTGCATCAGCGTAAATGAGCCCATGTGAGCAGTGCTGTACAGTTCAGGAGGGGGCTCTTAAAATAGAATTTTTTAAAAAGGCACAAGGAAGAACATGTTTTTTTACTTCTATGAAGCCACTTTATTTGCATCACTCTGAGCTCTGGAGGAAGTAGCACAGCGCTCGTCTTCTCAGCTCATGCAAATGAACATCTTTTTACCACTTGTATGTTAAGGCTCCTCTGTAGGAGCCATGTTACTGTTCAGAGTCATAATATCCTGAAACAATGAGCTTACTTGCAGAATTAAAAAAAAAAGTCTCAAATAGGCAACCTAAAATACCTAGTCATTTCTGAAATGTGTGTCAATTCTTTCATAAGCATTCTCTTTTTTTCTGGCCTCCCGACCGATTTGGTATCACCCTCTCTAACCCCAGTTGCAGAGCAACAGCCTGAAACCAATTCCAGCAGTTTATGCTCTCCCACAAGTCTAATGTATATAACAGCTCATCCCCCCACTCCCCAAGTCGTCTTCTGTAAAAGGGTTTTGCATCCTCTGCATTGATCTTGTTCAGTTTTTATGGTGTTGCCAGCAGATTGTGGGTGGCTCCCCAGCAGGACTAAGACTCTCAAGGCTGATTTCCACAGCCCTTGCCAAAAAGCCTTTTCCACCACCTGAGATCTTCCACCACCTCCAGGCTTCTTCCTACATATGACAGAATCATATGTGCAGGGTTGATCATCTTCCCTCTTCTGCTTCCTTTCCCTTCAGTTTTGGCATTTGGGATTGTCGCTCTAACATGGCAATGGTCAGAAATAGAGGCATCTTTTAAAGTGCACTCTCTAGTGTAAACGTTACATCATTTCTTTAACGAGGAAAATCCTCTCTCCATCAGTTGAAAAGTGACCACGCAACAATTATTGACTTCTGCAAACGAGTTCATGGCATAGCTGGAAGGGGCCACCAAGCCAAATAGCCTTGGGGCCACAAGCAGATGGCTGGGGGAAGCAGGGAGAGGGAAAGCATGTGTGATATCTTCCTTGGGATACTTTCTCACCCTCCATCTACTTTCTGCCAGGCAGGTTTTACTGACCTGTTGGGGCAGTGCACCCAAACCTGAGAGCACAGACTGAGATGTGTGATGGAGATGAGTTTATGTGGCCAGGACTTGATTCTTTTATGAAGTATTTAGTCCCCCCCCGCTCTCAGTAATCGTTACACCTGCCACCATGGTTTAGTTGGATGATGATGATGATTATTGGAATTTGGAATTGGTATTTGGAATCATTGGCATGTTGTGGGAAGGTGTCTTCGAGAAGAACGCTTATGGTGTTGTGCTGAGAGCTACTGCTGAAGCACACCTGGAACTTTGGCGTGCAAAGCACAGGTACTCCAGGTGTATCCTTGCCCAATTGACATCCTTAAGAAGATAGGTAGCAATTATCAGAGCTCTGCCTTCAACTGTCAAATCCTTCCTGAATGTTTGCAGTGTTGTGCCGTGTATGGAAACTACACCAGGACTTGGCATGAAATGGTGCAGTTGGTGGCTTTAAACCTCCCTCTGTGCCCTCTGAGGCTTCTGGCTCTCACAAATCCTGGCCCAGGGATGCTTAGACTTGATCTGCCCTATTCATAGGCTCCTGGCCCAGAGCAAAGTGTGCTCTGGCCATGTCCTCCCCTTGTGTGGGTCGCAGGCCAGGGGCTGGGAGCTGGGCTTGTGCAGTGCTGCTCTGGCAGATCTCTGCTGATGCAAAATTCCCTCCAGACGACATATGTTTCCTGGACAGCTTTTCCAGGATTTAGGGATCCTTTATGTGTCATAGATGACAAGAAGATTGATTTCTCTGTGTCTGTAAAAGCCACAATTGGGCCATGAGCTGACAGAGAAAAAATAACAAAGGCAGTATTTAAAATAACAACCAAAATATTTGCATTCTGTATTTGCATTTCTTATATCTTTCCTGATGCAACTTGAGACTCTATTGGGGTATGGGAGCTGAAAGGTTTTCTAGTCAAAAAATTTGAAGGACTCTTGATTTAATCCCAGGTGAATAGTAAAACGAGTCTGTTTTTTTCCTTCAGCCTCTTTCACTGATTTTCTGTGCAGCATTTAAGAATGCAACTCTCTCCTTATTTTTCCCAACAGTAGCCTGAGGTTATTAATACTTGTATGGAGGGGACTTAAATGAATAAATACCTGTAAGGGATTCTTTTTCTGGGGGTGAGAGGTACCCTCATCTTGGGGATGAGAGGTACACAAAAAACACTAATCATTACTAACACAATGGCTGTATGTGATTACTTATGCAGAATTGGCTTTGGTGTGTTTCGGCCTTGTTTTCCACAAAATCTCCCCAGGAGGAGCAGTTTCTCCAGTTCTTTCTATACTGGCCGGTGGGATCGGTTTGGGGGAAGCATGGGCTGTCCTGCTACCCGTTCAGGGGTAACCTTGGTCACTTGGGGCACTCTGGTGTGTTCTGGCAGCCAGAAATGTATAGTAGCTACTGCATTATTTCTGAGTTCGTTGGTGTTTTTTGTAAAATACGCAAGAGTGAGAGTCTCTTAACATTCCCCTGTTCCGTAACAATCCAGTAATCACAGCCCTTTTCCTTTCTTTGCCTTTTTTGATGTTCCTAGTTTGAGCTGGTGTCCCTCTGGCGTACAGTTCATTGCCATGGGTCCTGACTTTTCTTGTAGAAGGTATGGTATAAATAAATGTGCAGCAGCAGCAAAGGAGCACCGCAAATGCCCTGTCATCAGCTTTTCATGCATCGCCTTTTCCGCTGCTGCTCTGGCTGAAGCGTGCACGTGTTTGTTTGCTTCGTCTGCTTTTTCAGCAATTAGTCTTGGGAACGGGCGTTCTGAACTGGGGTGCCGGTGAAGGTGGTGGCTGCTTGTCATTGGCTTCACTGTTGGTTGGATCCGCTCTGTTCCGTGATGATTTCCGTATGCAATGATCATAATGATGATTGTGACAGCCAAAGAATCAAACCAAGAGTTAATGCCATTCAGCGCTGTTTTGTTCTGATCTCATCAGGGATTTAAGTTTATACAAACTTGTTATTTGTAAATTGAAAGGTCTATGATTTTTTTTTTTCTCAAAGAGGCTAATCATGTAAAAACTTTCTGTGTAAAACCAACCTAATAGCCACAGATGAGGATTCCCAGGCACTTAAAGCTTGCATCTTCTGTAGAAAGTCCCAGGGTCAAGATTGATGCTTACAGGTCAGATCTTCACCCGAGACTGCCTGGAAGCCAGTCTCACAGATTTCATCGCTTTCCTCTGGCAGTTGTTGCTGGTTGTGGGTAAAGAAATAAACTCCTTTTCTGAAGGCTGGGTATTGAGAAAGAAGTCAATCTGCCCTTCCTGTTACGGATTTAATTACACTTGGTCTATATACCCTGACCAACAAATTACAGAACTGTGTCATCCACTGATAACTATTTTTACAATTTGCAGTTTTGAGCTGTTTATGTCATGAAAAACTACATGGGTGTTTTTTCTGTACTTTGTAATATCATTACTACCTTAGGATGCAAAAAAAAATAAATATTCTGCCCTAAACAATTGATAGAAGTGGGATTCATTTGTCTCTGCAGGTGTTAAAATAAACTTTATAATGCCTGCTATTGATAAAACATTGAGTCAAAATCTTCCTAAAGCAGATTAAACTGTAAATGCCTCAACCAGTCTTTTTTCTGATTAGCTACCATAAAAAAGTCGTAAATAATTTACTAAATCTTCTTATTTAAAATTTATTGCCGTTTTTACTTTGAAGCTGCATATTTATCAGCTACTTAATGCTTCTAAAGGGATGCAGAACATTAACCGCTACTATGCAAGTCTGCCTGAATTTAAAGCTCCTCTGATTGTTTAAATAATCTGTACAATCTATAGTATGTTCTCCCTTTCATTTGCTTATATGTCAGTTTGTTGGGCACTTAGATGTCACAATCAGCCTCAAGTTGGGATATATATCCAGGGTAGCCTTTGCTTCAAGCTAGCAGGACGTTGTGTGCGTGAAATCAAATATTAGCTGTGGAGTTGTGCTGGCGTACCAGGAGGTGAATCTGTAAAACTTGCACATTAACCCAAACTGGAATTGCAGTAGATCTACCGATGGTAGAGTACGAGGAGCAAGAGAGTTGGAAACAGAATACTGGGGCCAAGAAAGATGAGATGGAGATAGTCACGTGTGAGAGAGGGATTGTTTTGTGTAGGTAAGAACCTCTACAAAGGTTGGCCAAAGCTTTTATTACTATCAATTCTGCAAGCAAAAGCTTGGAATTTTGTTTAGCTTTGAGTGATTATGTCTGGCTCCACTGGACAGACCTAGCTTCATCAGACATAGCTTTATCAAATTATAAAATAGGGTTGATGAAGACAACATTTATTGACTAAAATAACNATAATAATAATAATAATAATAATAATAATAATAATAATAATAATAATAATAATGATAACCCAAACAGGAAAAAAAAGAAACCAGCTTTTGCAAAAGAAAGACATTATCAGTGCTGAAACTTTCTGCAGTGGCAAGAGGTAAACAGTTTGCAGAGATGAACATTACCTGCAGCCCAGAGCAGATTTTGCAGCTGCTGGGAGGCGTGGTGGTCCAGGACGGGCACCACAGTGCTATATGAGGTAGTTTAATTTGGGTGGCTTTATTCGCATGGATAATAAAAAAAGAAGAAGAATACGTGAAGAGCATACGTGGCAATACCAAAATCTTCAAAAGAGGTGCGTCTAGATCTTCTTGTGCACCTTTCAAGAAGGAAGGAGGAAAAAAAATGTGGGAAAGCCCATTGACCAAGAGTTTGAATGGTTGTTCTCAAGTAACTACTGTGTCTCATTAGAGGCACTAAGACGGTGCTAAATATATTAGTTATGAAGAAAATATAAATCCCTCCACTGCTGTCTGCACTTGATTGTTGAGAAGTGACATGCTGAGGAGTAACACAGCATCTCCCTGCACAGTTGAGTTGTTAGTGACTGCATCACTTTAGTCTTGAAGGTGACTTGGGTGAAAGACACCAGTCCCTAAGAGTTTGTCAGGATCTGACCTCTGTGATTTCTCTTCAGTTACAGCCTAGAAGGCCTTGCTGGAGACTCTGGTGATAACAAGAAGCCTTCTACAAACTTGGAAGCTTCTTCTCTGAGTTCCAAAGACCTCAGACGGAGTCCACTTGCCAGCAATCAGTGTGGGTCCCTCGTCTTGCTCTCTGAAGAACTTGAGCAAGGGGAAATCGGAGACTACAATCACCAGGTAAACTATTTTCCAACTATTGTTAGACTTCTAGAAAATGCTACATCAGTGTTTTCAAGTAATTCTCCTAAGACACGGTTGTACTGTGAAGGCTTTTCCCCTGTGTATATGATAGTGAATCCTTACATCTTAAATATGAAATTAATAGAGGAATTTCCCCTGTCTTAAATTTGCTACTTGGTTCCTTGGGGCAATGCGGTTGATGGGTGAAGAACAAGAAATACACCAGTTTTCTTCTACCAGTTGCATGAGTAATCATGAGAAGTTACTAACTTTTTAGCAATGATGTAGTGATGCTATCAATCATAGGTGGCGTAAGGTTTTCACAATCTTTACGCTGCCTTTTGCTGACCCGAAATACACACAAATACCAAGTACTAATTTATCGGTTAAAGTTTACAGGTTATTTTTGTATCGTAGGAGGAGAATAAATATGTTGTTTCTCTTTCATAGGTGTAACCAGAATCAAAAGGCCTATTATTATAACCAACACTTAAGCAAAATATTACTTGCATATTAAGAAAATCTAGAGTGTTCTCTCTAGAGCGGAAGTCTATGATAGCTATTAAGGACAGATGGGCCGCAATATTACAAGAGTCTCTGCTTATTTTTATTAAAGAAGCAATTATAGTCTTAAATACTATAAATATCCTGGATTTCCGAGCTTGAAGTTTCAGCCACAGTATCTTCTGGGTTTGTGCCAGAATCGTTAAACAGCCGGTCTATTAACCTCCTAGAGTCACAGCCCTACACCAAGGCAGTGAGTCTTACAAGATCTGGCCTGAAAGAGCTGTTATGTCAAGACTCTAATGTCTTCTCTTGCTACAAGGAATGGCATTTTGGGGGAACACTGTTAAGCATCTGATTTTTTACCATGTGGAACCACAGTCTAGCTATGCCGAGGAGTTAGAATCAAAGCAGTGAAAGTTTCAGTAAACATTAGCACTGAACTGTAGGCTGTAGTTGGGGTGCTGCTGTCGTATTTGACATATTTGCTGAGTGTGGTTATTTTCTGTTCTGCAGATGCATCAAACGTCACAGCCGCAAGGATTTAATTTCTGTTCTTCTGCTTCTTCATCTCCACTGACCCAATCTATGTGTCTATTGTCAATTAGTAAACCAGTGCTGGACAGTGAGTAATGCAGTTTTCCCTTCCCGTTATCTGTATTATTATGTATATCTTCCTACCTTCCCAAGGCAAAATTTGCTCATACCTGCTCTTGCTTTCCTATATTATGTGAAATATATATTTCACTGCTGCATTGAATTGCGGGTGGAAAGAGAGATGCCCTTCAGTTTAGCTCCATATCTTGTTTTTCCTAGCATACCTACCCTGGTATTTCCAGTTCTGTTGGGTTTCTTTTGTTTGTTTTTTCTTAATTAGATTAGTGGTACAAAACTAATGCTACATTGAGTTCGTTATTTAAAAAAAAAAAAGTTTGAATTTGGCAACCGTTCAGGATTTCTTCCTTTGATGTCAAGGTAAATTCCACTTGAGATCTTGTTTTCCTCCTTCTGGATTTTTTTGAAAGTTAATATATGAAAACTTGAGAATCCATGGCTTCATCTTCTTGGGGAAGTTTGTTGCTATTTATTTTGAGTTAAATGTTTCAAGGCAGTTGGGTGTAATTTATTGAATGTCATTCCTTAAAAAAACAAAAGAAGATGATTAGGTGAAATTGTTCCATTTAGCTAAATTGAAAGGATAACAAGTACTTAATTTTGCAACTTGACTGAATCAATTCTTTCAGCTGAAAAAGCTGTTCAAAAGGCTGCAGCTGGATGTGCTTAGGAAGGGCCACGTTACACGTGTTTTCATTTTATTAATTGCCAGCCAGAAACAGTATTGACATTTTAGATCACATCTTGCCAATCAGTGCTGGTCTCTGATCTTTTCCTCTTTATTAACATGTTTCTTCCTTGCAAAGATGAACAAGGGAAAGGTGCTTTTAAGACAGGCTTTTCATTCATGCAGGAGGCTTGCTGGGGGAAGCTTACAGAGATTATGGTTTGGAGGAGATGTTTTTCATTTCTTTGCCATCGTTCTTCCATGATTAATAAGCATGTGGCCTAACGTATGTGTCCCCCAGCAACGGTAACCAAAACACTGTCAGATCTGTCTTGTGAAGAGACCGGCTCTTGCTCCGTGTAATGGCGCACCCTCTTCTTGGGCTGAAGGCCTTCATTATTATTTATTTTGAAGCAAACGATTTATTGGCATTGCATCCAGTTGCTAACCAAACACCGTAAATAACTCAGCTAGCTCCGAGAAAACACGCTCTTGGTGGCTGAGAGCGCCTGGCCGGCTGAGACTCATCTCCATCTCTCTCCTTTGAGACTTCCCTTCAGGCCCATGACGGGGACTTAGGACAGTAGAGGATTTGTGCCTACATCTTGGAATCAGACAACTTGCCACCTTCCTGCTTTGACCTGGTTTATGACCCATGTTAAAAATGGCATCAAGGCCTAAGGTGGTGGTAGACAGGTTTGATTATCCCATCTTCTCCTAGAGGCAGCCTAGCCACAAATGGCCTCCTTGAGAGAAAAGGAAAAGGTGTAGGAAGCTTTCCAGAGGAGCCGTGGAAGAAACAGCAGTGTTAGACCACTTTGAGGCAGATTTCTGTGAGTTTTGGACACTAAAGTTAAAAACTACTAATGCTTCTATGAATTTATTTTCTTGGTTCTTCATTTGCAACACCTCAGAAGGGCCTCATTTTTACAGGAAGGTGGTTTATGAAAATCAGTGCATTTGAGGCAGCTGATGTGAGCATCCAAAAGGATTACTCACCTTGAAAATTTAGGTCACGGATTCTCTTCACAACTCTGACGCTTTCCTGACTTTGGAAACTTCAGTATATTATTTCATTTTTCCTGAGCCACTTTGAAAGAGGAATAGTGTTACTTTAGTGTTACTTGAGTTCTGGTCATCAATCCATGTGAAGCAGATTGGTGCTTTTTCCAAGAAGCCTTTGGTTTATAAACTCCCTTATATCATCTATGTTTGACATTCGTGTTATTGCAGCAGAATACTGCGGAATTATGCAAGATTAAATCTTTGATTTCATGGAGGTGAATTCTAGGAAGAGTTTAATTCTTGATTACACTTGCACAATTTGGTAGTAGGTGTTTAAAAAAAAATTCTCTGATCCCTGCAAGTGTGTCTGAATGGGAAGAAAGCAACACGTTCTTCACAAAAGCTTCAAAAACTGTATCCAAATGAATAAACATATGGAGGGTTTTCTCTTACTTTTCCCTTTTATTGTCATATATACTGAGACAAGAACAATTTCTGAGATGTAGTTTCTAACCCACACTCCATCTGATGTCTCAGATGTTCCAGGAGCTGCTGTGGCCATTCACAACTGTTAATCCTTCAGCATTTTATAGAGGGAGGTCACAAGAGCTGTTGGCTGGAGCGCTCGGAAGACTGCTTTGGGCTTTGGAATAGCAAATTTCCAGTGTGGAGCACTTATTATAAAATGCCAGGAACTGCTATAAATAAAACCACTGAAATGGGAGTTGAATTGAGCTATGCTGGAGGAGGTGGTTCTATTTACAGTAAAGTATTATTGTTCATCTTGACTTTTAGTCTAAATAGACAGCAGACTACAGAGGAAAGCAGTGTTGCCTCGTCATGTTCTTCAGGTCAGGGACAGTAGAACAACTCCTTTGAAAGGCAGTCTAAACAAAATTAATTCATGAATCTTGGTAAGAACTCTTCAATTTAAATGCCTTTCATTGGGTCCCTCTAGGGTTGTTCTGCTTGCTTTAGAAGAGCGTGTTCATAATTTTAGTCGAATCGCCTCTAGGCAATTGGTATTTATGACTAGGGGCTGAAGTAAAATTTTAGAGGAGTTTGCTTTGCATTGCTTGCATTGCATTGGCTATTTCTCAGATAGTATTTTTATATTCTGCATTCAGTTTTGGGGTATGGTATCAGCAATACAAAAAAGTTATCATTGCACAGGGCTGAAAGGACGTGTTGTATTCAAAGAGAGTAGTAATTGGTACTTCTTTCTCTTGGAAGTTTAATATTGATAAAGTCTTTAGCCTCTTTTCCCTGTTGTGCGAGCAAATTGATTTACCTGTGCCGTGGAATGAAACTGCCTGAATCTGCACGCTGAAGATATTTAGTGTAGATGCTTAGCGTAGGACCCTTAGCTCTGACCTGTCCGGGCCAGAGTTTCCACAGTCCTGTCCCAGTCATCTTTCCCGAGGACACACGAATGTACATGTGAGTGATGGGAATCCAGCAACCTGACATTGGTCAGGTCACGGCTCAGAGGTTTTGACCTGTGGTTGTATGATGAGAAGGTTTGGGAAATACATTCCTTGGGCATCTCCATAAGAGGCTGTGGACCACTTTCAATTCACAGTGGCTAGCTGGCTCATACGTCTCTTTTCAGAGAAGATTTTACTTTAAAAGAACTGTTGAAAAGCTGCTGCTATGCAAGAGCTGGTCTTAAAAATAAATTATTTTAAAATGGGAATTACAGTAAACCCTTTTAATTTGCAAAGTCTGCAGACGAGGGAATGAACAAATAGCAGGGATTCCTGGAAAAGTGCATAGTACTGGAAGATAAATATAACTTCACAAATGGAAATAAGCAGAAGGCAGAGCAGTAAGATGTCTGAGAAAAGATGATTGAACTCATTGTCAGTATCCTACTAACGGGAGATTTGGTGTCACAGACTGATTGCTGAGTTTGGCACTGCGTTTGGTGTGTCCAGACAACTTTTGACACTGTGTCCTTCCAGGCAAGGACAGGAAAAGGTTCTGAGGGGCTTTTCTCATCTTTGGGCAGTTTCTTTATAATAAAGACTGTGAGTTTTAGAGGGCGGCAGGAGAAGAGTTGCTTGGTTTTTCTGTTCTGTTTTGGAGAAGAAATGTAGGTCTCTCCATTTAAAAGCTAGAAGCTTTTAAGGGCATAACATTACCAAAATAGTGGGGGGGTTTTAGCACTAGAACTGGCAAGAACCTCCCTAGGTAAAATAAGTCAACACTTCAGATAAAGTATCCTTGCTATACCCAGCAGCTTTGGTGTCATTTAACTGCAAAAAGCACCCTTAAACAAGTACCATGAGTTGTTCTTGTTTGATTCTCTGGCAGTTATTTCAATGAAGCAGATATGCTTTGTCCAGAGATCCACTAAGTTGTTGGCATTCTGTTTCAGAATAATAACTGTTCACATGTAAGTCTTCATTAAGAGTTCCTTTTAAAAAGATGACAGTAAAGATAAGAAAGCTTTGAGCCTCATCTTATGCATGCATTGATACCTGCATCCTCTGGAACCTGCATCCTCTGCAATTTGCACTTTCTCAATTCTTTGTTTCTTGTGCCTTTTCTGAAGCCAGCTGCTTTGCAGACATTTCCTTTGCTTTGGTATTAGTTTGCTTTGGCCGCTTTCCTCTCCTTTTTATTATTAAATGCATTTTCAAGCATGCTCTAATGTCTGCCGTTAACCTACTTCTCAGCCCAGGGCCGGACTCGACCATCGAGACGAATCTCCTTCTCCTTCAGCATCTCTCCACTCATTCCTAAGTCTAAAACTCTCTTTTCTATTGGCTCTTCTTCCAGTGATGAGGAGGAGGAGTTGGATAGTAAGTAATAATTTTCTGTGCATTGCAGCCGTTATGGGTGAAAACAAAGGGAAATTTGGTTTTCTGCTTTAGACCTAGAAGTTTCACCTTGCAGACACTTAACTAACCTTTCCATTGCATGATGTCTAACAGGAGTATCTTAGTCCTGTATCTGGATACTAACTAACGACAGAATAAAAGGATTATAATCCAAAAGGATTATAATCTGCAAAATGGTATGTCAGCATGATCTCATCTGGTTAGTTTTGGTCTGTGTCCATGTGCAAATACCATCGTCTGCCACTCTGAGCGGTGATATAGTTATTACACTTTAATGAAAACAAAAATACTAGTCTTGAGATTGTTGCGGTGCATGAAGTTAACAGAAGAGGTAGAACCTTGCCCTCTGTAGGCAAGAGGGAGTACATTGCTTGGTGGAATTAGGAGGAGAGAAGCCCTAATATGATATTCTGAAAATCTTGGTTACGACTTCACAGTTCTCCTTCTGAGCAAAAAGCGTGCATTGCAGCCAAACATCTTTACTGGTCAAGGTGTTCATATCTTGGTCCTAACATTACGATCAGAATAGTTTTGTTGGGAAACAGGCCAGTGTTATATGGGAGCTTTTTTCCCTCCTGCAATCTCCATTGCTAAAAGAAACCCAACTAAGGCAGAAGATTGAATTAAGGTAATTTAGACTCCTTTTGTTTTTTTTTAAATAGGCTTATCAAAGATAATTGAAAATACTTCCTATTTCTTAAGCATGTTTTATTAGACTGTTGAAATAAACCAGAACAGATAATTCTCTAGCAAAAGAGAAAACTCAAGGCAGCTACATTATGTGGTTCAAATCAAAGGTTTGCGAGGAAACTGGCCCACATCCCTTGTGCTCATACTGGGATGGGGGAAATTGCTTTCCAGTCCAACAGGTTCTGGTTGCTTCTTGAATTTAAAAATTCTCCACACCATCCATGTTGTAGGTATCTAAATTCTCCTCCTTTCCATTCCCAGTCTTCACTGTGGGTTTGTCCCTTCCAGCAAGAATGACCTGGGCTCTGCCCAGGTGTGATAGTACCCACTTCCATACTTAAGCTCCTTCCCCACTGCTCTGTCCTTCTCATCTGCCTTTAACAAAACTCACAATTCATAGTCCCAGTAGGTGAGCTGCAGACATACAGCTGACGTTGGTGTCACGCTCTCACGGTAAAAAGTGCTCTTAGCTAAACTTCTTGGTGGATTTGGTTGTTCAGTTGGGTTTTTTGGTTGTGGTTTCTTGTTTGGTTGGTTGTGGTTTTTTTTAATTTCTTCTTGTTTGTTTGGTTAAAGCATCCAACCAGTTGAGTCGTTTCTAATAGTAAGGCTAGGGTATAGCCATTTGGGGGGCTATTTGTGTTAGCCAGTGCTTATTTTCCCTCCCTCAACAGTGCTGCTGTTACCAATGAGCATTTAAAGTAACACTGGATATTGTCTCAAACAAAAATGCTGCTTTCTTTACATGGGTTTTGTTCCCTCATATTTGAGGATACTGTGGTGACTTTATATAAAGGCTGGTTTAGCCACAGCTATTCACGAAACTGCTTTGGCAATGGGCATTTTTCATGTAGTGGTTCCTAGATCAGTTTGTTTATTTTTCCCCATGCTCAGGGTTCATTTCTCATGACAGGATGGATGTGTTAGTGTTGAGATTGCACTTTCATTTTAGGTACCATTCCTCAACTTCTCCATGCCTCCTTTTCTCTAGAGTATGGAGAATTAGTTACAGGTTTTTTTGATATTGTGTATTTAAGATGTAGATTTCATACGGTTGGACAAGCCAGTCTGTGTATTTTAGAAAATTATTATGAAGCCTTTGGATTTCTTGACCCACAGAAGTTTAATTACTGCCAGCATTAAGGATTTGTGAGCTGATTTCTTTGGTTTGCAATATCCTAGTTCAGTCGCTGCTCTCTGCATAACGAACCTTGGTGAATTACTTCAAGTCCAGCTGGCACAGGAAATAATTTAGGTGGGTGATGCTTAAAAGGCATCCAAAGGCACACCAAAATTTGGCTGCTAGCCCAGATTCATTGGACATAGGTAACAGCCCTGGCCTTTGAGCAAAAAGACTTTTGTGGGCTGTGAAATCAGTTTTTGAGTTTCCTTTTTGAACCTGGTCATGATGAACCATGAAAATTATGGAAGTACATCTTCTTTACCCAGTGGAGTCACTGGAGTGTTAACCAGGGAGTTGGGAGTCTGTAAATTAAAGATCACACTAAAATTGTGTGATCTTAGGCGCCTAGGTAGTAGATATTGTACGAAACCCCAGCACAGTCAGGAAACTGAATAGTAGAGGCCATTTGATATATGTTAGGGTATTACTAACTTTGATGTACTTGGGATAGATCATTAATTAGATGAAAGATTTTGCAAGAAGCTATTATCAGGGATCTGTAAGCAGGGATTAGGTAGTGGGGCATGCCTGTATTTTAGTTTTTCAATATGAAGAAGTGATATTTCTGTCTCAGGCTGTGCTGACGCTTGAATGAGTGTTTAGGGAAATGTGTATTTTAGAATCATAAGGCATAACATTGTACGCACATTTTTTCCTAATGCACTTACTGCTTTTGGATAGAGAACCATCCTTGCCTCTGATGTCAAGAGGCTCTTTTGCATTCACCCATAGCTTTAATATGTTAACAGAACTTGAAGCCAAAGGACTGTTTTTCTTACAGTGTATATGCAGAAGCCTAATGAGATGATCAGTCATGCACTTCTTGGACTTCAAGTTAGGACTGCAAACAGTGCTTCTAGTGAGGGGTTTGTGGAATCCGGGCAATCCCAGTTACTCCAGAGAGAGCACACTCTCCTCTGGGTCAGATCATTCTGATTTTTCAGTATTTTTTGGTAGTTCTGGTGATTGGTATCAGCTACCTAATGTGCTCCAAACTTATTGGGCAAGCAGGTTCCTTGTGGTATAAAGAGAATTTGTGCCATTGGCAGGGCTTCAGCTTCATGTTGAAAATCAGACTTTCCTCAAGCATAGTGTTGTGTGACTAAGCCCTAGGCTGGTAATGTTTCGTGAAAAACAGAATAAGGCTTCCCTTGTTTCCCTTGCTCTTTATGAAGTGCTTCAGGATTTTGATGGGAAAATGGACTATAATTTTATCAAGCAGAAAGGTTTTCTACATGAAACCCGGATGTGTTGTACAATAGGTTCTTTCTAGTGATGTATAAATAAACGCGTTGTGGCAGAATGATTCTCATTTATACCTATTGTCATTGAATTGGCAATTCTGATTCAGATACCCTGAGTTACCAGCAAATTTAACAGATGCACATCCTTTGCCTAATAGCTGAAGAACGGTAAAAATACTAAGCAGGCTTTCACTTCAGCATCTAATTTGAGTGCACCTAAGCATACAGGGAATGGGCTTTATCCTGAGCGCACAAAATCTGTTCTAAACACTCACTTCTGGAAAACATTTCCTCTTACTCTTGAACCATCCAAATATGCAAGCTATGCTTTTTGAAATCAGTGGGTTAAGATTACAGTCTAACATGTCACCCCCCCACCCCTCCAATCTTTTGCAGGTGCGCAGGCGTTCGGTGGCCCCATGGGTTCTTCAGTTCAGAGGTACGGTATTCTGGGTGTACCATGTCTCTTCTGCTGGGACTTCTGTGGTGGGCTTCAGTTTGGACACTCAAAAGCTTTCCTGGCACCAGTGCACTTCAGAGATGCCAAGTTTTCAAGCTTACGAAAACCAGTCCTCTTTGCCTAAAGGTTGAAGAATATTTTAGATCATAGAATATGAAAGTCTGTTCTAGGTTATCTCCAGCAAGGCTTTGTGTTTAGCCATAGCCAATAGCATACCAGATTTTCTATTACTGAACAGTGTCAGTTTACCCTGAGTTGTATTTTACACTAAAAGTAGTTGTTCTTCTCTTCAGTTAATTGCATTTCTATAACAAAGGCCAAAACAATGTTTCTGTACGTTACTTTTCATCTTTGCAAGCTGTAGGGAGGAGAGAATCTTTCTAGTGGACACTAACTTTAAAAGGGCTTCCCTGGAGGAAGGATGTTTGTGGCACTGAAAGGGCTGAGTGTCTGGTCCCTGTGTCACTCTGATAGCTTCAACTTTATTTCTTGGCTGGGAGGCTCCTCACCTCTGCTCGCTGCTGGTTTCTCCTTGATTTTGTTTGTGTCTCTGTCGTCCAGCTTTTGGTTTGTGCTGTATTTCCTATTGATGGTCTGTGTCCTTTTCATTAATATAGTAATAGTTTCCTCTGTAATTTATTACTCATACATAGAAGCTGAAGAAGTCATAAGCATAAAGACTGGTAGAAAATATGTGGCGTCCCAGAAATGCCTAATTTAATACAAATAAGCACTGCTTTTTATTACTTAGTATTGGTGTTCTCATGTCTCAGGGGAAGCTTTGCAGACAGTGTGGTTCTGTTGAGGATAGTCACAGCCCTTTCAGAGTTCATTATATGTTTTTCTGTGGAAGGAGATCTCTCTTTAAAGGATGCATGCTTGTCTGAAATATTGACCATTAAATGCCACTGTCTGTAGACTGTGTATCTGCAGTATTGATGATGTAAAAGGACAGATGCTGTGAGCTGGTTAGAGGTTATTTGGCCACAGGAGCAGCAGAGGGTGCTATGGCATGGTTGGAGAATGGAGATTGCTTAAAAGCAGATAAAAAGATGTTTTTGTTTTGAAACAGACGGCAAACTACTAGATTGGCATTTTATCTTCACTTTGCCTTCTCTGATATAATACCATAAAGCATCTCATGACTCTATTGGATAATAAATGTATTTTTCTTTTTAAAAATAATCTGTTTAATAGATGCTTTGGGGGGTGGGAGCGTAGAGCGGCGGTAAGTAATAAAAACAACCTCTTTCTTTTTGATTTTAGAATATCTGAAGAGATCAGCAATGTCCCCCCTGGTAAAAGTGCAACAAAAGTCAGTCGCACCTTCAGCTACCTCAGGAATAAAATGTCCAGCAGCAAGAAGAGCAAAGTAAGTGCTTCTTGTGATTTATACAGCCATGAAATACCTACAGGCAGCAGAGATTAATTCTGTTTTTCAGTGTGTTTCCATCGGATGGTATTTATGTCTTTGCCTGACTTTCTTTTTTCTTCCTTTCCTCCTTTTGTGAGGGGATGATTATCGGTGGGGTAAGAGGGAATAGCTACATGGGAAATTTTAGCACCCCAAAATTGAAAGGCATCTGAGGTGAGTTTTTCTGTGCATTGTTCTTGCCTGTTTTTCCTGCAGAATGAAGCTTCATTTATTATAGAGAATAGATTGTGCTCTGGCATGAGTTATGGGTTTGCAGTGATTGATGGGTCTAATTTTTATGAAACGTGAGATGTCCTTAATAAAATAAGTAGGGAGCTGTAAGAAGGGACTGGCTTATGAAACCTGTATTGAATTTCTCTTTTATTTTTTACCTTTTCCACAAAGTTCTTCCTGTGCGCTGCTAGAGGAGTTGCTCAAACCTTGACCTTAGATATTTATTTTTCCATCCTTGAAACCCTGAGATTTAATTTGCTGAAGGTTAAGTGCTGCTCAGCACAGCTGAATTTCCTGGGAACAGCATTGGTTACAGAAAGAATTACATTAATGCTAAGCACTTCACACAAATGGGCTGTTGTTGCCTTAGATTGTCCCCTGAAGATTAATACATTTGGGGGTTTTTTTGGCCTGGTTGGATTTTTTTACGTGAATCTCCCCTGGGTTTCTCACGCCTGACAGAAAGTAAGCGCATGTTACCTCACAGGGGGCAATGTGTATTATATAGTTAGGCGATGTGTAACTGATATGTTGGTAAATAGTGTTGGAAACCCCCTGAGACATGTAATTACATATTTTGATGAGCGTCTCAATAGCAAAGAGGAAACCAAATTGACATAATGAGCTTCAGGGCCTATCGCAGACACAAGACTGGGTGTACGGAAGGGGTCACGTTTCATCTGCACTGGCAAACTTGGCTTTAGGCTTTCCCAACATAAGCACTTGGTGTTTCAGGCTGAGTGTTCCTCTAACATAGCTGGGTTTGTGTGCTCTCACAGTCCCAATGCACATTTTGAGACACGTTTGTGGAAGATTGCATCACTTTTGCAATGAGGTACCAGCTGTAGTGAGATCAGTCATCCGAACGCACGGTTCCTCTTTATGGATCTGCCTTTAAAGGCGCAAGCAGCAGGTACCAGCGGCTCAGAGCTGCTGCTGAGCAGCTTTCAGACAATTCTCTTCCCTTCTGCAAAATATAATGTCATAACAAATTATCTGTTTACATAGAAACCTCTGTGCAAGCCACTAGTGAGAAGCTGTGGAGCGTGTTGCCCAGCCTGTGAACAAGACTGCAGATTTGTTAACTGGTTCTTGCACTTCGAGTGTATAATCTCTAAAGCAGAAATGTCTTTTATATATATTTTTATACACATATGTAGATACGTGTGTGTATATATAAAAATATATAAAAGAGATCTGGTTGGGACAGATATGAATATACAACAGAAGCTCGTTGAGATATTTGCCTTGTTAAATAGGTGCAGTCTGATTTCACTAATTTCATGACTGTGTCCGAAACTGTTGATAAAGAATTGTTCCAAAATCCTAACAACAATAATACACATTACAAAAATTGCTGCTCATACAAGTTCTGATAGTTTTACTAACTAAAAAGCCATCCAAACTACCATGCAAATTACGGTTTCTTCTCTGCTTACCATAGAATGTCTGCATTAGCAACATTTTTAGGGCTTCAGCTCTACATTTAAATAATTTGAGCTAAAAATTGATGGGAACACCGATTTCTCAGAAACATTACGGCTGATGAAAACCTGTAAGAGTTAAAAAGAAAAACAACAAACCTTGAAAGAGGAAGTTGGGCAGGAAGAGTTGGTTTCTGCTGCTGTCTGGGCTGTCAGGAGGGAGAGAGGCTTCAGATTCCTTCAAATTAGATTTTACTTTGCTCTAAACCTTCAGAAATGCACTGTTTTCTAAGATGAACCGAAAAATGTAGCCCCTCTGAGCTTACTGATGGGAATGGCTCTTTTTGAAAATGGTGTAAACAGCTATGTAAAAAAAGCCCATAAAAATAAAAGGGTGTTTGGAGTATTAACTGCAGGGGGATACTGATCCAAGTGTGTGAATTTACCCATATCTGGCAAATACTTTGTGCTACTCGTGGATTAGCGAATCTGTTGAAGTTGGTAGTGTGCACTGCTTCACATTTGTAAAGTCTAAAACATGCAATGTCTCTGTCAATTAGAATAGAAGCCACCTCATTTTCTTCGGTTTGGTAGAGAGATTCTGGGAAATGACGACAAAAAAATTAGCATGAGTAATTTCTCTTTTTCCTTGACTTGTGTGGTTATTGGGCAGTGTTATAGCACCAGCAGCGTTTCAGTGTAAAGTAGGAGTTGTGTTTGAAAGGACTAGGAGACAGGCACTATTTATGACCTGGAGAGCAGGAGGAGCACAAAGGCACAAAACCTTTCTGGCTGGGAAATCTTCTGCAACACTTTGTTTACTGAATTACTACGTAGCAACATTGAGGTATGGTAAAATTCAATTTTTCTGTATCCCAAAGGTCACGGAGGGTTTGATTTACCGCCTTTGAAATGAGTGGTCTCATATTGACTTGTGACTTCTGAAATACTAATCTCATCCTTTCCTGCCTGTAGAGATATATGGGGATATGGTGTAGGGGAGAACTTTGTAGAGTGGGGTTGATGGTTGGACTCTGATCCCAAGGGTCTTTTCCAACCTGAATGATTCTATGACTTTATTATTTTTTTTTTTAGCAGTGGGAGCTAGGGTAGGGCAAGATGAAAGCAGCAGCAAAGTAGCTAAAATCATCTTCAAGGAAGTTAGCAGCAATCGTCCCGCCCTCCCTCTTTTGCTCAACTCCTCTCTGCTTGCTGTCCTCCCCGGCAGCTCTGGGCCGTGGCGATGGGCTAACGCTGGTGGGGAGCAGCCGTCCTGCCCCCAGGGGAAAGGATGTCTATAAAATGGAATAAATTTGCCGAAGTACCCCAAATAACAGTGAAGCTGGTAGGACTAAAGCATTGGGAGGTAAGAGCTTTGTGGTTATTTTGCTGCAGGGCACGGTCTGTTATTTCGGGCCGTAGGACCGAGTTGCGGTACCTCTTTGTGTCAGCGCAGGGCAGCGCAGCTTCAGCCATGAAGCCGTGCTTCAGGTCACGCTGCCTGCTCCAACAGCGAAGGAAAATGGATTTACTTTTACAATCCCTTTATTAAAAAAAAAAGAAAAAAAAAAAAAAAAGAAAAAAAGAAATAGCTCATTTTGAGACCTTGCATTTCAGCGGCATGGCTGGCATCCCGTCTATGAATTGCTGTTTCCTCCTTGATGATGGTGGACCCATTTCCTGTTTTTCATGGGGTCATTCAAGTTTTTAATTAAAATGGGTTTTTTACAGTGATTTTATGAAGACAGGGTATTTTTCCAGACTCCGGAATTATTGGGATTTGTAGGAAACATCAGGTGCTTTTAAAGTATCGAACGGTGAATCTTCATGCAGCATTTTAAGCATGAGAGTTGCAAGATCTGACTAGAACATAGGGTGATCTTTTCTCCTGGAACTACACAAGTCCTGGCAATGGAGCAAAACTCCAGACATCACCTTGGTACCGTCAGCCGAGGACTAAACTGCAGAGCTTTAGTTCTTGAATCCTGCCATGGATTCAAGACCACTCAACATGGTTAAAGGTGGAGCAGGCAGTGGATGGGGCTGTGGAGGTTTGTGTGGGGTGGTGATCTGAGCTGATGGCTTAAGGGAGACAGAGATATGCCACAAAGTAGACTCTTCCTGGCATGTTTTCTGCTTTAGATGGAATTATTCCGTACTGTAATGCTCCTTGGGTTTGCTTATTTGCAGGACAAAATCATGTTTGGGGCCAGTAAATCGACCTTCTGTTTATGAGGCTTTGCAGGGAGAGACTCCAACACTGGCATTTTGCTTGCGGTGTCTTGGGAGAAGGGAGACCTTAGGCTGAGTTACTGATTATTTGAGTGTGTCATCAAAGGCTGGAAAGTTTCCCTCCTGGTGACTGCAGATACCTCTTTCAACTGTTTCATGACAGTTGCTCACATGGGCTGCTCTGCAGCTCTCTGATATTTAGGCTGTGACAATATTTGACAAAGGACACATGGCATGTAAGTAGTAAAATGCAAAGATAAGCTTCAGAAGTCTTCACTGATTTCTGGTTAAGCTTCTCTTTCAGATGCTATGAAATCTGCAGGAACAGTGACCAGAGGCTGAATTGTATCATAAACATTCTGTAGGGTGGCAGATAGAAAGACAAGGAGTCACTGAAATTCAAACTTGGACTTTTTCTATGGAGTTTCCTTTAAAAATTGTTTGGGAGAATTCCAAATCCACAAAAGGTTACAGGGAAAAATGTTTCCAATTTTTAGGGTTTAGCATCTTCTATCTCAGACAGTGATAGAAAAGTAAGCAACAACTCTGCTAGAAATTGGAGAAGCTGGTTGTGCTTGTCATCATTCCAAAGCTGAGTAGTGCAGAGGCTGAACTGTGGCTTCTGGAGGACAAGATAATCTTCTATGGAGTTGCTGTTGTTCCTCAGCCCGTTGGTGATGCCATATTTTGAGATTTTGTGAAAGATCCATTTCCCCAGCAGTTACGTGGGGTTACATGAAACCGTTGAAAAAGATGCTAGTCAAAAGGAAAGCAGAGGTGGAGATCTGGCAGTGATGCTGTACAGGCAGCAAGGAAGAGCTTGAACTTGTGTTCTCCATTTAAAAATGAAGTTGCAAAGCATGACTCTTACGAGTTGGTCTTAAAAATTAACTGTGTTTAAAGTTTGATACACATTACTCATGGTGTTTGTATTTAACACAATTCATTGAAAGTGCCGAAAAGATGGATGAGAGCCCAGGAGGAGAGGTAAGTCATTAAACAAGGGTGGCAGAAAATATCTGCCTTCAGAACAGACTCCATTCCATCTCTGCTGGTGAGATACCTGTGCAGAAGGCTCTGCGAGCCGGGGTAGGATGTTAATCCTACAGTCATGGGGGCTGTGAGCCGACGTTTTTAACCCAGATACGTGCAGTGACATGGCTGTTGTTAAGGTGTGCATCAATCGATATCGTCATAGTGCCAAAGGCAAACACTGAAGAATCTGTAACTAGAGAATAGACCTCTGCAAAGTAACAAGGCATTTGCTCATTTTCTCTCGGCAGGAAAAAGAGAAAGATAAAGAGAAGGCTAAAGAGAAGGACAAAGATTCCAAGGAGAAGGAAAAAGATAAGAAGCTGTTAAATGGACATCTCTTCACTGCAACCTCCGTTGTAGCCCAAGCAACCTGTTACCACTGTATGAAACCTTTCAATAAGGATTCGTACTACTGTGCAAGTAAGTTTCCCCACACACACTTCTTTTTATTAAATCTGACATAGGAAATGTGAACCTTATGCTTTATTTTCCTCCTGCTTCAGGATGTGGGGTGGGAGGGAGACTTTGGAGGCAGTGATTCATGGAAGAGCATGTTGCCTTATGGAAGCTGGACTGAAATGAGTCGTGGTGACAAGGAGGTGTCCTGCAACCTCCTTCCTGGCCTGTGCTCAGACATCACAGCATCCCGTGGCTTTTCGGCTCCTGCTTTTTGGGATCTGGAGGATTTCAGATATTTCAGCTGCATGTTATAGCTTAGGGCTGAGGTGCTTTGTTTAGATGGATGGAAGGCTGGGAAAGCAGGCTTGGATCATGGCTTGTATTTCCAATGGGGAAAAAAAAAAGGTTCAGCCCATTTGTAGTGTATTGCTTTAGTTCCCAGACGCTGCTTCCTTGAGCCCTCAGTGAGAACAGCACGATAGAAAAAGAAAATACTAATCCTCTTCTCCTTTAATCCATGAAATTGCATCGTAGATCAAATGGCAACTACCTGTGTGCCTGTGAAGTACGTGCACTACAGTGCAGGCACTGCAGGAACCACAGCAGAGGGTTTCTGCGAGACAGGGGGTTTTGTTCTCTTTTCTTATCGGGTGGTTTCTCATGCCTGTAGCTCAGTAAGGTCAACAGCATCTGTGTGGTCGAGACCAGTGTGGTGGCTGGTTTTACATAGTGACCCAAAGCTGTAGACTATGCAGACAAAAATGTCTTTTTCCCACTGCCTGCCGCTCAGGGCTCTCCATTCCTCACTGCCAAGTAATGTTTTTTACTCCACTAGCCTAGGGATGAGTTGAAGCGTTTTCGGGAATTGCTCCCAGGCTGGGGCAGGAGGCTCTGTCTCTGGCTGTTCCTTCTCAGTAGTGTGTGAAACCTCTCTGTTGAGTGGGGAAGGAACAGCCAGCTGAATCCCGAATGGCAGGTTTGAGTTTCCTGGAAGAGAAGAGATTTCAGCAAAGTTGTTTGCATGAGACATTCTCTGTGTCAGCTTGATAGGAAATGGAAAACATTAACAATTATAAGCTCTCAAATGCGTCCTCTACCTTTCCCCACTCCAGTTTCCTAACAGCTTCTGAAGCTACTTAGAAAATCAAATATATCCCAATTTAACTCTCTATATCCTAAAGAGTTAAAAAAACCCAACACCACCATATGATTTAGCATAGATGTTCTTTCCTTGTTTTTCAAGGTAGAACAGAAAATTGTTGTAAGTTCTCTGCATTAGCCAGAAAATTAAAGCCACAAGGAAAGTTTGTAAGGTTGTAAGCTTACACCGGAAAGCGGCTTTTTTTCTCCAACCATATCTGAAGATCAACCATCAAATACCTTGGAAATGACAGATAACCAGCAGCAGAGGCTCTGTTGTTCAAAAACTCCTGTTGTAAACCACTTTTTTCCTACAGAAGTGGCAGTGCTTTACTGCTACCATCACTGCTCTGTCTTGCCTATGGATGACTTTTTCTTAATGCCTTTTGGAGCACTGGATCATGTCTAATCAATGTCTGAAATTTTCCATGATTCCCCCAGCTTCCTGAATCAGGTAGTCAATGCTGGAAGGTTTACCATGCTCTAAAACAAATGGGCAAGCAAAGAAGCCTAATTTTTAATCGCTCTCTGCCTGGTCTTTTTTATTTTTAATGATAATGATGCAGAAAAGCAGCTTTTGGGAGTTTTAATTATTAATATTAGTGATACAGAGGAGTTGGAGGAACTTCTTGCCTGCTGAAGAGTTGAATTAGAGGAATAAAGTCCCTAAAACCAGATTTTCAATCTAAAAAATCAAAACTCTCTATTGCCAAGTGGTACGTACTAAAGAGCTGCCTTCAGGCTTTAGAGGCTTGGGTGTGAATTTAATGGCTCTGGATTGTCTTGCTGCCTGTTTTCATGCACCAGAAGTGGGTTCTATCCCTCTTCCTTGTTTGATCTGAAAAAAATAATACTGCTTGTGGGTTTTCGCAAGAACATGCAGGTTTCTTTCTTCTGTCTGTCTTGAACAGGAAATCATGGGACATAACAGACTAGCAACGCCCTATGGCCTTATCCTTACCTCTCAAAATATCAGCATTACTGTCTTTTAATAAGTAGGCCCAAATGTAAGAAATTTTAGGAATGTGACCATATTTTGTTATTCTGAGTGGGGAATTTTTTTCCCTTATTTCTTCTAGAAATAAATCAGAACCACAAGCTTACAGTGTAACATACACTTAAAATATAATTCATGATCTGTGTTAATATGTTCTCATGAATGAGTGGAAACAACAGGTTTTCTCTAAGCTCCTGAGTCTCATCTGTGAGCATCTTTCATCTGTCAGAAGAAGTAATATTCGAAACACAATTATTAATTATTATGGGAACAAGCAGGTTTAATCCTCTTTGAAAACTTTGTTTCCCAGAAAACGGCTGGCAGAGATCATGGGCAGACGCAGGGTATTCCAAAAAAGATAGGCAGCTTTTGCTCTGGTATATATGCAGCAAAGGATGATGTTAAAGCATGATGCTCTTTGCATTGGTGAATGGTGTGGTTTTGGACCAAAACAGTCTAGTTTTCAGCAGGAAGTCCCAACGTCACGGATGCCATCACCTGACTTGCTGATAACCCTGTGGTACAGTAGTACTTGGTTCCTGTTCTTCAGATCTTGGCTGTGATATGTCCGACTTTATGTAAATTAACTTTCCTGACCTTTTCCTGTCTTTTGGCTCCCATAATCCTTTTCTTGATAAGAACACCATTTGTGTTTTTAGAAAATGCTGACCCTACACTTGATATCGGTCTCCTGCCTCTGCTTTCCACCTATCCTTTTTTTTTTTCTAAGACCCATTAGGACTCCGGCAACTCCACCTTGCATTGATTTTTAAATATAATTTCCTGTTAAAATCCATGAGGAAATCTTGTTAACAAACAGAGGGCTAATTATCCAGGGAAGTAGCCTGTCTCTCAGTATCTGTAGCTATTCGTGTAAACCACAGTGATGCCTGAAAATTGTAATTCTCAGTTGTGCAAGATAATAGTTCCAATTGTAAATGGCACAAACTGGCCTGTTTTCTGGGGCTTTTTGTCTGATTTTGATTTTTTTACTTTTGACAGACTGCAATGCAATTGTTCACAAAGGCTGTAAGGAGAGTTTTGCTTCTTGTGCAAAGGTCAAAATGAAGGTAAGAGATTTCATCTACTCTACTGAATAAACAAGTTTGAACAATTAATTGTTCAGATATGTAACATCTTCTACCGTACGTCCCAAATTTTCCAGCTTGTTGGAAAGAACTCCAGCCCCTGTGCTATAGTGAGTAGTTTCTCTGGGCTCTCCTGAAATTCCCCAGAACCACATGTTAATACAGTAATTCTCCTATAGTTGTCCCTGGGGACTCTGCTAATGCCCCAGGTCAGCGCCACAGGGTGTTGGCAGCAAATTCCCAGCATTATTCCCTGCAGTGCACAGGGACCTTATGGTGAGAGAGGTGGTCTGTCCTGTGCTTCTACTGAAAAAAAAAAAACAACAAAAACAAACCAACACAAACCCCCAAACAAACAACAAAAAAACCTCAATTCACTGGCAAAATTCAGGGATGTCCAATACCCATAAATGTCGTATCTCTTAATTCTCAAGTGCCGCATCTTGTAGTGCAGCATCACCTATATATATAATGCATAATGAAAACTAGTAAATACATATGTCATTTATTTGAGGAATCTGCAGAATTCATGCTTGCCCCAAGTGTGAAGAACCTCTTCTGCAGTGTGGTTCTAATTAATGTTTATAGAATTACGATTTTAAGTTCTCTTTAGTATTGTCAGCACTTTCTCTTCTCATTTTCCTATTTGCTGCACATTTCTCCACCTGCTATTTTGCCCATTTCATTGATGGCAACTGGGAGGGAGGCTACACGTGTGCACATAGATATATGTACATAAAATAGACATACAGCCAAGATCTGCTCTGAGGGGATTCAGGAAAAACATAGCTTTTTTATTTTAGTTCTCAGTTCTCTGGCACAGCCTGATGGGATAAGGGAGGACGAAGATGATCAGAGGACTGGAGCATCTCCCCTCTCAAGACAGGCTGAGAAAGCTGGTGCTGTTCAGCCTGGGGAAGAGAAGGATCTGGAGACACCTTATAATGGCTTTTCAGTATCTGAAGGGAGCTACAGGAGAGCTGGAGAGGGCCTCTTTGTCAGGAAGTGTAGTGACAGGACAAGGGGTAATGGTTTTAAATTGGAAGAGTGGAGATTTAGATTAGATACCAGAAAGAAATTCTTTCCTGTGAGGGTGGTGAGACACTGGAAGAGGTTGCCTAGGGAAGCTGTAGATACCTCATCCCTGGGAGTGTTCAAGGCCAGGCTGGATGGGGCTTCGATAAACCTGCTCTAGGGGAAAGTGTGCCTGCCCACAGCAGCGGGGTTGGAACTCAATGATCTTTGAGGTCCCTTCCAACTCTAACCGTTCTATGATTCTGTGAAATGACAGTGAATTTCATTTTTCTTTCAGCCTCAGAGAGGGATGCCGCAGGCACATGATACCTCTTCCTTACCCACCGTAACCATGAGAAACAAAAGTAAGAAATCTTCCTTTCCCTCTGCTTTGGTTTGTATCTGTTGTTCCTAACTGTTCTGACAACTGCTATTCGATGCAATGAGCTGGCAGTGTGCACTGGCAGCTCAGAACATCAGGACATCAAAGACAATAAGAAAAACTTCTATGGATATGTCAGGGGAAAAGGCAAGTCTAGGGAGGATGTGGGGTCTCTCCAGAAGGAATCGGGAGACCTGGCCACCCAGCATGTGGATAAGGCTGAGGTACTGAGTGATTTTTTTGCTACAGTCTTCACTGGCAAGGGCTGTAACCGCACTGCCTGAGTCACGGAAGGCAAAACCAGGGGATCTGAGAATGGAGAACTGCCCACAGTAAGAGAAGATCAGGTTCGAGACCACCTGAGGAATCTGAAGGTGCATAAGTCCATGGGACCTGATGAAATCCATCCACGGGTCCTGAAGGAGCTGGCAACCAAGTTGCCAAGCTGCTTTCCATCGTATTTGAGAAATTGTGGCAATCTGACGAAATTCCTGCAGATTGGAAAAAGGGGAACATAACCCTGATATTCAAAAAAGGGAAAAAAGATGATCCAGGAAACTATAGGCCAGTCAGTCTCATCTCTGTGCCTGGCAAGATCAAGATCCTCCTGGAATCTCTGCNGTCCCACAAGGGTCAGTACTGGGACCAATACTGTTTAACATCTTTGTCGGAGACATGGACAGTGGGATACAATGCACTCTCAGCAAGTTTGCTGATGGCACCAAAATTGGTGGTGCCGTCAACACACTGGAGGAAAGGGATGCCATCCAGTGGGACGTGGACAGGCTGGAGAGGTGGGCTAGTGCAAATCACATGAAGTTCAGCTGAGCCAAGTGCAGGGTCCTGCACCTGGGACACAGCAATCCCAGGCACAAATATAGATTGGGCAGTGAATGGCTGGAGAGCAGCCCTGAGGAGAAAGACTTGGGAGTGGCTCATAGATGAGAAGCATGAGATGCATGCTGGCAGCCCAGAAAGCGAACCACATCCTGGGCTGTGTCAAAAAAAACGTGGCCAGCAGGTCACGAGAGGTGATTCTGCCCCTCTATTCTGTGCTAGTGAGGCCCCACCCGGAGTCCTGTGTCCAGCTCTGGAGTCCTCAATAGAGAAGGGACATGAAACTGTTGGAATGGGTCCAGCAGAGGGGCACGAAGATGATGAGAGGGATGGAACACCTCTCCTATGAAGACAGGCTGAGGGAGCTGGGGCTGTTCAGCCTGGAGAAAAGAAGGCTCCAGGGAGAATTATTGCATCCTTCCAGTATCTGAAGGGAGCCTACAGGAGAGCAGGAGAGGGACTCTTTGTCAGGAACTGTAGTGATGGGACAAGGGGTAATGGTTTTAAGTTGGAAGAGGGGAGATTTGGATTACATATTAGGAAGAAATTCTTTACTGTCAGGGTCGTGAGACACTGAAACAGGTTGCCCAGAGAAGTTGTGAATGCCCCATCCCTGGAAGTGTTCATTGCCAGGCTGGATGGGGCTTTGAGCAGCCTGGTCTAGTGGGAGGTGTCCCTGCCCATGGCAAGGAGGTTGGAACTTGATGATCTTCCAACTGTAACCATTCTGTGATTCTGTTGAATAGAGGTGATACTGACAAACTTTTCTTGGCTGCTCTGAGGTATACACTGCACTTCAGAGCTACTCACTGTGACCCAGGGCAAAAAATAGGAGTGAAATTGCCCACTATTTTGGTTCTGTAGTGCCATGATTTGATAAGTTGTTTAGTCATAGCTTGGAGATCACTATATGGAATCACACTATATGATAACGATGTACTCACTGTGGTATTTATCGTGAAATTCAGAGACTCTGTTCCAGAAAGCAGCAATGTTTCTGCAGAGACCAAAACCAGAATTTAACCTGAAACGATTAGTTAAAGGTATGTGATAGTATAGTAAGATAAGGATTAGCAGGATTAAAGGTATGTGATAGTATAGTAAGATAAGGATTAGCAGGACTAGCATTTCTCTTTGGTATGTACTAATAGAGAAACCTTCCTTAAAAAGTTTGGATTGATGCAGGAAGATGTATATAATTATAGGCCCAGGGAAATTTAAAAGCAACATAGTAGATTGCTATATGTGATTATTTATCAATATAGTAGATTGCTACATGTGATTATTTATCAAATTAAATTAAATTCAATTTCCAAAGGGTATGTTTCTGGACTTGCAGACCCACCTAGATCTTTTAAGCCTCATGCAATGCAGGTAGTTCTGTACCAGGGTCAATGTTCTCCCCTTCATATGGCTGTCCCTAGTGGCTGATACTGACTGGTGATAACTCTAGAAAGAAAAGTGAATTTTAGGGCCTGGTTTCTTTAGGTCACCATCATCGCAGTTAATGGCACAATTGCACGAGCTGACTTTTCTTTGGCACTGCCCTTCCAGGCTCACAACCGAAGGAACGCCCTCGTTCTGCAGTTCTTGCTCCTGACGAAAACACTGTGACCTCAATATTCAATAACAGGAGATCACAACAGACTGCAGCACTTTCCAAAAGTGTCTCCATACAGAACATTGCAGGGTAAGGTTTCTCCCCACACACGTGAGTACATGTGTCTTATCTGGCGCTGTGAGCGTGAAGAAATTCAGATCCCATTAAATACGAATTTGTGTACTGTGCTTTGCGTTAAAAGGTACAAAAGAGGATCACGAAGCCAGAAATACCCATATTATATGTGATACCATCAGTTGTCTCGTGCACAATCAGATTGTCTGGGTTAGTTTAGTCATGGCATGAGTTCAGAGGCGTCTCAGTTGGCCTGGATGTATTCAAGGCCACTTTACAGAGATGCTTTGGGCTCCAGGAGGAAAATCCCTTGTCTTGGGCTGGGTGCTATTTGCAGCTCAGGTATAGCAGTAACTTTTGTGTCCATAACGACAGGAGGGAGGCACAGAGCTGCAGTCTTCACGGTGTTTTAGGACTGTGTTGTACATAATTAGTGTACAAAAAAATCATAGAAGGAAATATAATTTATGGGTTCCTACACTACCTGCTTATTGAGCAGTTCTACACACAGTGAATAGCATGGACTGGTGTGTTCTGGCCAGTTTGCATCCCCTGGCTCTTCATGGTGAAATTTATTTCAGTCCATTTTTCTGATCTTTCTCAGAGCTAGTGATAAAGACTCTTGGGTAGCCTTTTGTGTTGCATTTCTGTACTGCTTGCAGCAAGGACAATGAGGATGGGAAGTGACTGTAAAATGGAAAATAATGAAAAAGAGTTATCTAAACCGTAAAACCTCAGGTGTGACTCTTTATAGAGCAAGCACTGTCACTCAGAACTGTAGATCTTAGGGCTTGTTGAGCCCCTATGGGTAGTTCTATACATAACCGTGCAACGCTTGCTTTGCTTTTCAGTTCATATTTAAAATACATTTCTTCTCTGTATTTGAAAGTACATTTGGCTGGGGTTTTATGTCATAAACGATATTCTGTGTCCTGTTTTTCTGCAGAGTTGGGAACGATGACAGTTTAATACACACTTGGAAATTCCTGTCACAGTCCACAGACTCCTTACATAAAATCAGCCGAGTGAATGAATCCATGGAGTCACTGGTTGATGAAGGTAAGAGATGCCCATTTACTTTATATTTACAATATTAGTATGATGAACTAAAACAAAGCTCCACATGTTAATTTCCTTAGCTTGTTCAATTGTGGGGCAACATTTAGAAGGTTTCAGTTACAGTTGAATTACTTGGAGTTTAACTAAGGGATGGACATTTCCTCTTTTGTCCTGTAGCTCTGGCCCATTCATACAGCCACGGATTTTGCACTCTGTCACCTTTTTCATGCTGATGTCTTGCGTTTCGTAATTTTCCCAGAGTAGGGAAGGAAGAAACATGCTGGTTAGTTTTGTGGATTTGAAAGTGAAGTCAGTTAAATTCATTTCTTCAGTTTAAATATTTTTTTATATATATGGTGCTTTTTTAGGATATGTCTAAGTTCTCGCCATTCAGTGAAGTTAAATGAAGACAAACTGGGTGTTGTTTTATTTATCTGCAATGTTGTTGCATTTCAGATAAAGAATCCACTGGCTTTTATCTGAGCTAGATTTTGGTCTGTGTGAAAATGGTGAACTAGTTTTGTGCAACTAGGAAATAACCCTTGAAAGTGCTTTTCATAACCTGGATCTTACGTGGTGTAATCCCATATGATCATTTTTGTGTCAGTAAAGGAGAATGTGTGTGATGTCTGTGGTATGACAGAGAAAGCTTAAACCTAAACGAATAGACAGGAATTTCAAATGAGACAACTTACCCACATCTTAATGGCCCTTACTTTGTTTCGTGAAGGTGCAGACATGAATGAAGGACAGCTGATGGGAGATCTGGAATTTGATTCCAAGCAGCTAGAGGCAGAGTCCTGGAGTCAAGCAGTGGACAGCAAATTCCTACAGCAGCAAGACAAAGATGATGTCAAACGGCAAGATGTCATTTATGGTGAGATATCTGCATCTTAATTTTTTCGCTCATTGTCAATAGTTTCTTGACATACTCACATGAATTTGCAAACCTCTGTGTCAGTGAATGGGAACATTGACTTGATTTCCTCAGAAGCCAAAGTTTCATTCTTGAAGTTCTTAGAAATGTGATGCATTCTATGAAAGCTTTCTTTCTGCTTATCGTGTATCCAAAAAAAAAAAAAAAAACCAGAAATCACCTCCCCTCATTTGTTTGCTGATGACATTTAAACTCTGTTACAGCAGCTAACTAGGAAGTCTTCTCCTGCTAGATGCAAGAACCATCCAGTATGGCAAATGCACATGCCATGGTGAGGCTGGCAGTGAGATGTTAGGAAGGAGCAGGTAACAGTGCTGAAGGTTCAGACCTCAGCAGCAACGTCCAGAGCTCTTTATTGTGGGACTCTGCTGCTCCTCCCCATTTCTCCCACATCTGAAACTATTGACTGGTGTTTCAATACCTGATGTGAAATCTTCTGAAGGCACTTAGAGAAGGTGTGAAAGAGCTTTCCTCGTTCTGTACACCCATGTACTCTACAGTGACCTTGGTTTTGACTTTGTCCTCATCCTTTGCAGAGCTAATGCAGACGGAAATGCATCATGTTCGCACCTTGAAGATCATGAGTGATGTATACAGCGCAGGGATGTTAAAGGAACTACAGTATGATCAACAAGTTGTGGACAAGATCTTTCCCTGCCTGGAAAACTTGCTGCAAATCCACAGTCACTTCTTCCAGCGGATTCTGGAAAGGAAGAAGGAGTCATTGGCAGACAAAAGTGAAAAGAACTTTGTTATCAAGAGGATAGGTGACATCCTAGTGAATCAAGTAAGTGCTGGAAAATGCTTACACTAGTGAGAGCACAGCTGGAAACCAGGTGCTCTTCCTCCCCTCCTGTTTATGCCTGTTAGATAATCACAGCTGATGGCACCTTTACTTTTCACAAACATAAAAATCTCTGCCTCTGCTTTTTGAAGCACTTTTTGCTCTTTCAAAGCACAGTCTAATGATGAAAAATTCAGTTTATTTTGTGAGGGAGAGAAGCATTCCCTGACAGGCACAAGACAATTTGACCATAGCTTGGAGCATAGGCAGTAGCCTACAGTAAAATATACCCAGTGTGTTTCTTGGCTGAGTTACTGACCTGCTATTTCACTTCGGGTGGGCCATTTTACTTTTCTTTGCACTTTCTCCCATCTTCTTTTTGTGTCTCTTGACTTTCTTGTTGTTGGCTTTTAAGCCCTGAGTGGTATCTCAAATTTTGCATTGTGTGAATGCAGTGAAGTCTCAAACTCAGCTCTTTACTTCCTAGAGAACTAATTGCCTGGGTTTGGATGCTTTGGACTAATTTGGTTTCATCCAGTTCTTTCAAGAGACTGGCAGGCACTGCTGGGATATCACACCAGGACCTCAGTGCAAATTGGATCTCTGTGTCTTATGTCTTGCAGTTCTCCGGCGAGAATGCTGAGCGAATGAAGAAAACATATGGTAAATTCTGTGGGCATCACAATGAGGCAGTAAATAACTTCAAAGATCTGTACTCAAAGGACAAGCGGTTCCAGGCATTTGTCAAGGTAGGGCCTGGTGGAACAGACGTAGCCGATGGAAAAAGTCTGTCCTTTCTGCACTCTGGTGAGCGTTTTGCTACAGAACTGATATTTCCATCTTTGTTCCTTAGAAAAAAATGAGCAGCTCCCTGGTGAGGCGTCTCGGGATTTCTGAATGTATCTTGTTGGTAACACAGAGAATCACAAAGTACCCGGTCCTTTTACAAAGGATACTGCAGTACACCAAAGGTAGGCACCAGTTCCTCTATTCTATGTGGGTATTTGTTCCTCCAGCATAAATTTCTTGGATCCTTTTCAGCTGAAGCAGATTTTCTCAGAATAGACTGACTAATCCAGTCATTATTGTCTCACACCACTATAACGAAATAACTCAGTTTCATATCTCCATTTCAGATTAGTTGTTCAGGTGCCTAGATTTAGTTTTTATAAGTCTGTCTGGAGCTAATTATGGAGCAACATGCTTAGACTCCAAAGTCTCCCAGCTTGCCATTTTTTTTTTTGGTAATGGCCTAAAATGCATGGTTAATCTGCGCATTTCATCTGTACTCTCTCATGTACTAAGGATACTGCAAGAGTCCCAAAACTAAACCATATACGTGAAAGGTTTTGTGAAACTGTCCTTAAAGGGGGATAAATGCTGCTTGTCTGATGAAAGTATTAAAAAGTTATGATGTGGGAATTTGGGAGGGAGAAGAGGAAGGAAGGAAGGAAGTAGAATCAGGAACTTAGAATCCACAAGGATGAAGTGAAATCGAAGTGTTTATCTTTTTGTTCAAAGAAAATGAAGCAGAACATGAAGACTTGACTCAGTCGTTAAACCTCGTTAAGGATATGATTGCTGCAGTCAATAGCAAAGTCTGCAATTATGAAAAGAAAATGCGTCTCGGTGAGATTTACAACCGGACAGATAGCAAGTCCATCATGAGGATGAAGAGTGGCCAGATGTTTGCAAGAGAGGACTTACGGCATCGGAAGCTCGTCCGAGATGGTCCCGTTTCACTAAAAAGTGCAGCTGGCCGGTTAAAAGGTAAGAAAATCCTGCCTTCTGCTGGGTGAGGATACAGCTTGCCCTCTCTGGATGTAGGTAGGACTAGTGCTCAGAATGGTGTCACCAGCCTTTAATCTTCTACTTTGAAAGATTTTGACAGCAGCTTTCTCCATGCTGTACATTCGCTTTCCGTTGCAGCATTTCTGATTCCTTGTGTCATTTCTGGGGTGATAGATAGCTGCTCTTCCTTCTGGTGACTGCTGAAAGCTTGGGTTGCAGTAACACCTCGGGGCATCAGCCAAGGAGTGGAGTTGCTGGGAGACCCTTTGGGCAAAGAGAACCCAATAGGGCTGCAGTTTCTTAGAGCAGTTGCCTTTAGATCTCCATCTCGAAGATGATTAGAGGGTTGGAGCACCTCTCCTATGAGGACAGGCTGAGAGAGCTGGGGCTGTTCAGCCTGGAGGAGAGAAGCTCCAGGGAGACCTTATTGCAGCCTTCCAGTATCTGAAGGGAACCTAAAGGAGAGCAGAAGGGACTCTGTCAGGAAGTGTAGTGATAGGACAAGGGGTAATGGCTTTAAACTAGAAGAGAAATTTAGATTGGATATTAGGAAGAAATTCTTTCCTGTGAGGGTGGTGAGGCACTGGAACAGGTTGCCCAGAGAAGCTGTGGATGCCCCATCCCTGGAGGTGTTTTAAGGCCAGGCTGGATGGAGCTTTGAACAACCTGATCTAGTGGGAGGTGTCCCTGCCCATGGCAGGGGGGTTGGAACCAGATGATCTTTAAGGTCCCTTGCAACTCTAACCATTCTGTGGTTCTATGATTCAGGAAGCATGCTCCCTGCTTCCAAAACCCAGTCTTAGCTTCCCAGTGGCTCTGCCCACCAGCAGCATGGTTTTTCCTTTGCTCTAAGGTCTGCAGCAGGGGCTGCCCAGGCTCAGTGTTACCATCCTGTTTTCACTGGGACTCCAGAAAGGTGTCCCAGGCATCTGTTCTCTTGAACCTCTTGAGCTGCTGAGGCAAACTGTTAAGAAGACACTCTGATGTCCCTGCAGCTGCCCCCTGTTTGGTCGATGTTTTCTTGAATTGTTTTTTGTTTGTTCTCAGGTGGAAGTACTTTTTTCTCAGTTCTGTGCTCTGCTGAGCACTGAAGTTCTCTATTGAATTAATTCTCCCAAGGAAGCCTTCAGCTGGGACCATGGCATCAGTGAGAGCAGACAGGGCTGTGTCTCAGGCTTGGCAGGAAGGCTGGGCTTTAACTTTGCTTCTCTCACTCCAGCATCAGCTGATTAAGCCACAGTTCTTGGGCATGAATGGGGACTGGTAGCCTGGTGCCGTGCTGTGCAGGGAGGCAGCGATAACACAGAATTCCGTATCGGGTATGATTTATTTCGAGGTTTGGAAACAGGAAGTTCACAGATGGTTTCCAGGCACCCGAGCTTACTATTGACTCTAGATGGTGGATGAAGCAAGTTACGCTGCTGTTGTGAAATCTGGTGATAAGCACAGGCTGCATTTGCATTGCTAAGTCGTGGAAATGCATAAACATCCCTCTGTCTGTGCTGAAAGCCCTCCTGTTCCTGCAGACAAGCTGTGGAGCCCAGGGAGAGGATAGCTAGTTCATATGTTCAGGCCATTTCGTGGGATTTGAAATGGAGCAGAAAGAAATATAGGAATAACTTTTCTTTAACAGAGTTTTAGCATTTCCTCTCTAGCAAAGTGTACAGATGATAAAGAACGGAGTCAAAAGCTGACATTTGCAAAGCTCCCAGAGCTTTGAGTTCATACTGCAGCTTTGATTAAAGTTTGGTGGTTCTTTTATCTGGAACGGATCCTGTCTTCCCAAAACAGAATGGAAGGAATTACCCACGGGATGATTTAACTTTTCGGTTTGCTTCCTCCCTGCCACGAGATTTCCCAAGTACATTACACAAAAACTCTTTGTGCTGAAGGCTCTGGGTGGGGCATTATGCTTGGTAGTTGCTGCGCAACTTTATGATATGTCGTTAGGAGACTTGGGAGGCTGTACGTGTGCTCTGGGAAAAGGCTGTATTCTGATTTAAAATCCCCTGTTTGGCTTGATGTTGTGCTTCCTTCTCCGGTGAAAGAAAGCCAGGTCCTGTATCTCACGCAGGCTCTGTCGGCTCCCCTTGGAGTCGGCAAGAGCTGTGTTTGTCTGTGAGCAGAATTAGTGGTGGCTCCTGAAGTCAGTATTTCCTGGGAAAGAAACTGCAGCTGGCAAATGTTGTTATTGCACAGTAATTTACGCTCTGCAAACCACTCATCAAGAGAACCATAAAAGCCAAAACTTCCCATGCAGATATTTTGCTAGAGGGGTAAAATATTGATTGTTTGAGAAAACAGTGATTCTATTCACTAAGATTCTTTAACTTTCACTGTTATACCCTTGTCCTGTTAGAAAGCGAATAGCTGGTGAGGAGCACCCCTGCCCTGACAGATGAGAGAGAATCCTGCAGGTTTCCCTGGTGCTGCTGTATTCTCTGTAACACAAAGAACTAACCTGGCCCAGCATCTCCCAGAGCTGCCCCTGCTCCTCCTGCTAACCAGGAGAGCGACCCTGCTTCCAGGATTTGCAAAAACAGCCCAATTATTCCCCGTGATAGATATTATTAAAATAAATCTGATTTGGGGTGGATCTTGTGGTTATACTGCATCGATACGCTTTTTCTTTTGCAGAAGTCCAGGCTGTTCTCCTCTCTGACATGCTCATATTCCTTCAGGAGAAGGACCAGAAGTATGTCTTTGCATCACTGGTAAGGCTTCAACCTTTTCTCTTCCTTCCTTTTCTATGTGAGAGATGCTTGATGTGTGCTGTGCAGCGAAGCCAGCCTTTGCCTGCTAAACAACTTAATTTTCTTGCTTATAACATTTTCGTTTGCTGAGCAGGCTCCGTTCTTTTTTGATAGGAAAACGTGCCTTCATGCCCCACCTCCCCTCCCTGCAGTGCCTTGGCACAGCTGATAATTGGCCTGAAAACCTGTCTGTCGCTTGATACACTTACTCCTTTTCAGTTTGTGCAAATTGAAGCTGGGATTGGGGTGGGAGGGGGCAATGGCATAATGCAAACATTGTAAAAATGAATCTTAGCAGAAGGAAACGTCCTAATACGTTTTGAGCTACTGTAGGGCGCGGGGGTGTGTGTGTGTGAAATGCCACTGCAGTAAATTCGACAGAACAGCTTGAAAATAAATGTCAGAGGAATATATTTGTAATGCACGAGACCGAAAACATTAGCTTTTGAAAGCAGGACTCATAAAAGGGCCACGCACGCTGACCTGCTAAAGAAAACCTAGTACCTAATTGAGTCTATTGGGGCTGTACCTTGCAGGCATGGTCTAGACTGGCTAAACCTTGTGACCTTTCCACACTTTGAACATTTTGAAAGCTGGTAATTTGTTATTCCAGTTCCACCAATGATCTGCACCGAGTGGGTGCCCCACAGAGGAGGAGCTGATTTGCACACAAGTCCTGCTGGTGAAGCTCTACCGAATCACCCCGGTTGTAGCATCCTGTAAAATGCACAAAGGGGCTGACTCATATGCAGATGACACAACAGCAAAGGGACGTTTTAACCAAGCAGGCTGATTACACAGAGACCGTAGCACACAATGAACGTCATCTCACACACAAGTCTTCTCCACCATAGCAGTCAGCGATGAGCTTCTGAGAACAGCAGGGCTTTTGTGGGATTTGAAAACAAGATGTTACTCCATCCTAGGGGAGAGATCGTGAAGATAATGTGTGTGAAGCAGGCGCTAGCAAGCTGCACTGAGTTTAAGGAGCTATAATATTAATGACAGCGTGGGCAGGAGGAGATGAGATCAAAGGTCTGCTGGAGTTAGAGCAAAATATGTTAAAGTTTGCAAAACCACAAAGTCAATTTTAAATTAATTTTTTGTTGAAATGGAACAAGGTGAAATTGCTTTTCCTATAGAACTGATGGAGGAAAGCAAGCCCTTCCCTGCTCCTTCACCCCATTAAAATGATTTGGGTTTTTTAAAATTAGCTAATAGGTTCAGCAAATGGTTACAGCCCAAGAGAGGTAGCAGTATGGTGGCTGTGACCTTTTAAATGCTAGTTTCCATCTGGAAACTAGTACTGCTCACCCTGCTCACCCATTTCTTTCCATCTGAAGGACCAGAAATCCACTGTGATCTCTCTAAAGAAGCTGATTGTACGAGAAGTGGCTCATGAAGAGAAGGGTTTGTTCCTGATCAGCATGGGTGTAAAAGATCCTGAAATGGTGGAGGTCCATGCCAGCTCCAAAGAAGAGCGTAACGGCTGGATACAGATCATTCAAGACACAATGAACACGATGTAAGCTACCAAGCTGTTCTTGCAAGGCAGATGATACACATGGTCATGTTGTGATGGTAATTGAGACATTAATTGAGACATATGTCTTGTCCAGGGACAGAGATGAAGACGAAGGAGTACCTTGTGAGTCTGAGTTTGAAAAGAAAGTGTCGGACGCGAAAGTGAGAGGACTGAAAGGTAAAAACCCTGCTGGGGACAGAGCTGGGGAGCAGGTTTTGAAAAATCTACAGGCATTGTTGTGATGGCTTTTGTGGTTGAATTATGACTGTTTTTAAAGGAGTGTGTATCCTGAACCCGGGAAATAATTGCAATCCTCACCTTGCTTGGATTATTTGTTTTTTTCTGAGCCTGCCATTGCTGTGCAGCATCGCACAGGTTGTATCATCGGGTTCCACTAGATGGGGCCAGTATCTCAGGAATCACTCAATTTGCTGAAGCTTTTCTGTCTTCATCTCTGTTTTCTGTTCACCCCCAGAACAACTTCAGCAGAAGGATAAGCAGATCCTCCTGTTGCTGGAGGAGAAGGCTAAGATCTTCCAAGACATGGCAGACAGCTCTGTGTCGGAGGACATGCCAGGCTCTAGGCTGCTCTTCAGAGCCAACACAGAAGAGGCACCAAAAGGAGAGGCCCTTATGAAAACTGCAATAAATGAAGGTGAGCGTGTAAGGGTGAAACGTTAATTGCACTAACCACTGGACCCTCCTTCAGTGAACCCATCAGTCCTTGAGCACCAGTTTTGAAGGGGAAGCCTCTGTCAGGGTAACAGCATAGATTAGGAGATACGGATAGTTATGATACTGTCTGAAGGTCAGTAATGATGATCAGGAAAGGAAGGAGATAGTGACAGCTGTTGAAAGAGGGCAGAAAAGAAGTCAGCACAGAGAACAACCATGCATTGAATCTGCACTGGAGTCAGGAGCAGCACAGGATTTATCCTTGGCTGAAATACGGGCCATCCAGGCTTTTGCCGTGCTTCAGTCTCAGCAATGTGTGAGAGTGGGGCTGGGGTTCCAGCAGGAGCTTGTGGTGCCTTCAAGGGACAAGCAAATCTGTTGACAAAGGCAAGTGTAGAAACTCAAGCAACTTCCCTGTGTGATTTTTGGAGAGGCTAAAAATTGCTAAATGCTGTTGTCAGATCACACCAGGGTTGCCTGGAGGAAGAGGAGGCCTAAGCCTGTGCAGAGCTCCAGGAATTGGGATTAATGATCAGACTGCATTTTTGCAGGGTGAATGTGTACTGTTCATATCTTTGTCACAGAAACATGGTGTCTTAGTACAGCAAAGCATGTGAATTTCTGACCTGATCTTGGACAGGGATGAAAATAGCTGAGAAGCTTGAGTTGATCTTTACCAGAGATATTGTCGCTTTTTATCAGTCGAGCTGCTGCAAGACCTGGTGAACAGGAGCCTGGGCACTGCCTTGGGACAGCAGGTCAGCAGCGCTGCCATGGAACAGGAAGGGGGAGTTGGACCCATCTCTCTCCCTAGAAGGGCAGAAACTTTTGGAGGATTTGACAGTCATCAGATGAACGCCTCCAAGGGTGAGTAGTTACATGTGTGCACATCAACATTTGTTAAGGATACGTGTCATCATGTCTTCTTGCTTCAGAAGGACTCCAGCAGCTGGTGATATGGGTTTTCCAACTCTCTAATAACAATTGATAGATTAAATAACAGATTAGGAAAAAAAACAACCCATGTACAGGTGGAATTATGGTAGCTGAGAACCAGTGGCTACGTGAGGATTAAACATCTGAACTCCTCACTCCTCTCTCTCTGTGCTCTCTCTAAATTATCCTTACTACTTTACTTACATGCCACATGAAAGCATTTAGCTTCTTAACAGATTAGTTTGTTCGTGTTATTATTGTAGCATCTGCAGCTCTGTTCTTTGTTCTTCAGTTATCTTCCAGCAGGAGTCTGGCGCTGTTGCATTTGGGAATGGATAAGGATATTGCTGAATTGAGCACCTTATCCCCTGACTCTGCTTTCTATGCATTTGTGTTCCACATACAACTGTATGTGTTATTCCTGCAATTAAGCCTCTCCCAAAGACATGCGTGAATATTTATGCTTCCCAATGCTCTCTTTCTTTGCCCTAGTCATCAGAAACTTCCCTGACCTCAAATTCCTTTCTCTGTGGTCTCACTCATACTCCCAATACAGCCAGTTTTGCTGCGCTAGTGTCTGTCTCAGCGTTGGGATCGTTGGACCTCGTCTGACCTTCTGCATTAAAGGAGCAGTGTTAGTTCTAGACAGTCAGACATGAGAAGTATGTAGAAGTTTTCCCAACTCTGTTGGAAAGCTGCAAAGCCCTCCACAGGCCTTGTCATCATAATGACAAATATATACACACTGGAGGAGTTTGTTTAGTGTTGTGCCTCTCTCTCTTGCAGTGATGAATGGGACAACCTCAGGCTATTCATTGCCCAGCTCTAGGTTTTCTGTAGAAGTGTCCTCTTTTCAATTAGATTGTAATTCAATAGTTGTAGGGTCTTGGGAGAATTTGGGAAAAGAATGCAGGGCCTGTTTGTTCAGCTGAAGGTCAGGAGCTTTCATCTCCAGCTCTTCTGCTCACAACCTGTGCAACCTTGGGCAAGGCTTATAACCTGACTCCCCTTCGTTCTCCCCTCCAGCAAAGCAGAAGGGAGGTGTTTCCTCCTACAAAGAGGTGGAAGGTCCCAGGACGTGGCGCAGGAGAGAAGGTCTGTTAGGAGGACTTGAGGGTCAGCTTTTAATAGCAAAGCCTACCTGGGGGGTGGTGGGAGGAGAGGGCCTTTGCACAAGGTACCGTGTCCCTTCACATTTTTGCAGGTAAAGGTCAATGAAAAGTTGTTTATCACTGACAGAGTGGCAGTGAGGAGGTCACCCCTGCAGGTGTGGCTTTTCCCCATGGAATGCATCTCAGCTGGCAAAGAGAATGCAAGAGTCTTGGCAAGAGCTAGAGGACCAAAGAGCCTTACAACTCTTTAGCTGCCCACAAGGAGGAGGGTTGCAGCCCTCTTGGCCCTACAAGTCAATCCAGTGCTGCTCAGGAGCACTGATACAAGCCAGCCAGGGGACAGTTAGAAAGAAAAGTCCATTGTCCCTTTGAAGATACAGGTTTCCAATAACTAAGGCTAAGGAGAAATTGTTAGCATAAAATTACACAGGCTATTTTATAGCAGTATCTGACACAGCTGTAAATTGCATTTGGACAGGAAAGGCCTTGAAACTCTACCTGCAGTAATATGTCCTGAGATGATACTGTTATTGTTCTCCCACTGCTCTTACTCTGCCTCACGTCTTCTCGACAAATATTCTTTGGTAGTAGACTGCAGTGCAGGGGCAAGACAGCACCAATTAATAGGAGTGTGCCAGATTTTATCAGCACGTTGTCTGCGACCCAAGTCAATCCTAATCTGAATTCAGATCCATTTTTCCTGCTGGTGCTGGTGTGTATACATGGGGAGAAAATCTATTTAGTTAATACATTTGTCATGACCTCCGTGGTCCCTTTTGTGAAACATCTGAGTTTCCTGTATTAAATTTCTCAGACGTTAGCAAGTTCATCTGGGGCTTAGGAAGTCAAATAACCAGTGTCAATGCTGGCTTCTTCCTTTAGGTGGAGCGAAAGATGAAGGCGATGATGCTCAGGACCTTCGAAGAACCGAGTCAGACAGCATTTTAAAGAAGGTATCACTTGGTTTTATCTGTCTGCCGCTAATGAGTTCAGATTTTGAGAGTGTTACAAGTCTTGAAAAATGAATTCTGAATTTCATGGCAATTAGATGTATCCTAATAAGTTAAAAATAAAATAAAATTGGAAGTATGCAGCCAGAAATGCTCTGCAGTAGCTAAAATCCTGACTTGAAAACCATTGCAAATCAGTAGTATTCCTTTGTGGCACAGGTTATCTGCCATCTGTCTGCAGATCAGCTAAAGCATGTGTCTAATTATGCATCGTTATTGAAATGATAAGGTCAACTATAACCTCGCACCTCATCTTGCTGTGGATCAATCCATCATATAACTACAAAATGATACCTAATTAACATTTTATTTTATATGATTCTGACTTGCCTGAAAAACATGCATGAATTCTCCCAGAATGGAAGATGGAGGGGGCTTTAATGTATCTGTCATTAGTTCAGCTTCAGAACACATTTGCTGGGATTTCTCATTTGTCCTCATATTAAATCTGTGATCTTCTCATAGGGTGGAAATGCTAATCTGATGTTCATGTTGAAAAGGAATAACGAGGTAAGAATTGATTCTGTTGCTCAGCTGTTTCCTTCATTTAAGCGGCAAGTGAATTTGTCTCAATAGGTGATAATGTAGAAGAAAATACATTTCATTTGCTGAAGCGCATGTAGACTTTTAAATACATTAAGCTGAATCCACTGTGTCATTTATTTGTTTAACCTTGGATGTTCAGACGGGGAATTCGCTGATTGTCATCTGCTTGCCAGCAGGATGATACGTGCTGATTATAGGCAGCAAGGGTTAATTACACTAGGATGCGCTGGGCTGTATTTATTGTGCATCTGCAGACAGAGGGAGTTTAATGTTATGTTGCAGGTGCAGTGAATTGGGGCAATTAGGTTTCTATTCTCCCTTTGATACACATTCATAACTCCCAATTAGCATTAATGGCTGAATATGAAGCAGTTCTCTTAACACTGGCTATCGCACCACTATTGCAAATACTGCAGTGTGTTTTCTTCTTAAAAGTAATTGTAGAATATTAGAGATTCAGAGAAATTTTTAGCTAAGCTAAAAACATGTTAAAGGGTAGGGCATCACTCCGAAGTAGCCTGATCTGTATTGATGCAGGATGTATTTGTGTTTACTTGTATTTTCAGAGAGCCTCCATGAACACACACCTGCTGTACTTGTGTGCCGGCTGTATTGCAGTTTTTGTGTCTAATGGCAGTGGGACCTGTATGGGTCAGCTGGGGGTGGAAGGGTGCAAATAGTCCATATTCATTTTAAGATTTGTTTTTTGAGCCCTTGGAAGTCCTTCTGAAATTCTGAAGTGAACTTCCAGGTTTCATCCCGATTTCTCTGCTTGTTCTTGAGCAAGCTGGGAAACGGTTTGCAGAAACAACCCTGGAATTCCCATGAGGTCTGTGCTGTTTGGTGCTTCTGCAGACGTTTCCTCCCCTGCTGCACTGAAAGCTGGGAAAGTGAGGAAGGTGATACCAGGCACCTCTGAGAGATATCCAAGAGATGTGTTTGTGTACTGGGAATGATGCAGTCATTGCAAAAAAGAAGGTGTAGAGAGGTTGCCCACAACTTGTCAGACCCACCGGTGGGTCACAGTGGAAAAGGAGGGTGCTTTACCCATACTATGGCACCCAGTGAGAGATCTAATAGCAACGCTTTTGTTTTTTCGCAGCAGGTCCTCCAAACCATTACCAGCATCCATAAGCTGCTCAGTGCTTTGCAGGTAGGCTTGGCTGTTCATCCCACTTTTGCATCCTGCTTGTCCAAAATATGCATCCTGCCAGCCAGTAACAGCCACTTGCGCTTCGCCTCCCCCAGTTCCTCTTCCCCATTGCTTGTCACATCCTTGCATGACCATCTTGCAGGCAGCGTGCCGGCAGGTTGTAGGAAAGATCTGATGCCTGAATTTGGGAAGCTGCTAAAGGCTGGGGGAGATGATCTGCCAGCATCCTCCGGTAGCACAGCTGTAAGGCTGAGCTGTGAATTTGGTGGGGTTTGGATACAGCACTCGAAGGTTTTCAGGGGTGGAGGCTCTCTCTGTGGAGAGGGCGCTGCAGTGATTTGTGCCCCCTCTTTCCTAGGGCGTCGTGCTGCAGCAGGATACGTACATTGAGGACCAGAAGCTGGCTCTCAGTGAGAGGGCTCTGACCCGAAGCTTTTTCCGGCCAACCTCCCTGCTGGAGCAGGAGAAGCAGCGCAACCTGGAGAAGCAGCGCCAGGAGTTGGCCAATCTGAAGAAGCAGCAGACACAGCATCAGGAGGAGAGGCGGAGGAGAGAGAAGGAATGGGAAGTGCGGGAAAAGGAGCTGACGGAACAGGAGGCCCACCTGGCCCAGCGAGAGGAGCAGGTGCAGAGAGGGTGGCAGGATCTCGAGCGGGAGCGAGAGGAGCTGCAAGTGAAGAAGGCCACCTACCAGCTTGACCTGGAGAGGCTTCGCACGGCACAGAAGCAGCTGGAGAGGGAGAAGGTGCAGTTCAAGCAAGACGTGGAGCGATTAGCTCAAATGCGGCAGGAGCTTGACCAAAACCAGGTAAATACTGCCAACGGCCAGGTGCTGGGGAAGCTGTGCTCTGCAGAGAGCTTCTGTACGACTCCTGGGCCACCTGCATTCCAACAGTGGTGGATTGACACCAGCCTGGCCCTAGACACACAGGGCCTGATATTTCTTGCTCTTTCCTTGCACTTGATATGCAGGGCAATGTTTCTTGCACCTACATCGCTAGTGTTGATGACGTGTGGTGTATTCAGGATGTCTGGCCAGGCCTGAGCAGGAGGTGGTTACAACAGAGTGACCTCTGCCTGCTTTTTTGTGCCGTGTGTTGGCGGGCAGCAGAGCGGAGGTGGCTGCCTTGCAGGATCCCAGGAGGTCAATATTGCCTTTGACGATGGCCTTCACCCCATGGGTGCTGAACCCTGGGGAGCAGTCAGGCAGATGAAACATCCTTCTCGGAAACAGCCTGGGTGCTCCGGGTCACCTGCACTCTCCAGCTGTCACAAAAGCCACTTGAGAGGCTGATAACTGCAGGGAAAGGCTGTTTGTACATGTATGTCCATCTCCAAAAGCATTTTTGGTATCTAAGGAAAGAGATGGGTGTTGTCCCTGTCCTAAAGAGACTGGACATCTGCAGTCTGGTCACGGCTCAGAGAGCAAATGTCCCTGGCTCTGCTGCAAGAGGTTTCTGATATCTGGCTGCCCACAACCAGAAAGGAAAGCCCAACGCACACAGATCCTGTTCTGTGCATTTTTCAGCAAGCTGGAGTGTTTTTTTTTCCAACTGTGCAGCAGTCTGGCTGAGGGGAGCAAGCATCCATTGGCAAAAGATGGGCTGAATTTGAATCTTAAGCCTGTTGTTGATCATTTGTTTGTTTGTAACACACTAATTCTTGAACGTAATTTGCTTAGAGCTGTAGCAAAATTAGTTTAGAAATGTTGGATTGCGGAATGGAAATGATTTTGGGTGCCTGAATGGACTTAATTGCGGAGCTCAGCAGTGAGCTCTGAAAAGCAAATCATCAGAGGAGGGCTTGCTCCCTCCCCCACTGGTTCCTCATCAGGCCAGAAGTTTTCCGAGCACAGACTGAAGCTGTTCCAGCATCAAGCACACATTAGACATGCAAGGGATACGGATGCTATGGGAGAGGCTGAGAGGTAAAATAACAGAGGCCTGGGGGATCGGGAGAAGGAAGCACCTTCTCGAGGCTGGGATCTTACTGACATTTCGGAGCTATTAATAGAGGGTTCAGTGAGGCTTTGTTGAGCTGTTGTTTTGATCTTCCCTTTGAATGTGCAGGCTCAATTACATCCTGAGACAGCCGTTAGGAGGGGGAAAAAAAAAAATCAGGAAAAATGTTTTTGCTTTCATCTTTGGCTTGGGAAGGCTTCCTTTGACACAAGCCGCTCCAGTGGTGTGTGCTGGCGTTCCCCTGCCGGAGAGGCACGCTTCTCCTTGGCTTTCTGCCATCGTGTGTGTGTGCAAACGATGCAGGGTGAGTCTTGGTATCGAGATCTTAGAGAATATTTGCCCTTGGCTTGTTGATACATAGCATAGTACATGTAGGAGCAAAAGATACCGGAGCATTTCTCTTTATATGCCTCGTTTCTTTGTCTTAAACAGAGAGGGCCGCTTCTCTCATTGCTTTGCCTGAGAGCGCTTTTTTAGCTGCTGAATGAGCTGGATGTTCACAAGAACAACTTCTGACTCTCTCAGTGGTTTGGGACACACCTTCCCTATCCGTGTTCTCTGCTTCCCTCTGTCAAGCCCCAATGAAACACTTTTCCTTTCCTTTATAGGTTTCAAGTCTACATGAAAAACTTTCAAGAGTCCCCTCCCACTCCAGCATCGATGACTCGTCCAAGCAGAAGAGCCCTTCTATTCCTAAACAAGGGCACTTTGACGCAGAACTGTCTGTCTCCCCCAAAAGGAACAGTCTTTCAAGGACACACAAAGAGAAAAGCACTTTCCATTTGCTTAGCACAACAAACCAGACTAACAAGGCAGCTGAGGACCAGTCCCAGTTGCCTACCCGTCTCTTCAGTTTAGCCAAACCAAAGGAGAAGAAGGAAAAAAAGAAAAAGGGCAGGGGACATCGCTCCCAACAGCCTGGTGAGTGTCAGGGGAGGTCAGAGGTGCGTTTTTGGGGTTAGTGAGCTGGCTTTTCTCTCCAGCCAGCCAACTTGTGGAAGCCATGAAATCTAGTCTTCAATGTGGATGGTAACACAGGGATGGAGATCAGCTGTGATGAGTGGAGTTCCCAGCTTGAAATTATGATCTGTGTTTTTTTTCTGCCTGTTCTGTAGCCCCTGGGGTTGTCACTCCCAGAGGGACGCACTCTGCTCCTTCCCTTCCCTGTCCCATCCTCAGCTGCCTCCGTGGGCTGGGTTCTCCCTTTATTTTTCAGCTTCCTGTGCTTCAAGAAGGAAAATGTCCTGCTTCAGTGCATGTGCTGTCAGGAGGGTATCAGGCTGTTGCAGCCCCCCTGCAGCATTCCTGTCTGCTTTAACTCTGGAGCAGTTTAGAAGTGATACTCACAACCTTTCTGGTGGCCTCTCCTTTTCCCTCCAGCCGGTCTATCTTGTCTCATTGATCCAAAAAAAAAAAAAAATTAATTTTTTTTTTCCTCTGGTGGTTTTGCATCCCCTTAGGACTCGGTTCTGCACCTCAAACCTCAGACCCACATGAAACTTGATCTCATGCCCTCAGATGAATGGTTTTATCTGCATTAACTCCCTGCTGTTTTCCAACTTGTGCACAGGAATGCTCACCCAATTACAAGACGTAACTTCATGGTAGTTCATCAGGGACCCGAACATCTTTTAAGGTCCCCGGTGGATTTGGCAGGCGGCAGGGTTTCTGTGCACATGGAGTCCCACTCTGCCTGCTGTGTTCCCATAGTGATTCCTACCTGGTTGTTTTTTTTTCCACTGCAGATTCTCACTCATCAGAAGCGCCTCCAGAGGGCGAAGAGATCTTCTGCTGAGCACGGACACTTCCATTGGTCACTCTCAGCATTGGTACCGTGAACATCTCCTTGCCCGCTCCACAGCACACTGCTGGTGCCTGCATCTGACAAGCATCTGGAGGTTTCAAATAAAACATGTTATGAAGTCTGTTAAGTGATGGGAAAGGGCCTCTCTTCTGTGGTTTTGCATGAATTCTCACCACAGAGGCTGACTGCACGGCGAATAGTACTGTCTCTCTGTGCAAACTTTGGGTTACATGGATTGGGATAGATGTTTTCTGTCTCTTCTCACTGCTAAAGGATGAGAGAACATAGCCTTAAGGGGTTTGTGCCTTCAAATTCCCCTTTTTCTGGGGAACATAACCAAAACCAAGCATTTAGCAAAAGATTAGGACTCTACAAATGGTGCGTACACACTGGCATATATAGATATACTGTATATATACATATATGTATCTATGTATCCACAGGGATATGCTTACAGTCTGTACAGCCAAGTTTAGCTCAGCCCATGGGGATAGGAGATACCTGGTGACTTTCAGGGAGCATATAGGTGTTAAGTATCTTGCCCTTAGTGCTCCAATTGTAACACCTTTGACTTGCACACCCCTTTTGTGCTCATGGATTATGGACCGTTTGCTTTCAGAAGGGTACCTTACGCCAGGAAACAGTAGCAACATTCAGAAATTCAGAGGGGAGAAAAAAAATAAAAATTAAAGTAATTCTGACAGATTTCCATGGGGTAGAGAATCCAGAATCCAGAAGAAAGTCTTTGGATATGTGTTAAAGGATGCAGAAGAGAGAAGCGTGGTGGGCTTGTAAGGCGACCCCAGGGAGCCAGAGCAAACAGCGTTCAAGTGGGAATAACCCTAAGCAGTGATTTTTTTACACATTCTCTTTGAGCTCCAGCTCCTCCTTCCCACCCCCTAAGTAAAGAATTATATTTTTTTGCCAGAATATAGTTCTGGCAAAAATATAGTCAGTGCATTTGACATCCCCTTATTACAGCCCCCATGGCTGAACATCTGCTTTTAGGGACCTTTGCTCTGTTATTTGTATTTTTCTTCCCCTGCTTTTGGTGTTAATGTTGGGCTTCTGTTCCTCTGGATTCTGTCAGCTTCCCTTGCTCCTTTCTGAGGCAGAATGAGACAGAATCAGAGCACTCCAGTGAGACGTCACAAGTCAGGGGACAGTGCTGGGAGCAGAGCGAACGCCAAAGAGGCCACTTCTCTTCCTATTCCCACAGGATACCTTGGACCTGTTAACTGTTTCTGTGAAGATAATATATTCTCATGGACAAAGCCACTGGGGGACACATCCAAAGGTCCAATGTGGCAGGACTATTTCCATCGCCATGGGTTCTAGGCTGGAAGTGTCCATGTGCAGGGGAACACCTAAAGGTGACTCTTGCTGTGCCCCGACTGTGAGGGATGTGTTCAGCGGGGTAAAAGAAATGCAGGAAGCCAAACCTTTTTTTTCAAAATTACTGTTCTTCCAGACCCTCTCAGAAGCATTGCCCAAGTGGATTTGTAAATGGTTACGAGATGCTACCAGCTCCAAAACAGCTCAAGGATTTGCTCAGAGTTTGAAGCTGTCAAGTGTATTTCCTTTCCTACCAGTTTTTCTTAAAAAAAAATTAATATATATATATATTTCTTTTTCTTTTCTTGCACTATTGTTTGATTCCAGTTTGCTGTCTGGTTTCTTGTGAGCCCATAACCTGCAGCAGTTTTCCAGAGTTAAGGTGCTGATGAGTGTCAGCATAGATGGTGAGGTAGATGCTTAGACTGGTCTGTCTTGGTCAGCACAAGGATCCTAAACCGCCTGCTTGCTTTTGAAGCTCTCTGAACTATTAAGACTCAAAAAAAAGAAGGAAAAAAAAAAAAAGGGAAGAAAGGAGAAAAAGTTTTGAGATTGATTATTTTTATTTTTGCTTTTTTTAATATTATTTGGTGCTTGTTCTTACTTGCAAGCAGGGCTTGCAAAAATATTTATCTTTCTGTTTATTTGAAAGAGTTCTTTTTAAAAAAGAAGTTTACTTGGTTTTATTTTTTTATTTTTACTTTTTAGTTTGCTTTTGTTTGGGGGGTGGTTTGGTCTGTTTTTTTCTTTCCTTTTTTTTTTTTTTTTTTTTTAATTCCTCCTTACCAAGAGATTGGTAAAACAAATATTTTTATTTCCCTGGTTCCTACAAAACCAGAGTTTGGGCAGTCCGTGCTGTGCCCAGAGTTACACAATTTCAGCTGAGAGCTTTCTTTAAGGCAGAGCACCTTTGGGCCAGAAAAAATCTGGAAAAAGAAGCAGTGACTTCAGACAAGACTCCACCCATCAGTTAGTTTCCATGTTTAAATATTTTGTTTAGGTTTTCTCCTACCTTTTGGAGGAAAAAGTAAAAAGCAAAGCATGGAGCCTCTTATGAGGATCCAGTTGCTTGTCCAGGGAGATCCAGGCAGGTCTTCTCCTGAACCCGAAAGGAGCTGGAGGAGGTGTGTGCTGGTGTTGTGATGTTCTCTTTTTCATAAGAAAAATGCCAAATTCACAAAAAACCTTCTGCCCTGCTATTTGTACATCTGTGAAAATGAATGTGCCAAGCTGAAATTTTTGGAAACCAAAGTGGTTCGTAGCTAATTTACTGTCGTGTAAGCAGAGATCAGGTCCCCAGTATTTCTGAAAGTTCCCGTCAGCCTTTGCCAGCATGAGCCTTTCTTCTCATCCCGCTCTCTTTTTTCCCAGTCCCAACACATCATGAATTCACGACACAGGAATGTCCCATGGCCCTGAGAAGGGCATCAAAAGGGAGATGCATGACCCAGGGCTGAGTCTCTGCCTGGTTGGATCATCTCTTTGTGCGAATCAAAAAGAGCGTGCAGTGCCCTAAGTGAAAATAGTATTTGCTAAGTGATCTCCTAAGGTCCCCATGATTCCTTGTCAAAGAAACCATGAGCGTGAGTCAAAAATAACACTGACCACAAATATCAAAGCTGTTTGTGTCTGAAATTCTGGTGGATAGACCTTTGTCCCTGGAGGATGTATGTTGCTGTATGATTCACTTTTTTGGAATGAAGCCTTTACTCCCACACTGCTTCCTCCTTTCACCTTTAGGAAGGTGAGGGCTTGTTTTTATCTCTTTAGCCTTTTATTGTTCCCTTTCTTAGGTTTTCTTTGGAAAAGCCTGGCATAGGTTCCCAGAGTCGGATTCCCACTCTGATCCCTGCAGGTTGCCTAGGGTTGTCTGTCCCAGCTTCACAGCACCAAAGCCTTTCCTCTTCCTGGCCTTAAAATTGCATTTGCTTTGGTTCCACACCCAGCATACATCCATCCTGCAGTTGTTGAAAGCGTGTTATTTCTTCAGCCCAACATGACGCTGTCTCTAATTTCCAGAGCCAGTCTCTTGATCCCGTTTGAAGCACCTGAGCCACACTGTTTTGCACTGGATTCCTGGGACAGAGCAGGTTCAGAGATGTCTATGCGAAGCCCGTATTGTTGGAGGGAAGAAGGGCTTGGAGCCTTTTTTTTTTGCTATGGTTTCATGGAGGGGAGAAATCAGGCTTTCTCTTCTGGGGCTTTTCTTTGCCTGTTCTTTATCACTGCCCAGCAGAAGGGGTTTCAAATGCTTGAGGAAGTGGGAGCACGGGCTCACATGAAGTAGAGAAGTGGTCAGTATTAGCTGGAGGTGAGTATTAGCAAACAGTGTGAGACTCGATGGAGTTGTGTGGGGTTGGCCTTACCTTCTTCAAAATGAAGTGATCATCTCAACGTGTAACTTCATGTCAGTTTGATGCCATAAAGCACTTTAAATGGAACTGGTCTTGTCCCTTTTCATTTTGGTTACATGGAGACAATCAGCTTTGCCACTGCTCCCCCCTCTGCATCCCCAGCGAAATTGGAGCAGCAAGTAGGTATATTCCTGGTTTGATTTGGTTTTACCTTGGGAGAGGAGGAAGGGCCAAGCTTTTTGTATTATTTTTAGACCAAAGCGGGTGTGAATCTGACTACGGTCGTGCTGCAGACAGTGAGTGACAGGACCAGAGGAACTGGCTTGTGATGGCTCAAGTATATCCCCCAGGAGAGCTCATGCCACCGTCACCTTTCTCACAGCAGGTACTGCTGCCGGTAGGGAAGCAGTCCCACCAATGGTTTGCCTTCCACCACCTTTTCTTTGAGGAAACCCAGAGCAAAGAAGGTGTGTGCAACCAAATCAGTGAAGTGAGGCCCTTTCCATGCACTAGTTTATTTACTGTCCAGGCCACTGGGAGACCTCCCAGGTGCCATCCCTGGGACAAGAGCTCTTGCCGCTGCTGAGGATGGATGACTCTTTTCACTCTTGAAGTTTTGACCACTGCTGAGAAGCACATTAATGCCATTATCTTGTGCGGATTTGTACTGCTTTCCGAAGGCAAGAGCATCCATAGAGTCTCATGATCTTTGCACCTTCTTTGAGGCACTAGGATATCTCAAAGCTGTTGCTGAAACACCGATATCCAGTCCTTCCCAATGCCACCAAGTCAGATGAGGTTCATCAGGTGCCAAATCCCAAGGAAGCTGTCTAGGATGTCTGTGGCAAGGAACAAGGGAGGACTGGGCAGGGGGCACAAGAGAGTATCTGCTAAAATCCCACAGAACATTCCTTTGGTTAACCAGAACTCTGGAAATTACTCTGCCTGCTGGCCAGGTTTGGGAATTTAACATAATTTAAGGCACCCTGTTAAATAAAAATAAATAAATAAAAAAAAACAAACCTCCCCTGCTGCTCGTAACTCTTGCTTCGTTTGTCAGAAGGGGCAGCCATCAGTGATAAGTTCCTGATCGGGCGATGCAGCTAAGTTTTAAGGATAGGCGAGCTGAACTGGCTGGATCTCCTACACCTCGTGCTCTCCAGAGATGGGAAGCGCAAGGCCTGCTCTCTTCCCACCTGTCTTCTCGGGGCTCGGCGCCCTTCCCTTCCCTCATGCCTCTCACTGGCACTGATGCTTTGCCCAAATATATTCCGCTTCCATCGCTTGGGGGGAGGGGGAACAGGATAACATTCACTGCTTTGCATACAGCTATAAGCTTCGTATGTATTTAAGCTGTCTATAGGTATCCATCCTTTCCATGCTCTAAAGTATTTTACTATTTTCTTTATCAATATTAAACACTGACTTAAAAACAAAATGATAAAATAAAAAAATCTATGTCCAGTTCAGTTCGCCTATGGTTAAAGTTTAGCTTGGTGTTTATTTTGTACTAATTTGGAATGCACTTGAGTAATTCCCAGAGCGTTGAGGAGGTGTATTGTAATAATCCGATATACCTCTGCTTTTGGTTTGTTTCTTAAAAAAAAAATAAAAAAAAAAATAAAAAAATGCTTTGCATTTTCATGTTGAACCCATTAAAAAAAAACTTTAAAAAAAAAAGAATTTTTAAAAAAAGAGGGTAAAACCTAATTGCTGTATGTTAATTTGTAATTATGTAAAAAGTGAGCAGGTTATTGACTGTAAAATTCTTCAGTTTTTCTGTAACTTGCCAGAAACCATTAGGTTTTGTAACAAGCTTTTATTTATCTTCCTTTTTAGTTATCGGCATCAACCTCTTGTAAAGTCATTTTTTTTTTCCTCCAAATAAATTTAATTTTAAGTCTGAGATCTCTGCCCGATTTGATTCCACCCCTCTGGTATTTCTGCTGTTGACTTTGTTGCACCGAGGCTGAGTGAACAGACGTAGCGCTCACCTGTAATCCAATGTTTGCATTGCTTTTATCATCTGGATTCCAGTCTGCACCCATTGCACTCTTTAACTTATTTTCCTTCTCTTGGAAGATTTGCATTTACCTTAAGGGCATATGGCCGTTTTTGGTTTGTTTTTTTTTTTCCCCCCCACGCAAACAAGGCTTTTCATCTCTTTACAAGAAGAGGAAGTGTCACAGCCGTTTTCCCAGCCACTTCAGCTCTGTGAGCTCTCTTGGGGAATGGAGTCTCAGGAACCAGCTGAAATAGCTCCACATCTCTGGCAAACTCTGTACACAGAGGAAGGGGGGGGGTGTCATCTCATTTGGCTGAGAGAACTAGAGATGCTACATCTCATGGTGGGGATGGGGAGAGAAGGAGGGATGGTTGCCCCCTGGATGCCATGAGCTTTACCTGTTTCCACCTCCCCTGCAAGAGGAGGCCCAGCAGAAATGCCGGAGCAGGCATCTGGGTTCTTCCTCTCGCCTGGGGAGGTGAAGGTACGTGGTGTTCTCAGTGCCTGCAGGCATCAGTCCAGGCAGAAGAGGGTGCCAAAAGTACAGAGCCTCAAGCAGAGCTTGCTCACAGCACTGTGAGGAGCGGCCACAGCTGGAGTTTCTCCACCATCGGGTTTTTTTTCACCTGTAAAATCATCTTTGCAGGGTCACGAAGATGATCTGAGGGCTGGAGCACCTCTCCTGTGAAGACAGGCTGAGAGAGCTGGGGCTGTTCAGCCTGGAGAAGAGAAGGCTCCGGGGAGACCTTATTACAGCCTTTCAGTACATGAAGGGAGCTACAGGAGAGCAGGAGAGGGACTCTTTGTGTGACAGGATAAGGGGTAACAGTTTGAAATCGGAAGAGGGGAGATTTAGATCAGATACCAGAAAGAAATTATCTCCTGTAAGGGTGGTGAGACACTGGAACAGGATGCCCAGGGAAGCTGTGGCTGCACCATCCCTGGAAGTGTTCAAGGCGAGGCTGGATGGGGCTTGGAGTAACCTGCTCTGGTGGGAGGTGTCCCTGCCCATGGCAGGGGGCTTGGAACTCGGTGATTTTTAAGGTCCCTTCCAACTCTAACCATTCTGTGATTCTAAAAGCTGCCCCTGGACCACTAGTCCTGGAGGGGACTTGAGCATCCTCTCCCCAGGCAGAGGGAACAGGGAGACCTGCACCCTTCATCCTGCGGGGATTGATTCTGAGGCAGAGGGATGGCTGAATTCTCATTTCACTCGTCTTCAGAGACGAGAGGGAAGGAGAGAGGCTGCTTGAGGAGAATCGGACGTATTGATCACAGCCCTGAGGTCATCCACACGAACATTACTTGGGTTGTTTCTTAACAGGTGTTGGGAAATGCTGACCCACCACCCCCATGCCCCAGTAGCCAGCAGCTCACGAGATGAATGTTTTGTCCCCGCTCTCATCTGTGCTGTGTGTGCTGTTCTCAACACCCGGCCAGTGTCAGCGAAACCCAACCTCCGCCCTGTCACGCCGCGCTCGCCCCGAGACGGGCAGCAACCTGGGTGTGAGACAGGAGATGAAAGAGCTCATTTATCTCAACGGCTGTTCGGCAGTCCTCCTTTTATTTGCATTCCCATTCGTCCCAGCTTGCCTATTTACCGAAGCAAATAAAAGCTTTCGCTGAACCCGCCAGCTCCTGTGTACGCTGTTTCAAGAGCACGGTTTCCCATGGCCCCTCTTGGCTCCCCAACCCGGACGCCCAACGAGAGCAGAAAAACACCACCTGGGTTATCCCCAGCCTTTGCTTTGCTGCGGTAAAACAACGGTGGCACTGGCTGGAGGGGCAAGATGCTGCTACGAGACAGAGGACGTTGGTCATGGCAGGAGAAGGAACATATTTTACTGATGAGAAATCCCATGTAGAAAACCAAATTCTCCCTGAATCCAGCTCCTGCCAGGGAAAGGCCAGGGTGCAGAGCAAACCAGGCAGCCTGAGCTTCTCTGCTCCTGCACATGGCAAACCGAACCGCTCCTGCTTCCACAAGGCCCTGGGGGAGCCTCAGCGATGGTGCCCATTGCCCTTGGCCTCGGGTGAAACAAAGGACCCCACTTCTCCAGGCCATGTTGATGTCGTAATTCCAATATCCTAAACCGGCTTTCCACAGTTTCATCCACAGACCACGCTCTGAGCTATTTCGGCACGGTTAAGATGATGAAATGGATGTTCTCTCCAGCCTATGCTATTTCAGGTGGTCCCCAAAGCAGTAGTGATGTGTTTCTGAGCACCCCAGGTTTCTTGCCCAGCTCAAGCTTTTCCTTAGCAACCAGAGTTAGAGCAGAAGTTCTCTGCAGGGCCATGTGGTGGGGTCAGCTGGACGTGGTTGGATTTTCACTGGCACCTTCACCAAAAAGGGGTCATAAAGGCTCCTTACACTTGGATGGGACTCTAAAAGGAGCATTGGCAGGTGCGGGAGAGCTTCTTTGGAAATATGGTCTAGTGTCTCCTTTAGCATTTGCATTCTCTGTGTTTCCCCTTTCCTGCCCTTCCTGGGTTCTGTCCTGGCGCTGGCTCCAGGGTGAGAAACGGGAGGGCTGGGAGGACACAGGTGGGACCTGGGCTGGGACATGCAGACAGGCTGCTCATTCACAGGAGGTTTTATTAACAGAAGGCAAAGCAAAACCCTAATTAGTTCAGTGAGTGAGTGAGATGCCTTGTGAATACAAGATACAAGGTGAACAGCAAAGGAATGACCTACCTTCGTCATACGAGGCACCTAGGTTTTGTTAATTAGCAGGAGTATTAAACACTGCAAACCTGTTCATTTGTTTGCGGTTGGAACGTGTTTAAATTCAGGGGGAAAATAATACATGACACTGGCCAGTGGTGTGAGAGGCTGTACGAGTGAGCGCCCCCATCCCTCACAGGAGTGGGCAGGCNAAAAAAAAAGGTATCTTTGACAAACTCCCAGCCAGACTTCGCTGCAGAGCCCACTCCCACTCTCCCTTCCCAGGCATATGAGGGGAGGATGCTGCAGGTCCTGGGCTGGCTCCCCGCTGCCCCTCTGCCTGCACAGCCCTGTCCCCCTCTCCCTGCATCCATCCCAGGGCTCCTTTTCCCTGCTGATAACTTGTTCAATGGGGCTACAAGTGGCAACCTTCGCTCTGGGCTGGAGGACATTCCGGCCCCTTCGCTCTCCCCTTTTTTTTTCCGTTCACCCCTGGCAGGGAGGCAGCCCAGATGGCAATTCCCCATCCCCCCTTGACCTCTGGCCCCAGCCTGGCGTCTCCCCCGCCGGCATTCGGCGTCTCCAGACGTTCTTTCTTTCCCTTTTCCCTTTCACCAAAGAGCTGCTTCACACTGGCCGCCTCTTTCCAGTGAGCCTAATTAGACTGGAGCCCTAATTAGAGCCGAGCGGGAGGGGTGGGTGAGTCATTAGCAGAGCCCTGTGGGAAGCCCCCGAGCAGCCGTGAGCCCGGTGGGGCAGCAGCGTGGGCAGAGGAGAGGCCGGGACTCGGCGGGCGCTGGGCTGGGTGCGGAGAAGCGGCCATCGGAGGGGAAGCGGCTCCGATTGGCGTGTGTGTGTGTGTAATTCCTCCAGACACTGACTCCAGAATTACTCNTGGAACTCCATATCTTCAAGGTCCCTTCCAACTCTAACCATTCTATGATTCTATGAAAATGGAGCAATGGTGCTTTCCCGACTCCCTGCACCTGCCAGAGAGCTGGTTGTCTGTCCATCCTACCCAGCCAGGGAACTTGGAAACCAAAAAAAAGACTTTTCCTGCTGGGTCTTGAGGGGTGTTTTTTGTT
>VZRU01002624.1:1168545-1181582 GCA_013398155.1 Pedionomus torquatus | reverse complement strand
TTAAAAAAAAAAAAAAAAAAAAAATCACATCACGGTCAAGTCAAGCAAAAGCTGCCATGGAGGAGGAGACTGGTGATGTCTTCAGGGTGCAAGAAGCCCTGGACTTTGTTCCCAGCTCTACTTCTAACCTTGGACAAGACACTTGACATTGTGCCTCAGTTTCCCAGGCGCTGAAGCAATAATAATTGGAGCCGGGCTGGTCGCTTAGGAAGCTGTTTGTGAACCGCCGAGCCAAGTGCCAACCCTGTTATTATTCCTCGGCCCTGTTATTAGACCTAAATCCAACCTGCTTAAGAATGAAGACTCCTGTGAAAAACACACAAACGGTTTCCCAGGTCATCATTTTTATTAAAGTTCGCAGGCAGCTGGAGGAAAAAAAAAAAAACAAAACCCAACAAAAAACAACCAACCTTAGAAAATGTAAATAAACGTCATTCAGAGCATCGCAGACCGGCTGTGCACAAAGTGTGTTCTTCCCAGCAGCAACGGGCGCTCACTGCTCCGAAAAGACCTTTGTTGTTTGAAGCCATGTCAAGGCTTTTCATCGCATTGCATCATTCAGCTGGCCAGGCTTCAGCTTAACCTAACCCAGGGGCGAAAGGCGAGCCTGGAGCATCTGCAGGGCCAGATCTGCTGCGGAGGGAAGCAGGATGCTGGGGCTTCCCAGCAGGACCAGCCTTCAGTGGTGGCCAGCCCTGGAAGAGGCCAGCCGGGAGCTGTGTCCCTGTATCAACAGCCAAAATCCATGGGCCTTCCTCCGCAGTGTGAAGAAGTGATTTGAGCTGACAGCATGGATAAACCCAAATTTGGCCAGTTTTGTTAGGATAATCCAGGGCAGCTACAGCCCAACTGCTGGCAGGCAACGGGCAGTCAAAAATGCCTCCACCTGCCCAAGGAGGAGCCAGGATGTGTAGCACAGCAGGAGGGAGGGGGAACCCCTCCTCAGCCAACCCTGTGGTGCTCCCCGAGTCTGCTCGCTGTCCCTCCGAGGCCTCGCTAGAGGCACGACACCCCCTCCCAGGGCGCGAGCTTTGCCCCGCTGCACCTCTCTGTTTCTGCTCGTTTGCTAATTACGCCCTCACCCACGCACTCCTCGGCGGGGAAACTCAAAAGACCGGCTTTGAGCAGGCAGCGGGTTTTATCTGGTGAATATCTCGGCAGCGGGGCCGGTACCTTGGCATGCTAACANTGGCCAGAGGCTGAGGAGAGCTGGGTGCTTTCTGCTGGGCTGCCCCAGCCCCTTCTCCCTTCAAAAAACACTTCCAAATCACCCAAACAGCAGCCACTGCCCACAGCAAGNAAAAATCTCTTAACCCCCCCCAACGAAGTAATAAAAAGCACTTAAAGGCTCCCCACGCCGTGCTTGCTGAGGGATGCAACCTGGTGCACACCCTCCATCTCCCCAGTCTCGTCGGGACACTGGCACCCATGAGCCATCCCCTTGGTCCCCTCGCCCTCTGTACCCAGCCCAGTCCGGCAGCCAGCACTCCCAGCTCCAAGCCGTCCCTGTGCAGCAGCCGGTGGCGGGGCTGGGTGGCCTTTGGTGTCCCCCTGGTGCAGTGCTGGTGATGGGGCCGGCTGTGCCTCCCGCTCTTGGTGCCAGGAAGGGATGTGAAAGGCTCCTCGGAGTCCTGCAACAGAGGACAGGAAGGGACACGGTCGCTGTGTTGGCTCCAGCAGCAAGACAGGGGACATGGCTGTGACTGGCACCTAGGGAGGGAAAGAGAAAACTCATTAACAGGCACGATGCTTGGCTCAGCGCACACAGGGGAGCACCAGAAAAGAGGTTGCACATTAGCAGCTTTTGGGATAACCCCCTGCCCAGACCCCAGGGGTTGGGGGAGGTGGAAAGCACTTGTTTTATTTGGGATTTGGGGTGCTCTTTGCTTTCGCAGGAGAGAGGAGAGAGTGGGTGTTCTGCTGGGGAAGGCTCAGAGCACCAGGGAGCTGGGCGCAGCTGGCCAGGAAACCTCTGTGGATGTGACAAGGGAATGAAAATTTGAGGGAAATTGAGCTTTTAACTTTTTTTCTTTCAAAGTGGGGAGGAGGGCCCAAGAACTGGAAAAGATGAAACAAAAAGACCCTTTTTCTCCTTTTTTCCACTTATTCCTCCAAAACCATCCATACAACTGACGTTTCCAAGGGGTTGATTAATCCAGTCTGGGGCCAAGCTCAGACTGCACATGTTTCCATCTGCCCAAGGTTAGGAAAAGCCTGATTTTCATCGGCTTTCCTCCCCAGGCCAGCCACTCCCTTCCAACGCTGCCTGATAAACTGGCTTCAGAGACAACCAGCTGCTTGGAAAGTGCAGCAGAGGCAAAAACTGCCCTCCCTGTTTATCCGGCCTCGCTATTAGACGCATGCAAATGGGTTTCCCCAGGAGCCACCGAGAGAAACCAGCTGTGACTTTGTTCCAGCAAAACCAGCAAGGCTGTAACAGGTTGCAATCAACCAAGCCAGCAGCAGGCAGGTGAGCTGCGGTGTTTAGGAGCTGGGAAATTATCCTAAGGTTTGGATTTTAGGCTGCCGTTTGCTGGGACTCTGGAGCTTTCAACCAGGAAGATGTCCAGGCTGGGAGCAGGGCGACAAAACCCTACAGCTTCTCGCAAGGTAAAAGCTGGCCAAGCGCTGCTCCATGTGGAAGGGAAGCCAGAGCAAGGCAGCAGCAAAACCATCTCTGCAAAATGTTTGTTAGCCAAGCTGTAATTAAATAATCAGGAAAAGTCACTGAACTGGCCACGGTATCAGAATACACAATACCAGCCCGGCACGCTGCTGAAATCCTCGCAGGAGCTTTGGGGCTAAAGTTAAGTTTTTAGGCGTCAGGGCTGCCTCAAAACTTACAGCCTGGATGGTGCAGTGCCCACCCAACAGCTGCTGATACCACCTCACATTCTGCACCGGAGCCAAACCCACCAAAGGGCTCTGCTGGGAGCCACAAAACGGGCTCTAAGCTTTCTGGTAAGCCCCAGTAATGAGTACCTGAGCAGTGCCTGGCCACCAGTCTCTGCTCCCTGCAGCCCAGACCATCAGGAGGGCCCTGCAGGAGCTGAAAGGCCCTGGTAGGAACCTCTGGCTCCCCTCTGCTACAGGATTTGTCTTATCCCCACTTGTTTTGAGAGAGGAGCTTTGACATCTTCACCCCTGGGGAGTGTTTGTGGCTCAGAAGGCAGCACAGAGGGACACAGCAACTTCCCTCTCCATCTCCTCTTCCATGGTAGGACCATGCAACGTGCAGCTCTCCCATCCCCAGGGACCATCCCAGCTACCAACTGAAGGCTCCACTCTCTGCCCAAGCGCATGTGTTGCTCTGCTCCATGAAAATAAAAGCGTCACACAGTAGAGATGATAGTTTGGAGAGGCCACTTTTAATTTGGAGACAGGTAGCTGGGAGAACCTGTTCCTGGTACTGCCTGAAGTCACCTCCTGGGAGGTGTGGAGTTGTACCCATCAATTGTCACTGCACAGAACCGCAACAGACCACCCAGCATCAACCCTGCCAAGCTCCTGGCTGGGCTTTGCTTGTGTTTATAAATGCAGAGGAGCTTTGTAAGTCGAGCGCTCAGTATTTCATTTCCCTTTTGTAACGATTCGCCTTCTCATGGCTCCACCACCATGGGTGGGAGAAGATCGGGCTTTCACGTTTCATATTGCTAATCACGCTTGATCCCTGGAATTAACTGCCAGCAGTCAGCCCTAAATTAATGTCACACAGCTTCTTTGGCAGGGGCATTGGGACCGCTGCAGAAAGGTGCCCTAGCTCCAGCTGGGAAAAGGCTGAAGGCCATGCCCTGGAGGAAAACTTTCCAGCTGATCAGTTTTATGCTTTGGATGAAAAGCGAGCTTGGAGCTTTATGATCAGCATTTTCCAAGGACATATTATTTGGGTTTCAGGGCCAGCGTGAATGCAATCTCTCCAGGTTACAGGCAAGAAGGTTGTTTTTTACACGAGTACAAAGTACTATTTCCTACCGTGCAATTGCTCAGACCTTTCCTCACCAGCCCAGCTTGCTGTGCTCCAATGACACCCTGGATGTTCCCTTCTGAGCCTTCTCCAGCTGCACGGGGTTCCCTCAGGATTACCATTCCCAACACACACCAACACCCAGGCAAGTGCTGGCCAACCTGCCTTCTGGGTGCCCCTTCTCAAAGAAGAACCCTATAAGGGATCAAACCAGGTTCTGCAGCAGAGACCACACAAGGTGGGAGCTTCAGGTCAGAAGATTCCTTGGCCAGACTTGCTGTAGGACAATAGGGTAGTCGTAAGACCCTATAGCCAGTTACCCTGGTTCCTGAGCCCAGTTTTGGGTCAGGTACAGCCAAGGCAAGCATGTGGGACATGGCTGTTAGGGTACAGGCACCACACTGGGGTCCAGCCTTCACTCACCAGTCTTGGTTCTTTATTAAAAGAGCCGTCTCAGTGGCTGAGGCCATAACAATAACTTCAGAGGGGTTTTTTTGTAGGAAAAAAAAAAACCTCTAGAAAAATGAAGCAAAGAGACATTCTGTCTGGCAAGAACTCATGTATATTTTAAATACTTCTTGTAACTGAAGAGTAGAAGCAAAGCCAAAAAAGCACATAAAACCCTCACACAGTGACTTTTGACCAGTTTTATTTGCAGGTTGGCATATTACAGCTCCCAGGTTTCTTGTGCTTGTGCCAGACTCTAGATTACAGGAGGAAAAAAAAGCTGTTTATTAGGTCTGAACAACCCAAATACAGTAAGAGAGAAAAAGGCAGGGGAGCAAAATAACATCTCTGTAAGTTCAGAGACTGCTTTTTATTCGGTAGCTGAAGAATCAACTCCCACCTCAAAATATTCCCTATTTCTATTCCCAGTATAGCTGGTGCTGAGCTTTAATATTCAGACACATCTGCTACCAGCGAAAATTAATTTTCAGCTCTAGGATGACTCTTAAAGGGAGGCCCCATTGACCTGAGTTGAAAATGATGGAGTCCTCACACTCTTTGCTGCAATATTTAATAGTTAATTAGATTACTGAGCCACTGTGACAGATGCTAGGCAACGCCTGAGGAGGAGAATTTGGAAAGGCCATTATCTTCCACTGCTGGGAAAGCTCTCAGAGATCTCCTTTTAACCCTTTCCACTCTTACCCCGGTCTCAGTGTGGTCCAACCCATGTTAAAACCAGGTGTTTCACAAATCAAAGGCCAGCATAATGTTTTGGATGCTTTTCTTTGTTTCCATTTGAGAAAAGCAGGTGGTCACCTTGGGCAAATGCCCAGCAGAGGTGCCAGGAGCTCCTCCTCAATTCCCAGCTGGCATCAAAAGAGATGATCATTGGGAGATGCCAGCAATTTCACCCACTGGGCAATTCCCAGGCACACCAACCACACCGAGTGGGAAGTAGGGAAGTGAGAGGGTGTTAGAGGCTTTGGGCAGCATTCTTTCTTCCCTATATTAAGTGAAGTGGATTTTGATGAGTCTGTGGAAGAATTTCCCTCCCCGCAGTCCCCACCTTCCAAATAAAACCATAAGTGATGCTTGTCAACCCCACCCCCACGCACGAGGGTTTCCCAGCTCCTTCAGCTAGCTGGGAGGTAGTCTCCAACCACCAAAGCAGGGTTGAGTGTGTTGCCAGCACTTTGAAACCTGCTGACTGTGCTAGCAGAGATGTTACGGACTTCCTGCAAAGATGATGTTACCCAAGTGTTGCCCATATCAATATCTGCTGTCATGATGCAAGGAGAGAAGAGTTTTTGGTCTTTGCCCGGCCAGCTGTATCTCAGCACAGATTGGTAAAGACACACAAAGCTCTGTAGAGCAAAGCTGGTAACCAAGAATGGCAACAAAGCAAAGCATCCTTCTGGGGATGAGAGAGGGAGAACCAACAGCCCTGTCCCAGTGGCATGGCAATAGCACCTTCTCTGGGCAAGAACCAGAGCACCAGAATGAGACAGGACATCATGAGTTTCCATCAACTATCTTATTCTCACACACCCCAGAACACCAATAAACACATTCTTCTTCTGGTTACAAAACCCCTTCCCTCCCACTCAGGTCTCACACAGAAGTCTCAGAAGTTCTGATTTAACAAGCAACAGTTTGGATGTTAAATAAACACCAGGACCATCAAATGCACCATGGCTTCTAAGCTTCTGCTTCTGCTACCCACTGAAATGTAAATATCCAGCATAAAAAGAGATTCGGGATTTGCTGGCCTCCCAAGGGTCTCTTGCCTACATACTTATCGGCTCCAAATAAATCACCCCGATACCCAGCAAAAATAATGAACTACTGAGACTTTCCAAAACACTTGCTCCCCAAGGATCTCCTAGGACTCATACATAAATGCTTTTAGAAGCCATAATCCCCTCAACTGCGTGGGGACAGGACGTATTATGTGGTGACAGCCATGAGAACAGGTGTGGATGCATCTGCCCTCCCATAGCCACCCACCCAGCTAGCTCAGAGCAAAGGAAGAGGAGCTGTGGCCGGCTTGCAATCATCTGTGTAGACATATTTCTTAAGATACTGAGTGGGCCATCTGGAGACAAGAGGAACCTTGGAGCTTGCTACACTTACATGACAAAGCTTATTACCTTTTTCTGATGCTACATCAAATGCACCCTTCTCGTAAAAACTGGGCAGCCTGGAACCCATGACTTTGATGCAGTGTCTGATGACATAACTGAGACGACAAAGCAAGTTTCAGTTTAAGAGCAGACCCTTACCTTATTGACCTCCTAGATACAAGCCCCCGAGCCCTGACCCTCATCATGATGGCAAGTGCTTCCAGGTGCTGACGAAAGCTGTGGGGATGAGCGAGTAAGGCACCGTTGTGATACAGTTCCATGTGTCTGATGTAGGGTCGTAGCAGTCCAGCGTTTTGCACCTCTGAGTCCCAAAGTAACCCCCTACGACATAGAGTTTATTGCCCGAGGCCAGAGCATGGCATGACATGCGCTTGGCTGTCATGTCCCCAATGCGTGTCCACTGGTCCGTTTCGCAGTCAAAACGGTAGGCAGATGCTGCTGTGAACTCCGTGTCTCCTCCCATGATGAAAATCTGGCTGCCCAGGACGGCGGCTGCCGTGTAGCGCCAGGGCTGTGGGCATTCAGCTTTGATCATCCACCGATTTTCAGCTGGATCATAGCACTGGACTTTGGACACCATGTCTCGGTGAATGCTGGTCCCACCAAAGACAAAAAGCTTGAGCCTGGCGCTCACCACTGCAGCATTGCTCACTCCATCTCTCAAAGGAGCCACCATCATCCATTTGTTGGATATGGGATCGTACTTCTCTACTTGTTTCAAGGAAACAGAAGGAGATGCTGGGAAGACTCCAGCTACTGCTGTGTGTCCACCAACCACGTACAGGCAGTTCTCCAATTCAGCCGAACCATGACCAAACCGAGCTATTAACATTGGAGCAGCTTTTGACCATTCCTCATGAACAGTGTCATACACCCATACGTCTTTAGAGACCCCATTCTCTGAGCCCCTGCCTCCAGTGATATATACTTTGCAGCCAATGGCACAGGCACTAAACTCCTTCCGTGGACTCGGCAGGTCTGCTTTGGGAATAATTTCCTTTGCTTTGTGATCCACTTGGTAGATCTTATCACACATGAAGGTCTGTCCTCCTAGGATCAGCAAGGTGTGCCCAGCTTTGCGAGGCCTGGCACAGGGACTGGTGACCACCCCATCGTTCTGGAGGATCTTCTTCTTGCACTGAATAGCTTCATCCAAGACAAGCTTGTTCCTTTCATCCACCATGATCAAGTCCTCACAAGCCAATGCTTCCTTGAGGCATTCAGAAGGAAGCAAGGCCAGACGAACATTCCTCAGGAGTTCTGGGAGATATGCTTTCCGCTCATCCAGATCATATTTCACCCACTGGATGACAGCCTTAAAGACCTTTTCTTCATCCTCAATTTCCAGCTCATCACTGGAGATGAGGTCCAGCAGAGTGTCCTTGGACAGGTTGTTGAAATCCTCACTCTTGTGAACAGTCTCAAAGTTGACCAGGCACATCCTCCAGGAGAGCTCATAGAGCCGCCGGCACTGATGAGCATCTGAGAGCAGCATCATGCCCAGGCAGTTGGAAGGGTAGAGGTTCTTCTCCAGGAACTCAGCTGCTGCATCTCGAACATCATGGAACTGCAGCATGTCTCCAGCCTCCAGGAGGGATTCAGCATTCTCCTCATTGATGATGATCCGAGAGGAATAAGCAAAGTCCAGCAGCAGCTCCAGCACCTCTGGGTGGAGGCTGTCATGGAAGTTCACCTCATCATCCAGGCTCTCCCGGAGGCCGTTGCTAAACATGGCTTCAAAGTATCTGCTGGAGGCAGCCAGCACTGCCCGATGACATGGGAATGACCTGTTTCCTGCCCAAAGGGTGACATCGGTGAACATGCGGTGCTTCCGCAGGGTGTTCAGATGGGACAAGACGCAGTCCGGGTGGGAGGCTTTGTGAAAAAGCAAGATGTTCATGGAGCCGGTGCTTGTCCGGGATTTACGGTTCTCGTGGACGCTGACTGACATGATGACAGAGCTCTTGCCTGCAGAGAAGCGTAGAGAAAACCAATTATTCTTCTTGTCCTTACTGACAGAGAATATATGCACTTGCTATCCAACACTGTCAAGGGACCTCAAACCTGAAGCACCAGGTGACACCCCAAAAAAGTGTCCTGCAGCCCAAAAGGGTGCTCCTGCACCTTGGCCCGTGCCTCCTGTACCCTCACACCCTCCAAAACTTTAACAAAGGCTGAGCAGGGTGGGAAGGCAGAGCAGGGTGAAGGGAGGAATTTTGCTCTTTGGTTGCAGCAACAGAATAACAAAGTGAAGCAAACAAACCCCAAACTGGATGCTAAATTGTCTCAACAGCCCCTAGAGGGTATTGGCAAAGGAGAGTTATTCTTTCTTAGAAAACAGCAATAAGAGAGTCTGTCCAGGATAAAGGGCATCGGTCTGTTCTTGGCTCAGCAGAAACCACGTTTGGCCTCTGATTTTCATGAAGATTATTGCAGATTTAGGAAAGCCAATTACTAGAGGTTTTATTTATGGAACATTTAGCTAGCAGTACAAGCCAGAAAGCTTTGAACAAATTTTACCAAACCCTTTCACTGTAGCTTCTGTTGATAAAATTCAACAGACACTTCATATGACTAAAACATTTTGCAGGACAGATTCACATCAGATAATAAGACAAAAGGGACGCCTAAATTATGCTTTCTAACAGACAAGCAAGAGCAAACACAAGGCTTTTATTAGCTAATATTTCATTTAAGTGCTACCTGATACCTACCTTCGACTGTGGAAGAAAACCCTTTAGACCAATCAAATTAATAGCACTTAGTTGATAACAATCCAAGTCATTTGCTCCAAAATATTTTAGCCAGCTCAATTTTGTCCCCCATGTAACTAAAGTAGACAGACAGATATGCAGACAGTCCTTTCTTACAGCAGGAAGTACTGAAGTTAGGAGCACGACTGTCCTGAGGTTTGAAAAATGAGCCCAAAAAGAAAGAAAAACGGAGTCGGCTCTGCTACCGCTTCTCTCTCAGCCAACACTCTTTCTCTAACCCTCTTCCCCAAAACACTGCAGTTTTGCTTTGCAGACTGGAGACACCAGGGCTGAAATCTCACAACATCCCACTCCAGCCACCTAATTGCTTAACAATCAGTAATTATCCACGCAGATACAGTCGGGGAAGGGGTTTTCCATTGTTTGTTTGTTTTTTCAACTTGCTCTTTGCAGCCTGAGATTCCTCAAGGATCTTTCTCCCCTGCAAGCACAAGATCTACAGATCAGCCCTGTCCTCCCCACCCACGCTGGGCTCACTGCTGTCACCCCAGCACTCCGGGTCCCAGAGGAAACCACGACATGCTGAGAGAGGGGACACAGGTCACAGCCCTCACCTGGCACAGACCAGGAGCCACACAACCCTCCCACGCTCCATGGGTTGATGAACTCCAGTGGATGCAGATGGCCGGATAAGTTGCCTGACTCACGCTCTTTCTATCCCCTCTTTCTCCAGCACCTCCAAACCATCCCAAATTTGACAAACAGTTGTGGGCAAGTCCCTCCTTCCCCACAACCTGCTATAAATTATTGAGGTTGGTGTTCCCAAGGCCTCACTCATTTCTCAGGGCTGTGTCACAGTCCAGGAAGAAGGTCTCTGTGCTCCTCCATGCAGAAAAGACAGCTTGCCCGCTTGGCCTGCGAACCAGGCAGCAGCATTTTTTGCAGGTATTCAGGCTGCACATCCATCACCAAAATCCCTTCAACTTGAGGTTGAGGACACCAAGCTTGTTTTGCTTGTAATCAGAGGCTACGCGGAATCAAGGCTCCAAAAGAGGAAGGAAAATGCCATTATGGAGCAGCACTTTGAAGTGCATCTGAGGGAAATGGTTTCCAACATCTGCACCCAGCGCAGGGACAACACTAATTTAAGAGGCTATATGGACTGCTGTGTCCAAGCTCTATAACGCCAAAGCAAGGAATACAAATGAAACATTTATGAGTCTGCTAAAAGCTATTGATTTAGGTTCCTATTCCTACGTCCTTAGAAACCACCCTGCCATTGCTACTGCTTTCTGTGCTCACAGGTCGGGTCAGCTATTCAGTGTTAACCTTTGATTTGCTTAGGCACAGAAAATTAAGCAATTTATATAGGACAACTATGGAAACAAAAAGATTGCAGGAAGGCATCATCGTTGTTTTTCTGGCACTGAGACTAGAAAAGCCACTACTCAGAATGAAAGGAACAGGTCATTTGGAAATGAAAAATATCTATATAAAAGCTGCAGTAGGACCACTTTATATACTCACACATATATATAAAATACCTCAGGCTTCCAGCACCAAACATCTCGTACAAGGCACTGGGTAACCAAATCATATTTCTATCCAATGGGTGTTAAAGAGCACCCAGGGAATAAGTTGGCAGGTTCCAGTCCAGCCCCCATTAGGACTGCTCTTCACATCACCTTGTCCCATGGCAGATACCAGCTGGTCCCCAGTACAGCTGCTGGAAAGATAAAGAGGCTGCAGCCCATTTAGTTGGCCTCTCCTGGATCTGGGTTATGACACTGGATGTCACTGGTCACAGATCACACAGGCTAGACAAGCCAGTACACTGAACCTGAAGCAGCCTCTGAACCCTGGTTTGTGCACCAGCAAAGCTTACAGCTTTCAGCAACTTGCAAAGAGCTTGCTTTCAGGCTTTTTGAAGTCTGCCATAGCTGGGCATAAGCAGAAACATGGCAGGTACTAATTCTTCCCCTCACAAACACACCCTACCACATCTCTCAGTCTACCTGAGACCTTGGCATCATCCCACCTGTATCACATGAACAGAAATTGCAAGCAGCAGCTATACCATCTGATGCATTTCTTCCAAAATCTGGCAGCCTTATGAATCTCAGAAGCCTGCAATTAAAAAGGATCTTCTACATTTTTCATGATGTGCACAAGCGCATCAATTGCTTCAATTTAAGCAACATTTGACTGCAGCAACGAACAGGCTGGATCCTTGACATGGGCTCTTATAGGCACTTCTCAGAAGCAGATGCATGCAGAGCAAAGTTTGACCCCTACCACATTCCTGCTTCCCTTATCCAGCTACTGAGCTAAATAGAAAAACCAGAACCACTCAGAGTGAGAATATTTTACACAAAGAAACCTGTCTGTGGCTCCTGCCAAGCTCCCACCTGCTCTGTGAGTGCTCAGGGGTTTATCAGAGCTCACAGCTGCATCTTCCATCACGCAGGAAGCTATCACTGGAACAGACACATCAACGTGAATAGCAGAAGGCATGACCTGAACAAACTGGGTCTTGGATTTCTCCACGCTGCATTCATTTTTTTATATGAAAAATATAAATATCTATTGCATTGCTTTTTAGAAGGATCTTACTGCACACAGAGGCAGACGATAAGCCTTCTTCCATATGGATGAGGGCAAAGGGGCATCAGCTTTTTGACAGCTATCCAACGCTGTCTGCTGGCTACAACAGTCCCCTGGCTGTCTGCAGGCTTTGTACAGCAGATATAGGAAATAGAGGAGTTTTCCAGCAGAGCATGATAAGGGCACTTTGGAAATCCTACTGCTCACCCACACAGGGTAGATAACAACCCTGAAGGAGAGCAGGAGTTAGCTCAGGAAGGAAAGATTCCTCAGATCGCAGCTCATGAAGAAAAGACCCCAGCAGTTCTCTCTGGACAGGACAAAACTGCCCCTGCCAGGCCGTGCCAAAGTCCTGCTGTAGGCAGCTGGTATGGGTCATTCAGGAGAACCTTGGGAAACACTCTACTACCTCTTAAAAAAATCCAAGCAGCACTTATAAATCAGATACTTTGAAGCCGTATCAGGCCCCAGTCCTCAATCACAAAAGAACTGCATGTGAGAGGACAGCTCAGAAGGACTATTGATTGATGGAATATATTTAGTTAGGCTCGGGGTTCCCTTCTCCATCTTAAACCAGAAGGTTGTCCACAAATCTCCAATTTCATTCGTTATCTGCAGAGAATCGCCAGCTGAGATGCTGCTTCCTTTCAAGAGGACAATATCTGAGAGCGAATAAGATGTCCCCCAGTGGGGTTTCAGTGGATCAAGAATAATTTTGTACTAAGAAGGGCAAAACCAAAGGATTTAAGCATTCTCCAAGGACCGTAAAGGTTGGCTAAACACCAACAAAGAGCCCAAATCCCATGAACCAAAGTTGGCATTTTCTGTTTGCCCATCAGACTTTCAGAGAAGCAACAAGCAGAACACGTTTCTTTTTGCCCCACTCAACCATGAACTCTTTAAAGCCATAAATAATAAATAAGCAGTAAGGTTCCCTGCTGGCTCAGCTCAGAAGAGAGCAAAAAGCTGCTCTTGCCACAGCAGAGATTCATTCCCAAGCAGTCAGCCATATGGGCTCTCCACATACAGACTGCGCCCCAACCTATAGCAACATCTGCTTGGTGCAGATGACACCAAGCTGTGTGGTGTCATCTGGTGGTGACACCAGAGGGAAGGGACGTCATCCAGAGGGACCTGGATCAGATGGAGAGGTGGGCCCAG
>VZRU01002624.1:1141547-1162703 GCA_013398155.1 Pedionomus torquatus | reverse complement strand
GTGGGACCTGCCCACGGAACTCGGCAGGGGAGCGGCGGGGCCGGCAGGCCGGTTCCCTGCCTTCCCTCAGCCCCGGCGGCTCCCAGCGGGGCCGGAGCCGGGCTGGGAAGCGGCGCCTTCAAACCGAACAAAAATCACTCACCGTCTGTCTCCGCGTCCGGCCCGGCCGAAACCCCCGGCGGCCCCGCAGCCCCCCGGAGAGGAGGGNGGGGGAGGGGCCGGCCCCTGCCGCCGGGACCAATCAGATTGTGCCGAGACGGTGACGCACCTCCCTGCCTCGCTCCCCTGCGGAGCGGCGCATGGGAGAGGGCGGGCGCTCCCGCCAATGGGAATTCTGGAAGGAAGCTTGGGGGCGGGCCGAGGGCGGCCCGGAGCTCGCCGGGTCCTAAAGACCACCTTCCCCGGTCTCAGCCTGGCCCTGCGCCCTTCCCTGCGTGCGTTGCCGCCCCTGCGCCGGCTGGTGCGGCATCTCCCGCAAGGTTTGCGGGGTGCTCGGCGCTGACACCCCCGCTGCATAGCCGCCCGGACTGCCCTCCGGCCCCGCGTGGAGTCACCCGTGGCACCCCCGCGGCGGAAAGCCTTCCCCTCTGGCCTTTGCCCCCTGACTCAGGGCTTTGCTGGGTCCTGCCCGGCTGCCCCCGGGTGGCGTGGCCGGGAGCGCGTTGTCCTGACCCGTCGCTCACCCACCGTCAACCCAAGCCCGCGGTAAAAGTCAGGGAAAGTCTGCGAAAGTTTCTGGAATCTGCAGCCTGGGTTCAGCACGTGGGGAATGTGAGGGTCACCAAATTCCCACGGGGTCCCTTCCCCCGCGAGGGCTTGGGGACAGATTGGGGTCGGACGGGGCGGGGGGGGACGGGACTGGCAGGGGTCCGTGTCCCCCAGGTGGGGACCACCAATACCTTCGTTCAGAGAGAGTAGGGCCGTGTAGGTAAGTGGTTTTACTCTCAGCCAAACTGGGGCGAAAAAGGCTTATTTAGGAACAGTAATATTTTTCACATAACGCAAAAGCCGCTGGAGGGGCACTGGTGTCAGTGGTGCCTCTGGTCCCCACCCGTGTTTCCCAGTCTGTGCTCTGGGTAGAGGCATCACAGAGGACCAAGGAACTGGCCTGCAGCGCAGTTTCACCACCAGTGGCTGTACCTCCCCTGGGAGACACGTAAAGTTTCAGCCACCAGAAAAAAAACAAAAGCTGAAAGCTTTTTGCGGTACACAAATTTTGGATATGCAGAGGAGGCAGGGATGAGGTGTTCCCTATCTTCTCCCATGACCCTGTTTCTCCTGGGCCATACTCTCTATACTCAGTCCCGAGTGTTTCAGTAATAAGAACCAAGTGAAAACCCGACAGTTCTATTCAGTTTACCTCCCCAGATAATAAGCTGAATGGAAAAGCCTAGGTCCAAAGTGTGTCAAACCTTCTGCACACCCAGGGATGGACTATTTAAGGGCTGCTCCTTCTGACCTAGTAAAGGTCATCTCTTTAAGATTTCCGCTGAAGTAACTGCCACCGCTTGTCCTTGCTTTGCAGCGATGACTCCTATGAATCACTACCTGCATGGCCAGTTTTACACCGTGGGGACATGGGAGGAGGTAGAAGGTGGCTGCTATGGGGATATATTGAAGCAAAAATCCCAATAAATGAAAAATAGAGTCTTCTCTTCCCAGGTTGAAACAGAAGATCAGCTACAGCTGGCCAGAGCCCTGCATGGTAAATAACAAAGTACACTGAAGATGTTGAATTGTATCAGATTCCTGTTTTTTTGGATCTGTGTTGTTCCAGGTCATTGCAGGTTAACTCTTAGAGTGCTGCTGTCTTCCCAGCTACCAGTGCAGCCACTCTTGGAGAGGCTGAAAATTGTCTCGGGACCTGCTAATGACTTTAATGAGCTGTTCAGGAAGACAACAGGGATTTGTGCGAGGTGGGTGTGGTGGCATCCTGAATGCATCTGTTAAACAACAACAACATGAAAGAAAAAATTGATTTTCCCTTTTACTGCCGAGTTCCACCCAGCTGCTCTGGAGTATGAAAGAGCTGTGGAGCAAACTAAGGTCATGTTTCTTAATTCCAAAGCTCTTTCAGAGCACTAAGACAAAAGTGAAATCCTGTCCCAGTGAGCTGTGTGTGTGAACCCAGTCTGTCTTCCACAACACGGCAGGGAGAATTTCTGTCATGGGGACCTATAAAGCTCGGAATAGCTCTCTGTAAAACTCTGCCTAAAAAGATGCTTCTAAGACACAATATCTAGTGCTCATCTCCCACCCACCAGCTCTGTAGCTGCATTAAGTCTCTCCCTTCTTCATCTCTGGCCAAGCTGAACAGAGGGCAGACCCAGCAAACACTGCAGGAAACATCCTGTGCTCTGGTAGTGCACACATCTGCTGTTAAGACGCTCCAGGAGATGGGATTAGGATACCAGCTTTTGTTCCAAGGGAGTAGCAGAAGGCCAGATACGGCAGTGATGGGCACACCAGACACACAGACTGACAACTAGCTCCTCACCGCAAAGGAGCAGCTGAGCCAGACATCTGGGAAGGCAGGGGGGAGCACAATGGGAATGCTTAATAGCAAAAGAAAAATCCTGGCAGACATTTTAAAATGTCTTTAAACCTCTTGTTAAAGAGGATTTAAGAACTAGGCATGTGTAGGGAAAAGAAGCTTAATTTATGATGAATGTTAATACCAGCTCCTTACATATGATACTGGCCTCAAGCATCCCTGAGGTATTTGAAGGACTAGTGCTGTGGTTATGATTTCAGTGTATAGGGGAAATTCTCTTGCATTATTAAACAAATCATGCCCTGCCTTGGCCTTTGGTTTGATGTATGTAATGCATAGCTGATGTTAGTCAGCTGGGGGTACAGGATTCTGCAACCTGTTGGCATTTTGAAAACAAGTTGGAAAACTGCTGACTGAGATCCCCTCCTTCATCATGACCCATCAAAGGGGATAGGGGTTAAATATTTTTAAATCTGGGGAAAAAATCCCCAAACAAAGCTTTAAATAAATTACCCTTTGGCCATATTTGTTTAGCATAATGTTTATTAGGGAAGGAACACTTAAACATTTGCAAAGTTAAACATTTGATTTGACTTGTTATAGAAATTGGCCCTAATTTCCTGGTTTTCATGAAATCCTTGCTTTCTCAAAGGTGGAGAGTCAAAAGATGTACCCTAGCCAGAATTCGCTAGTTGTTTTTATCCATTCATATCATAGATCTAGCTCCTGACGTAGCTGATTAAAGTAAGTGATGGTTATAGAAGTAGCAGTAGGGATAAAATCTGGCCAACAAACCACATTTACTCCTTTGCATTTTTTTCTGTGTTTCATTGAGCATTCCCATCCTATGAAACTCAACTGTTCAAGATGTTAAATAATAAAATTTAGTGTTTTCCCCTCTAGGTCACTGGTCACAGTCCACCACAGGTCATGCCACAACCAGCTAATGGCTGCTAAGTGGTCTGTGTGAAATTAGTTTAGTGGGTCTCAAGCCAGACGTGAGTTGACAGATGCCCAAAAATCACTACTTCAATTGGCTTCTTTCTTGGCAGTCACAGCAGGCTGGTCAAGACCATGCAAATTCAGCATTCCCCCGAGGCTAGGAGCATAGACAAGGTTGTTTGTGAATGCTTTCCTCTGTTGTGAATGCCAAAATTCTTCAGGGAAGGTCACAGCACAGGGCTATGAGCGCCAGTGAGTGAGGGCCATCCTATCACCTCCAATCCAGCTATCCAGGGAAGTGGTGGGAGAAAAGGTAGGAAAACACAGCTGAAGCCTCCCAGCAGAGGCAGACCTGAGGTCAAGGGGAGGATGCGAGGTGGCAATGGGAGTCTTGATCCAAGTTTTCACCCTTCGGTTTGCCCTGCATGGGAGAGCAGGCTGCTGAGCTGCTGGTCAGACTAAACCAATTTAGCATTCCCTGCAGCAACAATAAAAATCCAATCTCCCTCCCTCTTGAGCCTTTTCCTCCTGATGCCCAATTTAAATGACCTTACTTTTTTGGCAGCAGGAAACTTCACAATTAAATATAGAAGCAGAGCACACTTTCAGATGGAAATTACAGCAAGGGAACAACAGATGGCATTGTTTGCTGGGCTGGAAAAGCTGCATCTGCTCCGAGAAGAAATGCTAATCGGAGCTCAATTAGGCATTCAGAGGGAACCATACTCCATCCCCAGGACAACGGCCATGTGTACACAGTCCTGAAAAACACAAGAAGTAGATACAAAATCGTCAAAAATCCTCACTGGACCAAGTCCAAATTAAGTGCATAATGTGATAGGGCAACCCAGAGACTTTCCTTGTGCTGAAATCCATCTGAGCTGCTCAAAATGAAAATGCAACTGGTGAAGACTTAATTTATTTCATTTGCAAGTGGTCAGTTTCAAAGTGAATAATTCTAATATAACACTGGAATCAGATCCTACCCTGGCTGCTCGCTGACTCTCTGAGGTGTGGCAAGATTAAAGAGTAGCTGAGATCTCTATAGCAAGAACCTCAAATGGGAATAATAGAGTCGGAAAGATCAATAACACACACCTTGCCTAGGATAACTGATCTCTCTATAGACACACAAAGGAAGAAAAGAAGAAGATGGTGGAAAATGTTCCCTGTTTCAGTCCAACTAGGTGTTCAAGCACAAAATGAGCCCCATGGCACACATGGCCCCAAAGCAAGGCACAGGAGGTTGCTTTTCCCTCCCTCCCTCAGCCCTGCCAGCTTATCCCAGAAGGGCAGGCAGGCAGGCGAGGCTCTGTGCCTCCTCATTTCAGTGTCTCCTGTTTGGGGTACCAAACTGTCACCTCAATTTGGAGCTAGCAGTGCTGTTTGCAAACCAAGTGCTTCATCAAGAGACCAGCCCCAACTGCCAAATTTGCTGGCACTGCAGAGACCTCCAGTTATGCTGAAATTCTGCATTCAAGCCCTCATCTTGTTTTAATATGCTCTTTCTCCCCTAGCGAGGTTCCCTGCTGCCAGCGCTGGTGCTTGGGGCTGCTCTGTGGACCTGGGCTCACCACGGCACTTCAGATGCCTGGGACAACGTGCACCACGTGCTGATGGGAACCCCCCTTTTGCCGATCACACCCCCTGCTTTCAACAGTCCTGGAAACAAGCCTGAGCACAGCCCCATGGGTAAATCAACACCCAGGCCTTCTTCATCTACAAGATGTTCATAAACAAGGATTGTTACTGATTTCAAACAAAGTTCTCCAAACACTGCCAGAAAAATCACTGGAGATCAAAGGCACTTTGGAACAAGTGACTTAGAGCTATAGTAAAGGAAAGAGTTTTCTTGGCACCGAGGCAACTTTCAGCGACTCCAAAGACTGGTGAAGAGAAATGTAACAGGACCCTAAAACAATTCTGCCTTCAGCACCATTCTGCTTCAGAAGCATGTCATAGAATCACAGAATGGTTAGAGATGGAAGGGACCTTAAAGATCATCGAGTTCCAACCCCCCTGCCATGGGCAGGGACACCTCCCACCAGACCAGGTTGCTCAAAGCCCCATCCAGCCTGGCCTTAAACACTTTGAGGGATGGGGCAGTCACAGCTTCTCTGGGCAACCTGTTCCAGTGCCTCACTACCCTCACAGGAAAGACCCTCACCCTTCCTAATATCTAAATCTCCTATCTTTCACTTTAAAACCATTACCCCTTGTTCTATTGCTACACTCTCTGATAAAGAGTCCCTCCCCATCTCTCCTGTAGTATCCCTTCAGGTACTGGAAGCCCGTTATATGGTCTTTTCCTGGAGCCTTTTCTTCTCCAGGCTGAACAACCCCAATTCTCTCAGCCTCTCTCTGTCAAATCCTGGTCTGTCACCACAAACCTTGGGGCAACTAGAGGGAAAAGTGTTCTGCCTGACTTTGCTGCAGATGCTGGAGCTTTAGGCATTGATCACCAGGAACTGCTGTGCCCCACTGCCACCACAGTTTTGAGCTCCTTGCTTTGCTGGCTGGTTCTGACCAACCTCCTATGGGCTGCAAACGTGCTTTGTTATCCCATTAAACATCATGACCCCCATCATGTCTCTTTGAGAGGAACCTTGGAGATTTGCTGACTCTTTGTAGGTCACTGACAGCAGATTTATTACTGCTCTAATTTGGAAAAGACTTGTCCAATGATGTAAGTGGTGGCTGTACCCTTGTGCGTGCTGACCTGGAGCTGGCCTTCTCCCAAGCATTGTATCTCCATGGTGTGTGCCAGGGACCAGGCACTGGGAGCAGATTCTGCAAAAAAGGCATCCATTGCAGGTGTCCAAGGTCACAGAAATCAGGGAAGGCCATGTGCAGAGGTTCGGCTCTCCTGCAGAAATGGCATGAACCAACATGTTCTAGCAGAGCAGCAGTGGGCTGCATGAGTCAGATCTTCCAGGGCAACACAGAGGGATGGATGGGTTGCCCCATTCTCTTCACAGTCTGTCTAAGCAACTGTTCTCTAGCGTTCATGGGGTGAAGGCTGAAACATGGAAAGTGTCAGACCTGCCATCTTCCTGCTGTTCATTGCCCATGCACTGGTAGGATTGGAAGACCTAACAGCCCAGCTGAAGGACAGATGTCCTCACACCATGAGATTGTGCTAAATGAGGCCAGTGCAAGCCTTGAACTTCACTGACTTGTGAGGGTTGAAGCTCAAGGGCATAACAAATAGCAGACACCACAAGGTCTCAGCTTTCCAAGGACAGCTGGAGAGCTGGTCCCAAGTCATCTACATGTATCAGCACATGGGTCTCAGAGCAGCACTGCTGCTGACCCAGTCTGAAGGTTTCCAGTGTTCACAGTCTGAGAGCAGACACAGGCTTTGGCTGGCTGCCTGGAGGTTAAATGTCTGTGTTTTAGACCCAGACTTCCTTCTGAGCGGTTCCAGAGGGAAAAAAATACATCAAAAAGCATTCCCAAGAATCTAATTTATCCATCAATGGCCAGTTTTCTGCCATCCCTTGAATGTGAGAAAGGCAGAGAGGAAGTGTGACCGGGAAGCACGACAGGCTTCTTGGCTGCCCTCTTTGGCGAGGGGGGACCAGAAGGCAGCCAAGGGACTCTGGAGGAGGCAGTGAGCAGCTCCAGCTGCAAAGTGGTCCTGACAGCATCATCTTAGCAGGAGGGAGAGAACCAGCTGCCTTGCTGTGGGTCAGCCCCACTGCTGTGTCTGTTCTTCCTACCCACTCCAATGATTTGAAGGCTGTGTCCCTGGACTGTCCACTTCCATAAGCACCCTCTTTTTGACAGGGGCAAGTGCAGGAAACGGAGAGGTGATCCCAGGCATTCCTCAGCACCTTCCTTCCTAGTAGAATAGTGTGTGAGTTGTTTTCTTGAAAACGGGATCATTTGTTCCCCATGTTAAACAGAGCAAGCTCAATGACTCCAATCTGGCCTTGTCTGAGAACTTGTTTCTAAGTAAAGACACATTTCCAAGTGTGCCAAGGCTCAGCACCCGGGGCTTCTGGAGCAGGCTTTCTTGTTCTCTGAGAAAGGATTACCAGAGGGTGCATATATTAAAAAAAAAAAAAAAAAAAAAAAGAGAGACAAAGAAAAGGAGGGGGAGAAAAGGGACAATTAACTGTTGCTGTAGAGTCCTCTAGTGGTGAACAATTCACAAACCACCCAAGTGTGTTCCCAGTGAACGCATCCCCACATTTCTATTTTGGATTTACATAAACATGCATATAGAAAAAAATTCCAATGTCCAAACTCCATGCAACTTCTTTAACTAGTTGTGAATGGTGTCAAAGGCAATGGTCCAAAATGAAACAAAACGGTCTTACTTCCCACTGTCCCTCAGTTCCTCCCTTCTGAGTGTCATCTTCTACTGAAGGCTAGACAATATTCTTCTAGATGGGTGGGTTGAGACCCTACGTGCGTTAAAAACCTCATGTTATTGCCCACTCATTTTCAGTTGCTGCTGCTGCTGCTCAGAGAAAAGACGGAAGAGAGACAACCTACAGAAGTGAATTGTTGCCACACATGTGCCAAAACATTTGCACAACATTTTAAAATCCAGAAAAAAATTGTATGGTGGTGCAACATTATTGTGCTGAAGAGCATAGGCCAGCTCAGTCACCAGCAGCTATAGCGGTGAGTTTAGACGAGCAGCTGAGTTTAGATGAAATTTCAAACGCGAGTAACTTAAAGTATTCTTCACTTTCCCCTTTGCTGTCTCCTTCCTCCCATGTTGCCCCCAAGGCTGTTTTATTTCAGTTCATGTGCTCTGTCAGTCCAAGGACATGGCCTTATGCAAAATCCATACCCAGCTCTGAGCAAAACTGTGTTTGCCGCAATTTGAATATGTAATAGAGGGAAAAAAAAAAAGCTATTGCCTTCTGTGAGCTCCCTCTGCATAAGAGAGAAGCACTACCCTTGACAGGATATTTCCCTTCCTAATGAGGCCATCATGTCCGTAACCTGCGCTCTCCCTTCAGGCCAGAGTCTTCTCAAGTGTAGTTCAATTTCTGCATCAGAACCAAGGAAGAAATCTTACAAATGTTTAAGACTTCATCACAAAATACACTCTCACATGCTGCAGCCAAATAGTTGGACACTGTTTCTTCCCTATGAACCTTTTTTTCCCCGCCCCTCTGAATAATCCCCCACAAATAATGCTGTTTGGAAATTCCAGTTTCTGCACTGGAACAGCTGTATTAGCTGTCTGCTGAAGATGATCTGCTGCTCATTGATGGGCTGCATAATGTAGGGAGCATCAAAAAGACCAAGGAAAGAAAGGGATCATAAAATTGTCAGCAAACTGGAAAATGCCGTCTCTCAAAATGCTAGCACACACACATTAACAAGCAATTTAGAGGACTGAAGCTTTAAAAAAAAATTATAAAAGTATTCATCCTGTCCAGTATTTACCCTGTAAACCAGCACATACTGCTGATGTAGTCCTCAGGTCATGTAGTAGTTTAGGCAGGAGTGGACCACAGGCTGGTCTAACGCTTTGCTTGACACAAGACCACGTTGCTCAGGGACTTGTCCAGCCAAGCTCTGAATGGAGATTCCTGCACTTTCTGGCCCTTGTACGTAATATAGTACCATATATTCAAATAATTCATGTAATGTTTCCTCTTTCCCTGTAGTCAGACTCTGTGCTCAAGCTGCTAAGCTTTTCTAGCTGAAAGCTGCAGTATTTGCTATGTGTTTGAATTTACAGGTCCGTTCCCACTGATTTACTTTAATTATTTTTCTTCAGGCCTGATATCCCACCAGTAAGCACAGACACCTCCTTGAACACTTCTGCTGAGAAGGAAGGCTTTAAGCTTATCTCTGCCAAACCCTCCGCAGGGCCCAGATGCTCGCTGGTGTCACTGTTAATTAGACTGATTTCAGAAGTGCTTGCTGTAAACTTAAACTGAGCTGCCAGCCACATATCAGTCCTGCCTGCCTGCATTAGTTTATATATCTCCTCATGTCCAAATCAATAATATTATGTACTAGTAAATAATAATGGTTTCATAAAGCTGAAGTAATAGAGATTTAGAGTGTTGTTTCAGCTCAAGAAATGAGCCCCTGGGGTCTGTTGTTTGGCTGTTGATTTTGCTGTGTCCCACAGGAGGATTTCAAAGCTCTTTCAAAGTGGCTTTTCACAAGGGGATTAACAAACAGACCATTGCCAGGGCCCTGGGAGAGCAGATATTGTTGTATCTAAGTGGAAAAGTTCCCTTTTTTCTCCTTCCCCTGTCTCCTCCATGCCAGTGAAAGTTGTGGAGAGAATGAAATACCATATTAATGCAAACCTTCCCTTTACCTTATGCTGAATTTCAGTCACAACCTGAAAGTCCATTTTCAGCTACTGACTCCAAAATCCATTATTTATTTTTTTTTCCCTGTACTTTCAATTTCTCCATTTTTTTAAATAGAAGATTTTCAGCAAAGACTGTTAAATGTTTTTTTTTAAGTTCTTCCTTTCTTCACTGTAAAACTATTTTCTATCCAAAAATTATTCACTGTAGAATTCTAACTGGATGAACTTCTTCCTCCTTAGAGATACGAGGATTAAGTTTCAGGAAAGAAAACAACTCAGACACCAGGTAACTGACATGCCAGAACAACCAGACTAGATCAGAGGCTCTGGGATAACAAAATTTTTCAGATAAACAAGATGTTCATTTTAAAGCCCAGGATGAAAGGATGAAATCTAACTACTGACACCCAGAGCAAATCCCTTCCACACCCCAGGGACAGGGAGACTGAAACCTGCTTCTCCAAGTGCTGGATTTGAGGTGAAGAGTAGTGGCTATCTCCTGCAACTTCTGGCTTACCTTATCTTCCCACAGACCAGAAAACCCACGGGATGGGAATGAAATCCATGCGTTCACACACAAAGGGGAGACAGATGTTCTCTGGCTTTTATAATGACTATTCAGAGTCATCAGCTGAGGCAGCTTGGAAATGCATGGCCTTTAGAGCAGTGTCCAAGCATCACTGTCTTTCAGAGGTATCTGGTTGAGTATCTGCCCGCTCCTCCTTCTTTCTAGGGATGACAGTCTGTCGTTTCATTTCAGATTTTGTTGGTTCCCCCTTTTCTCCTTCCTCTAGTTTCCTAAGTGAAAATTAAAGGGGAAAAGAATTATCTCCCTCTCCCCCGTTACTTCAGACTCTGGGAAACCTACAGGCGTCACGTCCAGATGTAGAGATTGCTGGTGCCCACAGGAAGACCACCTACAAAAGTTTTGCTTGAACATAAAAGCAAGGGTTAAGTCATTGAAATGGGGGAGGAGAGGATGGTGCCTCGTAATCAGTAATTTATCCCCAAAATCTCTGTGATCCCTGGGGCTGTGCAAGATGATATGTTGACAGTCCTAGCTCCAGGAGGCTTACTCCAGATGACATCTTAGATACTTTCTTATTAAATCAGACAAACAGTGAAACCAAAGAAATCAGAAGAGGGGTTTGGTGTCTCAGAGGGAGCACCATGCCTTCTCTCTCTGTCTACGTATCTTCTCACCTGGTCTTAGCTCCCTGGAAGCACTATGCTGTGAAGGTGCTCTGCCAGAATAAGCAAAAACACAGAGGCTTTGTTATCTTTAGAAACCACAACATCACATGCCTGATCCAGTTACAGCTCAGAATTTGTTAGTGGAAAAGTCTCCACACATCTGCAGTTCACATAAATGATAAGAACCGTTTGTTTCTAATGCCTTGCTGTAATTGCAGCCTGCACGCTTTCCATTCAGAGATGCTAAAATAGCTCCCAAAGGAGAAGAAAGAGGGTGTTGGGGGTGTTAACCAGAAGTATCTGGGCCCTGAACTCCCAGACACTGGGGAAGGAGAGACTTGGGGGAATGGCTGTGGTGGCAGGTGAAAAGTGAGCCCCAGTCCTCATCCCGGAATCACTGAACACTGGGGGTACCCGGGGAGCTGTGGAGATGTTCAGAGGGTGCTGCATCCCACATGTGTGATCCCAGATGCTGGTGCTGCGCTGTTGGTCAGAGGCTTGGAAGCTCAGGTATTTCCAGGCTGCACCCTGTATTAATTACCTGCTATGTACATCTCATGTAATTAAAAGCCAGAGCATCTCTTCCCTTCCTCAGCACACAGACACCACTCCGCTGTTGTAAACACACTTGAGATTGGAGCGAGGCCTTTTTCTGCCTGAGCTCTTTGATTTTATTTCATGTTCAATGCTAGTTGTAGATACTACCTGTGCTGTGCAGAGGGCAGAGGGTTTATATTAATTAAATGTTGCTAAGGAAACAGAACATGAAACATATGATGGTGTTTCTAGGGGAGGTAGGGAAGGAGTCGCTCATAATAGAAAGGTTCATGGCTGATTTGAAGGGACATGGGTTTGCAGGATCATGTTTTTCTAAAGTTATGAAAGCCTAGAAAGGTCTTCTGGCTTCATGTGTCCTTTTCCTTCCTATGGCTTATTGTTCCTGACTGCTTCAGTCTTCTCCTCTGAGGCCCATTTATCTTCGATAGATAAATCATCTCATCTTCCTATTGAAAAGTTCCCTACTCACAACCCAAGTAAGAGAGAACCAACACTAAACATAAAAATAATGGTATTACAGTCAGGCACCTAGTAAGTCAGAAACTGAAGGTCTGCTCCTGGTGAAAAATGGTAGACTTGACTCTTTGCAAGGAGTCAGTCAGACTAATAAGCATAGAAAGCCCTGAAGTCTTGCCTTGGTTACACAAAGAGCTGATTTAAGCCATTTTCGGATGTGCCGCTTCTGCTTATCTGAATGCAGCAATAACCAAGACACCTGTCAGTGAAGGAATAAAAAGAATTGCAATACATTTTTTATAGCTGAAGAATCACTTTTTCAGGGCAATTCTAAAGTAATATATAGGTCTTGGTGTCCTTTTTGGGATAAGCTGTAGAACTAATCTGTGGTTTACCAAATTGAAGGTACAAAACGGTGGAGCATTCATCCAGAGTACGTGTAAATGAAACTTGCTTACTCTTCCCAGGTTTCTATATATTTATGCTGAGATGTTTCAGGGTTATCAGGTGTTTAGGTCATTTCAAGATTCACATTTCCATCTGCTTTGAGAATTTCATGGAGGAAGGCAGTCACTTTGAACCTGCTGTCTAGAAAATGTGTTTCCCTTCCACACAGCAAGCCTAAAGGGCAACAAAAGAGCTAGAGTGCATTTGGGATTGTAGTGTGACACCAAATTCCCTTTCATGTAGCCTGGGAGTGAATGGTGGGAACTATAGAAGGTGAGTTGGTAATGGGTCTTTGCACCCATAAGACTGCTCTCTCTTCGTAGCCCAACTAGAAGTTTTCGAGTATGTGTGATACTCCAAGTGAGATTAAGATTCTGTGCATTGTAAGGAGCATTCCCTTCTATGAAAGATGTTTTGTATAAAGAGGCCCAAAAAGACAAAGTGTAAGAGAAAAAATTATCATGGTAGTATTTTCCCTGTTTCACAGATGAAACTGTTCAGGAGCTGACTTTAGCTGAGTTCCGTAATGTTTTGCAGAACATTTTATGTGATTGCTCTGAGCCTGCATCTCTGGTCGGGAATGTAGATCTTCCAACCAGCTTTGGTTTGTGTTATTTTTGTCAGGCTACAACAAAATTCTCTTCTAAATAGTCCCTCAAACCTTTACCCCTCATTTTCGCCTGGTGCTAATAAAGATCCATCTTTCAAATGATCCCTGACCTGAAGTAGCTCCTGCTGAGAAAGGTAGCAGCTAATTAGCGTGCATCATTAAGAGACAAATACAGCTTATATTATATCATCCATCCATCCATCCATCCATCCATCCACTTTTATCCCTCCTTGCAGAATCTGGATGCAGATCAGCCACACCACCTGCTCATCATTTAAAGAAGAACAGATTCATGGTCTGATAAACTTAGCGAGTGCCATGTAAGCTCTAATTGGCGGACACGATCCATCCACCTCGTATTAATAACTCCGAAAGGTTCTGCTGATCTTATCACATGATGTCCTCTTTGTGTTTTAATCAGCACCACCCCCATTGCGTTGAAATTTTCCACTGTGACAAGCCCAGCATTGAAGCAAGCACATCACCCCTTTCATTGACACTAAAAAATGCCTGTCTTGTTAATAGTATAAACGGACTAGGGGCTTTGCCTTCCAACTTAATTCAAGAGTGCTATCGGCATGAGTGGGTTATAAAAGCTCTTTTTCAAGATAAAAGACAGTTCGCTGCCAGAAAAAAGCTCAAACATCTTTATGACATCCGAGTGCAAAAAACAATTGAAAAGGATTGTCATAAAAGGAAGCGTGTCAGTTGTGAACTTTACTGAATTGAGCCTAATGCAAAATTCATGCCGAGGTGTCACAAGCGAAAGGCAGTTTATTAATCCAACTTATCTGGAGCTGGTAGGCAGCAGTCATGGTACATTAAGATCGTATGAATATTCCCCAGGCTCATTTGGGTTTCTATTCAGGACCCCTTTTATGGGTGCAGCAGAGGCCAGCAAGGTCTTTCGGACCAGAATCAGCCTCCTCTTCCTTTCCCTTCCACGTAGCTTTTCATACTTGTCACACAGTGGGCACATTGGGGCTAAGTGAAGCATGATGTCTTTGCCATCGGACTGATCAGAATGCAACACCAAGCTCACTGTGTCATGCTTCTTTATTCCAGTCATGCATTTGAAAGCATTTTATTTCTCCATTACATTTTGCCTGTTCCCAGGCTCATTTTCCCTACCAGGATGAAGCTGCAGGGAGAATGGAACTCTAAGACTCCCTTTTCACTTGCTTTCACTAATTTGCAGTGTCTCCTTTTCCCCACACAGAATGGCAAACTGTCTTATATATAACTGGTGTGTACGGAAGAATCAGTCAAATGAACCTCTGTCTGCTGAAAAAGCATCAATGCACCTATAGAAAGAACATAGTGGGCTTGTCAGCACAACAGCCTTTTAGAGAAAACAACAACCACCCCGAAGAAGCAGTGGCGTGGGACCAATGCCGTCCAAAAGGATGAGGGGAAGAAGAAATTAAAAATATTTCAAATTAGAAGTGGGGCAGGCTTGCAAGGTGTCTCCAGTGTCTCCTGGTGCTGTTGGGTGGGACTCAAGGTAGACTGTGACAGGACTGATGGATCTAGCCAGGAAAATGACACACACCCCAGTGCTGGCAAATGATATTAAACCCCTTAAAGCAAGGATGAAGTCCTCTTCCTTTGAGCTTTAGACTAATTTTCCGATTGCCTTCACCAGGGTCAGGGTTTCCCCTGAATTGTGTGGGAAGTAGGGAGGCTCTAAGCATGGCTGGCTGAGGGATATGAGGCCAAATTTAGCCCTGCTAGAAATCAATGTTTCTTATTTCCAGCTCTGCTGAAGCAGGTGACTGCAAGTAGGAGAAGAGAGGTGAAGGCTGTGGAGTTGCAAGGAGGTGGAGTTGCTTGGAGTGGATGTGTGTCCAGCAGGTGGATTATAGCAGATCTGCAGCAGAGATGGTGTTTACTGAGCTCTTGAAGGCTCGAATAAACTTTTACCAAGGAAAAAGTGTCTCAGCTTATTGAAACCAGAGTGGGGAAGAGCCACAAAGAAAGAAAAAGTCCTCAGGTAGGGCTACCTTGGTGCGAGTCTTGCTGGAAGATGGGGATGCATGTATTAAAAAGATGTTAAAGTTGGTCCCTTTCTGTCATGTTAGTGGGTGTTACTCAGTGTTTTTTGTCAGATGCGCATTTGGCTCAGTGCTGAAGGATAATCGCAACTAAATAGTCTATAAAAAGAGGCTACACATGCTAAAGAATGTGAGCTGGTCAAATACTGTCCCCATTTACATCCACAGAAGCTCATTGATTTTAATGAGGTTGCTCTGATTCCCTGATGGCAGAATTTTGGGGGGTGTTATAGAGAGCAGTCAGGAATGTATTATGTGATTATGACAGTGGGCTCCTTTGTGTCAGTCGATCTAATGATTCATTTCATGACTTTGGGCATGTCATTTAACTCTTCTGTGTTGTGATTTACCCAGCTGTCATTCATGTTGATCTGTCTCACATGAGGAAATGACAGTAGAATTCTTCGGGCACTGTAGATGGAGGGTGTTGCAAACCTCAGTGCATAGGCAATTGCAGCTGAGAGCAAAAAGGAGTAAAATGTACTCTGAAATGTGCCACTAAATGATTTGTCTCACCTTTACCCACTGAAGTCACTGAAGTGTAACACCCGGTAGAAAAGAAAAATGACAGCAGGTTAGTCTTCCTTGGCCCCAATCTTGCAAAGATTTAGGACTTATTTCCTATTTAATTGTATGGAATATATAAAATATGAGTACTTTTTTGCAGGGTGGCGATCTTAAACTCCAGATTAAGGACTGTCGTGAAATGTCCTGGGATCTGGGACGGAGAGATTCTGATACTGGCTGAGCCTTGGAGAACAACATTTGATCACCAAAGCTGTATTGCACCCACACTGTTCTGGGGACATTGAGGTACTTCTGCCTAAAAGGCACCCAGCACCTCCACCTGCCCAAACTCAAAGCAGACTGTTGTTTGTCTGCTCTAAACCTTGCATTATGATTAATGAGGTAAGAGAAAGATAACACCGAGTCAAGGGCTGAAGATGGGAAATTTGGCCATCAGTGCTATTTCGTCTGGACTGCAGCAGAGGTATCTTACAGCCTTACTGACACCGCTGGGTTATTTTCCTCCCCCTGCGTGGTCCCTGCTGCTCATGGGGCTGTCGCTGATAGCTGTCGAAGTCTCCTGGTTTGATTGCCCACGAGATGGCAGTCGCCGCTCGTACATCACTCATGGTCCCGTCGGGACGTGAGATTGACGGCTGCGGGCGGGGAGGGGTCCAAGAGCCGCTCCTGGAAGGACCAGGAGCCAGGAGGATGGAAAAGAAATACCTGTTTGCCATAGGGAGTCCCCCTATAGGGGACCTCTTGCTCTCAGCCCTCATGGGTTCACTGCAGACATATCTCCAATAGATATTTTCTTCACCCCAAATATCAGAGATGAAACTAGGCAAAGATTTCTTTGCTTCTCAGTGTGCTTTTTTTGCTGTTGAGACAATTCTCCCGAATAAAGCATCACAAGTGGAAACAGAAGACGATATCTCTGCTTATGCCAGCTCTTGGCTTGGCTCCTGGTAGCAAGGGTGTTATAGGACCAGTATAGACCTTTCTCTTTTCTGCTCTTTTGGAAACCTCTGGTTGGGCTGAAGAGCACTAGAGCATTTCTGAGACAGCACATTTTAGACTGTAGTGTAGCAGCTGTGATTTCAGGATTTCTCTATAGACTGTGGTTTGACAACCACTTTATAGTGGGTAAATTGACCACATAAATGAGAAAAACACAGGATAATTTAGGTGGCAACCATACATAGGTGATTATTTCCACTCTCATAAATGTGTATAACCTACAGTGGAATATTCAATAAAATTGTAGCCTGGGCGCTGAGGAGATTTCCCTATCACTAAAAATATGTGCTAACTGTTCTTAAGAAAGGTTTAGCAAATTGCCTTTAAAGCACAGGAAATTGGCTTAGTTCCTTCTGTGTAATATTTGTCTTAAGAGTCACATCACAGGCAATAGGGCTGAGAAGACTCAGTAAGGTCTGAAATACATGGACTCTTGCAGCTACGATATTACCAGCCCCTCTAAGAGAACCTATAGGGCTTAATTTTGCTACAGATTCCCTGGAGGGCCATCAAGATATTGCTTTATGAGTTGAAATACCCACGCTATCATACTCATAATTTCATACTGCAACACTAGGTTGCAGTTACTTCTGTTTCTGCAGATTAGTCTCTCTTTTCTGACTGTACTATTTTTCTACTCTCTACAATAAAATACTTTAAAGAAGAGATAGAGACCAGGATAAATTTTGCTAGTGGTACAAGGTAGCGGGCTGAGATGTTTCAGGATGTCAGCTTCGAAATATAAATAGCAGAAAGACATTATGAACTTCATTTTCCTCTCATGCTAATTGTGACTTTACGGAAGTCTCTGCAGTTGAATTATTTTTAAATGTTATCTGAGAGAAATAAGGCCCCTTATGGCTAAGCTGGCAGCATCCAGAGATTATTTACTGTTTGGCAGTCTGTATAGAAATAACTTGGACTCTCAAAATGATGGATTGTTTTCACGGGTTGGGCTCCTTCTCCCCACATCATCCATATTTGCATCCGTATACATTTCCTTTATCTACAAGCCAAACTGACAAGCCAACACCTGCTGGGATGCAATAGCCAAAATCACTTCTTAGTCCTTTAGCTGTTACGTGTTGTGCCACGATGCCTTTGGTCAGGGTGGAGGGCAAAAGCGCCATGAGGAAAACGTGTGCTATTACCACAAAGATGAGGGCTAAGCAGAATTTTCTTGCATCCTTATTTCCCTCTAGCAGCTTCCAGCAGTAGCTGCACTCCTACAAAGAGCTCTCAAAATCAGCCAGGCTTCTTGAGGATGAGCATCTGAGTTGACATATCCCACCCTGGTTAAGTCTAAATAATAGCTACATTCTATTGTCTTTCCTTCTCCTTTGAGCTGCAGAAAAGACGAGGTAGTGCCTGAACGCTTCCTACAGGAGATATTTAAAGAGTCAGAGAACTTTTCTCATTGTACTTTTCCTCTGCTTTCTTAATCTAACATCAAATTCTAGTTAATGTGCAGTTTCCAAGGCTAACTCAGTTTTGATCAAGTTGTGTTAACTTTGAAAAGCTGACTGACTCCAGCTTAAAATGGATGCACTTAAAGGAGGATGAAAGGCCTTTTTTTTTTTTTTTTATCAGTGTTGAAGGAAGTAGTTCAAAAGCAGAGATGGTTTCTTTCTGAAGACAAAGAAGCTCTTTCTCACCCTCCTCCTGCCATGAAAGGGATCCTTTGCAACTAACTGCCCATCAGAGAAGAATTCGATTAACTGGAGATAAAGTGCCAGTATACTGGAAATTTTATTGCTATAGCTGGAATAAAGAAAATCTAATGTAAGTGAGAGTGCCACGTGCTCCCAAAATGTCCTCTTACATTAGTCCTTTTTTTATTTGTCTTTTTCTTCCTCTCTCTGGAAGCCAGTTAGTGGTTTTCCTGTCTGGGTGGACCCGGAGAAATACTGGCATTCTCCCTCCCATGTCACACTGCGAATAACCCTAAAGAGCAATAGGGATGGAGAGAGAAATATAGAAACATAAATCCTACTAGCTGTTGAGGCTATGAAGATTAGAGCCTTAACTTGGAGTCACAAACTTGTTGCAAAGGTGTGACAATTATTGGTGGGATAGGGCTTTTAGAAGAGCCGAATCCCCTGTGACTTGATTCCACCAGCTTCTAAATGAATGTTTAATGATCACCTATTAAGATGCTTATTGTCTGTAAAGTAGACAATATCGCTGCTACTGGTTTTGCCAGCTGGTGAAACTGGTAACATGTTAGGTTATATCAATTGACCACGTCTGTGCTGGAGTGGCCAGGCAGAATACAAAAATTCAACAGAACACCAGTTTGGGCTTTTCTGACATCCACAAGATACGGACATTAACCAATGGGGCCAAAAGAGACTGACTTAAATTCCTTATCCTACCTGCGAAAAGACATCCTTAAAATTGACTGTTTTCTTCAAAATGTGTGTTTAAGACAATGGAATCCCTGTGGTCCCTTTCTGAGTTAGATTTCCCTTTCTACATTATACTTACAGAGAGAACTTCATCCCTCAACCAGTGTCTTACATAAGATTTTGTTGCTTAAATGGCTTAAAAAATGGGAAGAGACAACACATACAGGCAAACACACACGTACACACACAGAGCAGTGCATAAGCATATGAAGCATGCTCATGTAAATTATTAAAGGCAATAACACAGAAAAGTTGGCAGAAATATAACCTACATAATTGGCACCAGCGGGCTGCATGTGTCAGAGAGAAGTAACCAGAAATTAAATGGATATCAGAGCAAATCCAAAGCGGTTTCTTGGTTTGACAAGTGAAATTTGGAGCAGAAGGGTGTGAAGAACTCCTCTATTTCCTTAACCCTTTTGGGTGAGGATACAGACATGTAGATATCCACGCTCCACGTACACATCCCTTCTCCCCTACAGTTATCTGGCCTGCAATCAGAAAGATGTCAGCCGACTAATTAGCTGCATAGATTTAGCAGCCGTGTGATTCAGTGTGTCGGTTTAGGCATGTGTGCATCCAGTTTATTTGTATTCTCCTAAACCTTCAGGAACAGAGAGCAGGGTGCGGTATTTTCAACGCATTTGACACTCTTTGTTTTGAAGTTTCTGCGTTGAGGATTGACAAAGCCACGTAGCTCCTCGCCTCCCTGCAGCCGCAGAGGTTGATGTTTGTCAGCCTCGTGAGATTCTTCTGAACATGTCGAGGTGGAGCTGGTGATGATCCTCCGAGGCAGAGAAATGACTGTGCGTCACCGAAGTCAACTGAACGGGGGTAATATTCACCCGGGCATTCCTAATCCACGCAGTGACTCACCCACTCTCAGCTCCGATGCTTGTTTTTACCAGACTTCCCCCACACCCCTAGTCTTTACTGTGATTCTCTTATTTGCCTTTTTATCATCGTTTTTTTTGACAAAGGCATGTGACTGGTAAACACAGCTAGGAGCAAGACTGCAGGCAGACTGGTTTCTACAGGAAAGAGGGAACTGCAGGAAAGAGGGATCTTGAGGTGCGAGTGAGCAAATCACTCCAAGTGAACACCTGGCGTGGTGCAACAAGACATGACCTAGAACAAGCATTAAATGTCTAAGCAAGGGGATTTCTACTAAGAAGGTGCCTCTGAAGCTATACAGCTGACCAGTAAGAATTAAAAGGTGAAATTTACTTTATTGAATCGAGACATAAGTGTCTCCGTTAGCAGCCTGATACTGAAAGATCAGAGGAAGTGCTGAAAAGACATCCCAAAGTGACTTGATGCCTTCAGAAAACATTGTATAATTGGAAGTCATGAAAAGCTTGTCTGTTTAGTTCATCAAACAGAGGAGTGAAAAGTGACTTGAGTGTATAAGTACCTTTATAAGAATAAAATAAGTAGTGTTAAAAGGCTCTTTATTCTCATACAGAAAGTCTCAGCAAGACTCAATGGTTGCAAGCTGAAGCCAGATAAATTCAAATGAGACATTAGGTATGCTATTTGATAATAAGGACAATTAACCACTGGAACAAACTGTCAAGGGAAGCTGTAGTTTCTTCATCTGAAGATCTCTTCAGTTCCTTGACCAGATGCTGGGACAGTTTAGCCAGGCACAAATTCTTGTACTCAGCAGGAATACCAGGATTGAATTCAATGGTCTGTAATCTATAGAAGTTTAGAGGGTTTGAGCTAATGAGCTTCCTGTTTGCAGTCAAGACTCTTGGGATCTTCCTCTTTCCTAGTTTTAAATCCGATATATGTCAAATGGCACTGAGGAACCTGTTTTAAAAGAGCACACATAACCTAGAATGGCAAGGTTTAGGGGTAACTTGGGATAAGAGCAAAAAGCAAATTTCCCCCCTTATTTTAGGTGTTGATCTATGTTTGAAAGGCAGCAGGCTTTGAGATACAGCTGACAAAGCCCAATAGCCGAGGCAGGAAGCAATAGGTGCAGCCTCCTTCCACTGCTGTTTTTAGCTAGAGGCACTGCAAGCAAAATCATCTTCTGCTACTTGATCTGAATTTGCATGATATCAGATTGTATCCATTTACCAGCTCGATATACTTCACCCTTCAAATACATTTATTTAATGTATTTAATTCATTTTGATGCATGAACAGTCAAAAAA
>VZRU01002624.1:1079649-1141524 GCA_013398155.1 Pedionomus torquatus | reverse complement strand
CAAAAAAAAAAAAAAGATGCTGATATGAGTTCTGAGTGCTCTGTCAATTATTTAAAATTACACCGACTGCACTGTAATCAGCTTATCCCACCTTTGCAGTAACAGCTTGTTATTAAATATAATAATTCCTTTGCTTCTCCTCACATTCTCTTCCCGGTCTTCAAAAACCAGAGGAAGTCCAGGTGTTGGGTGTAGTGCCCAAGGTGTTAGTACTTCTGCTAACTTTTATCCTAAGCCAGGAGATTTTTAAGGAATTCAGGGTTTCCATCAAGAAAGGTACTGAATATCCCATCCCTTTTTACAGAGTCAAGGGATGAAAGCCACCTGTGTCACAGCCAACTCTGTCAAAGACTATTTACCACGGGAAGGAAGGTGGTCTTCCAGAGGATGTGAGGATTAGAAGATGAGTCTTTGCTTCCTGTAAATACTCTTCCTCGCCTTGGAAAGGCTCACCATGTAGAGCAGGTGAGGTGCTGGCTCAGATGATGGAAAGCAACCAGCACTGCGAGGATGCTTCTTCCCCCAGTTCCTTTCCATGTTCTGGCCATGTGCTGCAGCCTTTGTAAGCCTCCCAGTGGCTTCTTTGTTCTGATGTATCAGCCAGCTGAAGCATCCGCATCCTATCATCCCCTTGAAACCCTTCCCACGCCACTCCTCCTACGTACACCCTTTGATTCCAGCTGCAGATGGGAACAAGAGAAAAAAAGGGCAAAATCATGGGAGTGAGGAGGTGGAGATCAGAGACACAGATGAAAATAAGGGTCTAATTAAGTGTGCCCTCTCCTCTGGAGCCACAGCCTCGTTTTTGTTATGCATGTGACTGTACACTGGTTTCCAAGTTTATAAAAGAAGAGTATGCTCTCACAGCCAGTGCTGGGGAAGAACTTTTGCCATTCCCTAACTCGATAAAATAGTTAATGGCAGCATCTGCTACATTCAAATACATCCACTTATTAATTAAAAATACATAGGCTTCAATTTGAAGTTAAAGTGACACGTTTAATAGCATCTTTCAGAGCTTGTTAATGCTAAATGAGAACTTGATAGTCACAATAAGTTTGCATAATAAAAATTTTGGTCCTGATGTTAAAGTACTACATATTATGCAACACGCATGCAAATGAAGGAAAGGGAAACCTCTGAATAATATGTTCCTCTGTCTTCCATGCTGCAGCAGTCAGGTGCACTTCATTTCCAATTTGTGCAAAGGCAGGAGCAGCATTTATTTCTGCCACGGGGTTACACGTGCACCTGAATATCTGCATAACTCGATGGGAGAAGGCAGAAGTGTACTAGGGAAGACAGGAGCCTGAACATTCATCTGTGCCTCTGGATGTGCTCTCCTGTACGTCTCCGACAAATCTTACATTATATGCAAAAATAAAGGGGGCCTTCTGAGGATTGGATCTTAAAAGTGGGCTCCCAGGATTTGTGGGAATGTGGAAGTTCATTCTGATTTAGGCAGGTTAGGAATTACAATGTATTTTCGGTGAGTTAAACTTAACAGTAATATGGTCTCCTCTTAGCCCAAAATGATAACATTTCTACACATGTACTATTCGTAGCCACTCACTACTGAGTAACTTGATGGGTCGACATAAGCATGTAGCTTAAATAAATTACTGTTTGCAAAGTTAAGGGAACCAAAATAGTTTTAAGCCACTCAGGTTTTTCACCCTGTTTCTATATTTCTGCGCTTGTGTCAGCTCAAGCCCTTGAGAAACCGGCTTCAGTTTCTGTTTCACATCAGTTTTGGTGTCTGCTCCTCATTAGTTTTGGCAATTGGTTCTCCAAACTAGATCTGAATCTGCTTTTTTGGGCATTGTGCTCATGTTATTCCTGACATTAAAAGTTGCTACAGAATTTGTAAAATGAGAGACTTGCTATTTTTTTTTATAACATTTTACTAGCTATTAAACTTTCAGAAAATCTAAGGAGTCTTCAAGCTTTTCACGGGTAATGATGTGTTCTAAAACACTTAGTGAGAGCTCTCCCTTGACAAAGAGTAAATAGTATTTTGTATTAATGGAAAATCTTCCAAAGCTTTTGTCTTTCCCATATGTTTAGTAAATCTTAAACAAAATATGAGCCCTGTAGTATGTTTTATGGCTTATTTTAATGCTAACTACTGTTTTATTTTAACTAAATGCTCTTGTGGCATTGCATACTAATAAAAATAAAGACATAAAAAGAAACTGTGCTACATAGTACAGGCTCTTTTGTTCTCAGTGCTGTGAGGTCTGATGTCTGCAGTGAAGATGAATTCACCATGCTTAGGGAAAAAAAAGTTCTAATTTTAGGAGAAAAGATGCACATTGAAAAGGCTTGTGTTGACCTCTACTCTGAGGAGCAGGGCAGATTTCCATCTATCCTGCAGTCCAAAGCCAAATTTCTCCTCTCTGATGGTGCCTGCACTGCAGATCTCTATTTCACGTAGCAGTATCCTTCTCTGTGCAGCTTCCCGGGGGGAGATCTGCGTGACACCCACACAGAGCGAACTCGGGAAAGGTCTGCCATTCCCCTGCCGGTTGCTAGACTACATCAAGAGTGACAGCATCCTTGTACTGGTGGAGCTTGTCCCTCACGTAATGTAGTGGGAACCTTTTGTGAATATAATCCCCCTTTCAAACCATGCTCAATGCACATACAAGAAAGATCCAACACAAAGGTGTATTTTTCTGTGTTGTGCCTGAGCTGTACCATTTCCACTGGGGAAGGTTGAAGAATACATTTATTACCAGGCTTGTTTTTCAGTAGCATACAGAGCCAAAATCTTAGCTAGGACGTATCCAGATGGGTATTTTTATAGTATCCATCTCCTTGCACACAGGCTCGTGTTGAGGCAGCCTCACCAATCTCTAAAGATGAGCTTTCAAGCAGTGAGCAGAGATAGCTCTGCTCCACTCTGAGCAAGGTGATGCCTTGGAGAAGTGTACTGCAGGGACATGGGCAAGCTGGCAATGTTTCACTGTCATCCAGATCACTGCCCACAAATCAGATTTATCCTCTTGAGTTTGCTTGATGGAAAAGACACATCAGAGCATCCAGAGCAGTAACTGGCCAGTGGTTCAGAGCTGGACCATGCAGCATACTCAGATACAGACTTACCCTGTGAAGGTTGACGAGTTTGTGAATTGCGCTGAGGTGGTGCAGCTGAATTAGTTACCTGAGTTACTATGAGACTTTTAATTGTTTCATACACTGAGATTTTATCTCAAGGTGTGACAGGATGGGGTATTTTTTGGTGTTGTTGAAGGGTTTGCACTTCTGAGTGAGTCAGTGGGGCTTGCAGGATAAATTGGGATCTAGATACCTAGTCCTAGATATCTAGATATTAGAAATTATAGAAAGGGAAGTCTAGGGAAGCTCCATAGGGGACAGAAATCTGTCCGAGAGGCTATGTGGGCATTGGTAGTCTATTTTGGGACTATCAGGTTAAAGAGATGAGTTTTGCATTTAGCCCTAAGTCATGTAAGGCTAGGTAGCATCTTTATTTTTTATAGACAAGCAGTTCACATAAATGAAGGACCGAGGTCTTCACCAGTGAAGGATCCACACCACGGCTTTCCACCTCTCCACCAGTACATCAGCCTATTTCACAGCCTCCAAGGTTGCTTTCTTTGGGTGGAAGTAGAAGGAGGGATCCTCCGAGAAAAAAGTCCATTTCTTAATTACAGATAGACATCGGTTTGGGCTGCAAAAATTACAATTTCATTCAGATCAGTGAGGGGCACAGCGAGAGCTGGCTTTTGGGCTCCTTAGAGGAAGAGGATCAGCTGAGAAACTCATCTCACAGACCAGCCACTTGGTGATAGTTTGACATGGGGAGGCATAGAGAGCCTCACCAACAACTTAGGAATATGTTGGGAAAATAATAGTCCACAGCAAAATGAAGGAAGAGGGAAAACATCCGCTACAGATCATCATAAAAAAAAAAAAAAACACAGAAGGACCCAGCTTGAAACAGAACTTCTTTGCAAAGAGCAATGAGGAGGATGGACCTGGTGATAGGGGAGATGTTGCTGCTGAAGAGATAGGAAATGTTTAATTGACGGAGTCACTGAGGTGAGTGGAGAAGGGCAAGGAAAGCCAGTACTTAGATTTCTTCATTCTGGGTCAATAATCTGAGACTAAATAACCCCTTGCACCTTGTATGCCAGGAGCTCTTCAGCATGTCAAAATGGGAATTTAAGGATATTAAACTCAGTTCCTAGTGCAATTACTATGCAGATGGTGAAAAATAAGTGTTGGCAGATTTAGTGTGGGTGCTTGGTGAAGCTTGTATCTATTGAAGAGGCAATGGGCAAACACTAAAGAGGAAATTTCAATTTCTTTACAGCTCTGGAAGACCTGAGATAATCAAAATATTCATAGGGGCTGTTTAGATTCTTCTTTTAGAGATAAAACTGTAAGCTTCTAGTCCCTCTCTGGTTTGCTGTCACATACAGGTTATCTGCAAAGGGCAGATCATAGTCTGGGGGATTTACTTGCTGATTCACTGAGTGTGATGTGGAAAGGGTTCCTCTCCCACCCTGAAGGTTGTGTCAGTCCTAGGTCAGCCCAACACCCAGCTCTCACCCACAGCACTAGCTGCCCACCAGCTCTGAAGCCCCATCTGCTGCTGATGCCTCTCTGGTGTGGTGGGTGCCTCATGCCCTTTGGTGGCCTCATGCCCTCAGTCCCAGCATCCTCTTGACCAGTCCTGTGGTTCCCCCATGCCAAAATTGTTAATGGGCAGACTGAGCTGAACTTGTTATGTGTCTCTCATCAGGCAAAGTGATTAGGGTTTGAGTTCTGATATCCAGGACATTATGCAAATTCCTGCCTTTCTCCCACTATCATGTCACTGTCTCAGCTAGGTTTTGGTTTTGCTGCCAGTTGTTTTTTATTTTGTTTCCCGTTTCTCTGGAGAAAAAGTTGCAAAGCTCCCCCTTGGATGGAGATTCACCAAGGACTGATTTTTTCCTTTTCTATTTACTTCCAGTCCAAAACAGGAGCTCCTGGTAGGCAGCCTGACAGCATGAGCTAGTCCCTGCTGGAGCCCTGTAACAAATGAATAAATATCCTAAGACACAACATTTTCCAGTACTGATTAACCTGAGCTGAAAAGATGGATACTGGCTCCTGCAAACTGTGCTAGCAGGGAGAGCAGTGCTGGATGAATTTTGTGAGGTGGTTTAGAACCAGACCTTGGTAGCTAAGTGGGTAACAGCACCATCTACCATTTAAGCACTTTATATCCCCGTGCAGCAAAGTCACTCCAGAAGCACACAGGAGGTGTTCGATGGCCATGCTGTGTAGAAAATCCATTAAAGCCCAATCAAGCTCAAGTCTGAAATCCAGGCTTGGTAGCGGCATAAAAAAAAACTTGGAGGGGAGAAATAAATCTCTGCTTAATCTCTCAGAGAAAATCAGAGTGGCGACTCAGTGCAGACACAATACAGTGCAGCAGTGGCTTCCTTGGTCTGACAGCAGAGAGAGAGAAGGGTTTCAGAGCTCTGCAGAAGTGACCCACTTCCAGGCTATTTAAAATGCACTTAGGTGCTGCGTGTAATACGCACAGACTTGCTGCAGACCTAAGGGAAACTGAGAGGGGGATCAGCCCTGAGAAAAGGATTCTGGTTTCATCCATCATTCCTCAAAGGTTGGAACTGCCAAAAGGACCCCAAATTTGGTGGGATTCAGTAGCATCCCAAAAGGAAAGAGAAACTGGTGCCAATCCAGAGAGCATTTGAAACTCATGGTCAGTGGCTGTACTCTCCATAGGATGGGCAGGGGTAGGACAAGTTCACCCCCTGATACACATTGTTATGTCACTAGTGTCTCAAGAAGGGACAACTTAAGAGTGAGAAAGGGGCTGTGGGACCCATCCATCCTTCAGCGATGACTTAATAGACCAGTCAGTGCATAAGCAGGGTCTCTTGCAGACACAGAGTGGTTCCTCTCCATTGACCCCTTTTTTTTTGCCTTGGAGACAATTTTCAGATTTTTATATTGGTGCCCTGGAACTAACGAGAGCAGCCTGATCAAGCTGCCAGAATGAATCAGAGGGATAATGCCACACCAGTATGCTAGGCCACAGTCTATTCTTTTCCCAAAACTTTAAATTGGTTGAAATCCAATTTTATCTCTCATTTTTACACTCAGTGGGGAAATTTACTGGCAGTGTTTCAGGCTGGAGATTTTGCTTCCTGTGTACCATGCTTCTTCTAATCATAAAGCTAGAGGGAGGTCAAGCCGAGCAATATTCTCTTGGTGTATGAAGAGATGTGCAAACTGTTTCTCATTAGTCAGAGAGCCAGAGTTTGGGATCTCAGTTCTGAAGACCCCAAGGTTCTGAAAATTAACCTTTCCCCAGGTTTCTGGTCCAAATCTAGACTATACTAGCTCTGTCTGCTCTGCTCTAGCAGCTTTAGAGAGAGAGGAGAGGAGTGCTCAAGCTAGCTCTGATGCTGGAGATCCATCATTTTGCTCTGGATTTGCTGTACAGGTCATGGATTGACCTGAAACTCACAGCATGAAGTGAAAACAGTGGATTTCTTGCTTGAGTTAGAAGGGATTGAAAATATGGCTTGCTTTTGAATTATTACAATCAGGTAGGGGAAGAAAAAACCCAGGAGATGCCTCATGTTTCTTCACTGTTAATCCACAATGTATCTGAAGCATGTACCATTTCAGCATGAGCAGTAACCACTAGGCACCTTTTCAATTGATTTGTCTTATCAAAACCATTAAAGTTTCATCCTGCTTACAAATGTGCAAACACGGTTCCCAAGCTTCATCCGTTCTTGCTAGTATTGCCAGTATTTCCAGCAAATAAGTAAAGCAGAAGCAGTAGGGGGCCTCCTTGCTGGCAATTTCTGATTAAAAAAAAATAAAATAAAAAAAGAGTATTCTTTAACTGCTTTGAAGGAGTGTTTAAATTCTGTTAACGAAAAAGATTTGGAAGCTGAGTGAAAAAAATCAGAGGATGACGATCCCCAAGGATTAGAGATGATGGATTTGACCTGAGTCTAGGAAAACATGTAAGATTAACATTTAGTTGGCTGTTGGATCTTAAAAAAAAGGATCTTTTTACTTCTAACATTTGTCTTCTCTTTAAAGTTTTGAAATAACCCAAAGGAAAGCAAGAATGAAGGCCTAAATGCACCAGGCTGACAAAAGAAATATTTCAGTTAATAAGTAAATTTATCTTGCACACGGACTCAGGCTTTTCTATTCAAAAACAAAGAGAGAAAACTAAGTTAGCTTTTTTCTCCTGCATCCAGTGCTGAAATGAAATGTCTTAAGTTTGTTATCTGGAGCTGCCTCTCATGAATGTGTCATGAATCTTACTTGGTAGCATGTTTGGGGTTTCTATGGCTTAACTCTGTCAGTCAAGAGATTTCCTTCAAAAGGGACCAAAGGACCGGAGTCTTTTTGCATAGATTTAACCATCAGAAAATACCTGTGGTGCCAGGTCCATTACTCCTTGATGGAGATAGACAGACATTTCCTGTCCAGGCAGAAATTGCCCCTAATTACTTTTGGTTTTTATCCTGGGATGCCAGAAATCCTTCTTTGTATTTGGCCTCCTGTTCATTTCTCATCCTTTGACTAGATGGGGAAAGCTGTAGGTATGGACCTTCCCCTAATTCGGAGGTTATATCTAGACCAGCAAGAAAAACAATGCAGTAGGGATGGAAAAGTGGACTGAAGCAGCTGGTGCAGAGAGTCTTCTGCTATGCTACATGAAGCTTCAGAGTTTTATTTCTGGCTGGATCTAGTCTGGTCCTGTGGACCAAACGTCCCCAATGTACACGAGATTCAAAGCTGTCTGGAGGACCAGACATCAACTTGGTCATTATGTCTTATGTCTGCCTTAGGGTTTGGAGCACATTTGCTGCACATTTGGAGTGGAGCTTCTGGTTTAATTTTCTCCAAAAGGAATCTAGTTCATGAGCATCAAAACAGCTCTGCAAACAGAGCTAATGCATGGTAAATTGATGACGGGGCGATATACTTCAAAATCCCATTCCTGCTCTGAAGCAAAATGCTAATGTAGAGGCAGCCTTATGTGATGTGTGGAAACAATTCATCTGGTCCTTCCAAATGTAACTTGATTTGGTTTTTGTGTCTGAAAACATTTCCCATGGATGAGATTCCTGTCTCCTGAAGAGCTCTGTCAACCCATGAGGCTAAGAGCAGGAACCGATGGAAACAGATATTTCGGCATCCCGAGGGTGAGAAGAGAACAGTTGCAGTGGGTAAGATTTAGTAGCACTTTGTAATAAATGCATCATCCTTCTCTGAGGCTATTCCTCCTGTGCTGTTGCATTATTGGCCATTCCTCCGTCTTCTCTGCAGGCAAGATTGGCCGACAAGCTGGATCTGAAGGAGGCAGCTTGATTTTCTCCCTGTCTCCTTCAGCTGGGTGTTGTGCTCTTGCCAGTGGTTGTCTGTCCTCATTAGACTAACTGAGTCAGTTTGAATCCTTACAAACTATTTGACTTGTTGACCTGCTGCAACAGCTAATTCCACAGGGTGCCTGCAGTGTGCTAAAAAAATAACAGCTTTCTTCTCATCACTTCCAAATTATATGCCTTTTAGCTTCATAAAAATTTCTCTCCCCACCCTAAGATGAGGGGAAAAAAGGAGCGTTAGGTCAGGATTCACCACAGAGTTTTTTCTTTCTTAACTGCCAAGCCCCCCGCTTTACAGGCTGAGCCTGCTTTCTTTAAAGGTAAAGACAAAACACCTAGTGACTGCAATAGGAGCAGGTTCATGCTTTTATATTTCTCCTTTCTAGGTTAAAATCACTCCCAGCCTTTGTGATCTCTTCACAAATAGAAGCTTCTGCTCCCAAAGGAACTGCCACAAAAATCTGGCTGCAATCTGTTCACATGCTGCTGAGTCCATGTGTTCGGAGATGCACTCTCAGTGCACGGCACATCCAGAAAAAGTCTCCCATTTCTCTGGTGCTCTTCTTACTCCTGGACTTTTACTCTGATATCTTCATTTGGTTACCTTTGGTGACTCCCTGGCCTGTCCTAGGGAGAGACAGTGTGCAATCCTTGGCTGCTGAAATCAGAGGGTGAGAAGATGCTCTTAACTTCACAGGGACAGAGTTTTACCTTCTGTCTTTAAGGATCTTGGGTAGCTTGAAAAATCTAAATGGTAGAAAACTAAACTTTGAGAAAGAAAAAGCCCAAATTTTATTTCTCACCCATGCCAGCAGATCCAGGATTACTGCAGCTGTGGGCTCATACAGCTGGGACAATACTGAGTCTGAGGTAAACAAGTCCTGTAAAGGGAGTCATCGCGATCTCTGTATGTTCATTGGCAGTGTCCCATGCTGGTGCCTCTCAGCTGTCACCCTACCTCATTTCTAAAGCCTGAAGCAAAGCCCTGACAGCCCTGCAGAGGAGATCCCCTCTGCTGGTTTAAAGCTCTTGGCTGGTGCCTCCCCTCGTGTACGACCAACCTATTTCCAAGGTGTGCCTTAGACCAGCATGCAAACCTGCCCATGTCCTAGCAGCTCTCTGGGGGCTCTTGCTCAGAGGATGCCATTTGCTCCTTAATTTGTCTATGTTTGAAGGAAGTGAGGGAGACACAGAGCTCAAAGCAAAAGGACGCTGTCGCTGAGGGAGTGGGCACCAACACAGAACCAGGTGGTACTGCCACCCAGAAACACGAAGTCTTCACTGGCCATCCCTGACAGTCTGGAAAAGGCTCAACTGACTCTCCCATGGGCTCAGTCCTTGAAAGAATTCCCAGTATAGGTGCATGACAGTAATACAGTGCCTGTGCCCATGACCCAAAGGGCTGCGTGTAATTAATAAGCTTTTCCTTGAACAAGAATGAAATTGCTTCTCTAATCTATTTTGTTAGCTAGTTCCTTGCAATGGAGATTTTTTCTTTGCACAGCCTTAAGTGACTACTGTTTGTGCTATAAGATGTCATCAAAATTGAAGTGGGACAGCACAGGTTTTCTTGTGCAAAGAAATGGGAGTGTTCACAGTAGTAGTTGTGCCTGGTTTTGTAGGATCGATTTTGAGTTCGAAACCTCTGAGAGGGACAGAGAGCAGAAGAGAGAACTGCAGTCTCCTTAAAACACCAAGTAGTGTCCTGGTCTGGATTGTAAACCAGGTTGTAGGAGACAGATTGTGGAGAGTGGCCAGTGCTGTATGAAGCAGAGGCATCCACAGATGCTTTCACATCTATCCAGCACAGCACTGTGTAACAACACTGTGGCTCCCAGCCCTGTATGCCTGTGTTGGCCAGCAATAATCCTCTTTACAAAGGAATCATTAGTTTGGGTGTCACGCTGATGTGGATATGCTGCTTCTGATTTCAGAAGCAGTGTACAGCACAGGCAAGCCCTGAGATTCAAGTCCCTGAATCAGGTATGGACTTGAGCTCCTTGTGGCAACAGAAGTCTTCAAAAAGGTTTGGTTTTCCCCCAGTGTGAAATAAGAACAGCTTTGTAATTCTGGAAACTTTTCTGCAGGATTGGAAAGACTTGTCCTGTCGTTTGTGGTCTTACAGCTCACAGCACAACTACAACATTGCTCTGACGCTGAGTTGAAGTCTGCTGTTTTGAAGAACAAAATGCAGCAATATCAGTGTGGCTTTGTTCCCACCAGGCTCTGAGCCCTGCTTTCGGCACCAAACCCAAGTACTGTACGAAGAACAGGAAGGTGACGGGAGGTTGGCACTTCTGGGACATGCAGCATGCAAGGACATACGCCCTTGCTGTAGTCCTAAGCTCTTATGCGGACAGATGGTGATGTTTAAGGTGCTTTGTCAGCTGCCTGTTCTTAGAACTGGGGCATCTGAATCTAGGCTATGTGACAAAGCAGTTTATAATAATGACCATGTATGCACTTGTTGCCTTTGGTAAATACTGCTAAAAACAGAGTCCCAGTTGGTTGGAAGTCATACAGACATAGAATTATAGAATGGTTTAGGTTGGAAGGGACTTTAAAGATCATCTAGTACCACCCCTCCTGCCATGAGCAAGGACACCTCCCACTAGAGCAGGATGCTCAAAGTTCCATCCAACCAGGTGGTGAAAGTCAGTTCCACTTTACCTCCTCTGCCGGGTTTTTTTTTCCCCTCCTAACTACAGAGTGGTCCCCTGTGATGAGGGTTGTATTTTTGAGGTGTGCATATGCACAGGAACAATGATGTATATACGATCTGGATTCCTTGGACAGGAAACTCAGTGTCATCATTTGAGGTGGTGGGTTGGTGGGAAAAACATTCCAGCTTAACGTTCTGCCCATACTACTGCTTTTGGGGTAATACCAAGCAGGGATACGAATAATTAGGTGAGGTTATTTACTCTGTGTTTTTTTATGGGTTGTTTGGGTTTTTTTTTTCGTCTGATGAAAAGCATCTTCATAGCTCAAAGACACATGAAAATTAAATTAAATAAGAAGATGACCCCACTGCTGCATCTCTTTTCAGTGCTACTGCTTGTGCTTCAGCCAGTACAGTTTGGATTGAAGTGGAGCACTTCTGTCTCCTTTCTAGGTGGAAGGCAGATGGGAACAGGAGGCATAAAAGAAGAGGAAGAAAATTAAGTGGCATAAACTACTGGCACCTATAGCTGTTCATCTCAGGGTTGTCAGCTCAAAACTTGTTGTCTGTAAGATGCAGTCACAGCAGTCTGGCACCTGTATGAAATGAGTAGTGATTTAACAAATATTCCCATGGTGTAAAGGTTTACCGTGCTGGTGCTCCTCCTCTCTCCCTCTTCTCCCCACTGCAGCAACCCCAGCAAAGGAAGGCTGGACCCCTGGAAGTCATTCCAGCCTGTCCTGTGCTCACCACCCAAAGCACATTCATTTTATGACTGAAAAGAAAATGGCTTCAACCAGAAGAACAGAACCATTAAAAATTTACAGAATGTTTACCAAACCTTCCGGTATGGTAAAGAGGTGGGCAGAGTAGGACTCCACACTGTGGTATTTATGGAACATTTATGTAGCTCCTGCCAGCAGCTATATAGGAAAGAGTGCTTGGGAGTGCTTTACCAGGGGTCTGCTGAAGGTTCTGGAGCCAAGTCTCATACTTGTATTTCAAGGATGGTTTGAGGCTGCCACATGCATTTATCCAGAAGGAAAACACCCAGCCTTAAATAGGCAAGATGGAAATTAAACCACAAAGTCTCTGTCATTTAACATTTCCTTGTCTGTACAAGGTTTGCCACAAAGTTTTCATGAGCTAAGAGAATTGGGACCAATTCAGCCAGGTCATTTCTTCACACAAGGCGGACGATGTCATTATTAATCCAAGCACCACATAACTCTCTGAGACACCTGCGTGACATGAAATAAATCTTTCTCTTTAAATAAAGTTACTTGTTTTTATAAGTCTGTCTGTCAGCTCAAAAATCCTGGGTCAAAACTGTATTTGTTTGAAGGTCCGTGTGACGCTTTAAGTTCCAGTGGGGCTGTTTCGGTCAGCACAAGTGGCCACATCTGCAGCTGGTGCCGGACAGCACAGATCCCCTGAAGCCAGAGCAATGTGGTGTGACTAGATGAGTGCATTTCATTGGGTCCATGTGGGCTTGCTTCTTCTCTAAACATTTCTTCTGGTTCTCCTATACTCATCCATTAATTGTGTGGTTTTTTGTACTCCAAGGAATTGGACAAATATGTAAACGATAATATTTTGATAACCTGTTTTCTGTTAAGAAAGGAATAATAAATATGCATTCTTTTACAAGCTGGGGTGTTTTTTTGAAAATGTTTTATAGAATTATACAAAAGCTTAAGGTGTTTCTTAAATGTGTTTTAAATTATGAGCAACATGAAAGAGTTGGAAAATGGATAGCTCAAAAATCGGTCACTTACAGTATTACCTGTGGTTAAAATAAGTGGCTATTATTATGTGTGGAGTAAAAAGGATTTTGGAATAAAGGCTTCATATGTGGTGGAAGAAAAATAGCTTTTTAATTCTTTTACTCTACAATGCTGGTTATCTATATTTCGAGCATTCTATATTTATTATTCATGTGCTCTTCAAATTCCCCACAAAATTAGAAGATTTGGGATTACACAAGAACTTCATAAATGGCTCACAATAACTAATGCATGACAGACTTCTTTTATCTGAGTTTCTGTTGCTATGTAGATGTTCAGAGCATTCTCTTCACCTCCATCCTCTTGTGGAGCCAGTCTGGCATTAATCTACTTTCACTCATGGCAGAACTTGACAGAAATGTGTCTGCATGTCACAAACTTACATTGCACGTGCATTCAGCTACTACTAAAACTTGTTTGGGGTTTGTACACCAATATCTCAACAATGCATCGCACCAGGATGATACTCTTTGCCATGTTATTTAAAGCTGATAAACTGAACTATAATGGCCTCTCCTGTTTAGTAGCTGGATGATGTAATTGTCCTGTCTGCCCTAAAAATTGATCAGATCATGGAATGCACATTTTAGCATGTAGGCTGCTTACAAATGGTTGGCTGTCAACAGTGTTTGCTGTACTTGATATTCATAATTTATTACTTTGGTTGTTTGGAGTAGACGTTGAGATCATGTAGCATGTGTTGGTTCCTACACTGGATGGATCCAATTCCTTAAGTCAGGTCTCTGGACTGAATAATGGCAAATGATGACATGATGACTAGTTTAATAGTCTCCTTGAGGGGAATATTCAATAATATTATTCTGTAGTACATTATTGTTATAATTACTTGCTGGAATATTCATGTAAAAGTGGCACTGCTGCAGTCAAAACAAATCCATTTTCAGGGTCTGACCTGATATTTATAGATTATTTTTGTTCTGTTTCTGTCTGAACAAGCACAAGGTGACACAGTAATTCTGATGTATATATGTTATAGTTCATCATCTGATAATCAACACATGTTTCATATGGCCTGTTTAAACACGAGAACTCAATTTAGGTTGATGAATGGACATCCCAGAATCTGTGGAACTTTTGGAGGCCCACCCTGGGCTGGAGAGATGTGTTATACAACATTTGGAAACATTTGACCCTCCTGATGTTTTGTGTTTCTGCATGACACATGCATGCGAGGAGGAATCTCTGGAATGAAGAAGGTAATGGACAGATGGCAATCACATCACTTGGAGGTTATAGGTCTGGACTCAGGCCAGCTGGACTTCAGTCAGCAATACCAGGCCTTATCTATACTTGAAACATGTACTGGATTTAAATGTCCTCCAGTTAACTTTAACTCTTCAGCTTGGCGAGTACCGAAGTAGCAAGTGCTGATGGACCCTCCAAGCTGAACTATGTGATGGTGACAAATATCCATTGCTTTTGTGCTGAATTGGGGCCAGTTCAAAGACACTGAAGATGGTACAAAATATTTTATTAACTTTGAGAGATAATGAATCAGGCTTTCAAGGGAGCACTCAGTGATGATTTTCCTCTTTTTTACCAATCCTGATAGGGGAAATTTTCCACATTTAAGAGTGGGGCCTTGAGGTGAAGTTATGCTGTGTGGGGGAGGAAGATTAATCGTCTTCTGCTGTTGTCACGCATGATCTGCAGAGAGGAGATGGACCTGCAGACGTGCCCAGCTCACATTTATGGCTCCTTCAACTGACTGAAAGCTATAAGGCAACAGTGCACATTTTGAGAACGAAAATATTATCTTTCCATTTTTTCTGCTGCACCTCAGATTTTTGAAGTATTCAAACATCATGAACATAAAGAGGTACCTGCCTCTGTGTGAGACAGTAGGGATCCGGCTATTAGAGTCCTTAGAGTCATGGACAATGGAGTAATCTCATCTGCTGTGCCGTACTTGATTCTAAGTAGCTGTCAAGATTCCTCCTTTCTGCATAGTTGAGAAGACATAACCAGTGGAGGAAGAAGAGTATTCAAATAAAATAAATTAGATAAAAGAGAGGAGGGAAGGGGGAGAAGGCAAAGGAACAAGTGACTATCCAAAGCACTTCAGGATCCTTCAGGATGAAAGGTGCTATAGAAATATATTATTGCTATTACTTTTACCAGTAGTACAATATTGCTACCTCACTTACTTCATTATAGTCCCATTGCAACGCTGATGTTGTTACCTGGCCTTTTTTAAAATAGATTGCAGTTTAGTTTTATCTTTTGCTAGGTAAGAAACTGCCCTGAGAACTCTCTCTAATGTGCTTCAGAGTGACAGAACAAGTATGTTTTATGAAGCCAAATAAAAGTTTGCTTCATCAACTACTGCAGAGTATAAACAACTGTCAGCCATCTTGGGGAGTAGACATCCCTTTATTTAATTGCAAATTAAAAAACATAAACCACCTTAAACACAGAGCTACTGTCACATCAAATCAATACAATAATTGTGCTCAAGCAGTTGGAAGGCACACGATGTTCAGCATCTTGCATCCTAAAAATAAATCAATCACCAGAGCAATAAGCAAGTCTTATAATATATGAGTAGATTACAGTATATTAACACATTTTGTATTGTGTGACTGCTTTTCCCCATTTGCTGAGACGCACTGAATACAAAGGAGGAACTTTGTGATCGGAAAGATGTTAGCAATTCCTTTTATTCTGGTGAGTTCCTGTTAATAAGAAAAGCCCTGGAATACAGCAAGAGACTCTCGGGTCATACACAGACCCCAGAGCCAGGCTTCGCTGCCCGAGCCTGAGCTGTTCTTTATTGTTTTTAGGCTGCTGGATGTGAGGATTTTAAATGCTTTTTATTAAATGCAGTAATGAAGAAAGGTCTTAGAGCCTGAAATCTTTGATCTGTCTGAATGGTTATCTGCTGGCTTACAGAAAAAAAGAGACTTAGAATAAATCTCCGGAATTTTGCACTAACGTCATCAGTAACTTAAGGTTTAGTGGAGTTGCACTAACTTCCTAAGTTACCTCAGGTTTGGTCCTGTTTTCACTTGACCGCTGCACCTGTCTCAGGGACCTGGAGGAAGAGATGTTCTCCCAGACAGGAGAGGTATCTCCACAGATCACTTTGCAGGAGTGCTGAGGGGGGCCCTTACAGTGGTACAAAATGATCAGGGAGGCAAAGATGCCAGATTTTCCACAGTTCACAGCTCACTGGTGCTTCTTAAAGAAGAAGATTTCTGCTTTGTCTTCTTCCCTCCTTCCCTATCCATCTATTTCTCAGCTCAGTCCTCTTACGGAACTGTAAATAAACACCTTACTGGCAAGGTCAGGAAAAGCATGAAAAGCTCCTCTTGATGCTGGGGGCTTTCACAGCAGTGCTGCTCTTATCACTACTGATTCACAAGACTGATTTCAATCCACAGCTTCTTTTGCGCTGCTGGTAAACAAAGATTTACAAGTGCTTAGCGTCTGCAAATTTGAGCTGTGAGTAGCTTCTGCCTTTCTTTTGCCCTCTGTTCTTGCTAGACATTTGCCCTCTGACTTTTCAGTCTCCCTCTTCAGCTCCCAAGTAGACCCAACAAGTGTCTTTGAGTGACTCCAGGCTTACAGGTGCACGTTGCCACTACAAGGAGGGACACAGTGGTTGGAGAAGAGTGCACAGACTTGCTCTTTGCCCAAATTTATCACCACAGCTTTTGCTCTGAACTCCAGCTTACAGTCACCAGGTTGGTGAAAGCCTAAAGAGCTGTCTCAGAAGAGCAGCTCCACCTCAATCTCTGCCAGCCTCTGCAGCCAGGGAATTTGAAACTCATAAAAAGGGTAATAAAAGGGAGATTACTGAAGTAGAGCTGGAGAAAAGCCCAAAGGAAGTTGTTGTACCACATGGAAGACAATTCTTTCCTGATGTTAACTATTACTGCCTTTCCCTTTGCATCAGCACTTTATTGCCCTGATCTGAGAAAGACAAAGTGTTGCATCCTGAGACCAGGAACCCATTGCTGCTGTGTATTTCCCATCCACACAGCTTTCAGGCATCTTACAAAGATGGCTGCAAGCAAGCTCCTGAGAAACCGAGGCATAAAAAGCTTAAATACTTTCCTCTGAAAGCCAAAGGGAAAACCAGGCCAAGAACCCAGGTGTTTGGAGGCTCCCATGCGTGTTACTGCCTGCGCCATATCGCCTTGCTGGCCCGGAGAGCCTTTCGCTTTCTGTTTGAAGGTTGCGCCAGGGGTTCCAGCTTGGGGAACTGCCACGGCACTGCTCTAAAAAAAGCAAGAAATACCAACCCGATGCAAAGAGAGATTTATGGGGAGGGGATAAAAGTATTAGTGAAGAACCAAGATGCCCAGAGGACAAGCCCCAGAAGCATTTGGCAGCCAGCCCTGGGTTCTCATCTTCAGCCTGTTACCCTACTCACGTTTCTGGGGCTGTAGAGTGATAGAGCCAGTTTATCCAGATGATACCAGAGAGGTGATAAAAAGGAGTCACCAATTAGCTCCAGCTACAAGTGCTGTGTAATCGGAAGCGTACAACCCCGCGGGGAGCTATTTGCCTGAGAAAATATAATGAGAGGTCAAACACTGGCACTTCTGCCAGGCTCGAGCCATGACTCTGTCAGCCCCCCTCTCAAGGCACTAAGCCTCTCACCAAAGTGTCATCTACCCTGTCAGCTCCTGAAGATGGTCTGAGAGAACGTGTCTTCTCAGCAGTGGCTGCTGTCCTGTTTGGAAATGGCCAAGATCCTCTTTCCACTGGGATTGAATTGCAGGTGGCAGTGCCCGGGCTGGAACCTGAGCTGGGTTCTCCCTAGTTTGTAAAATTAGGCCACTCTTTGCTCTGGGCTGGGAAGGGTGCCCAGGGTAGGGAGAAGGTGACACAGGACACATTTGGATCCAGGAGCACTGGGCAGAACCCAGGTATGTACACTGAGTGATTCGAGCCATTTGCAAGCCAGTATCTTAATCTCCTCTGAGTCAAAAAGCCAGGAAACAGCAAGAGGGGCAAATTTCAGCTGGGTTGGCTTTGCTTGAAATCTTCTTTACGAGTTGTGCTCCGATGGCAGATGCCGTGCATTAGCGTTATTTACGCATTAAGAGACCTATAATTGGAGACTAGCAAGTGTCCTCATCACAGTTGACCTTATTTATGGAGGAGCTGACATCTGAATGTCAAATTTGCATCCGTAACTTTTCTTCCCCCAATAACCACTCTAATATGCAAATACTGAGTTGCAAAAGAATGAAAATAAATAAACCAGCTATTTTGGTTATCTCTGGGAAGGTTTGTGTTTGCTGCGATTTTGGAGGCAGTGCTGAGATCAGACTCTGTCACTTAATCAGGAAGTAAGTGAGAAAGAAAGACATTTCAGATGCAGGGATAGGTGGATTGTGAATTGTAAATAGCCTGCAGTGCAATCTAAGAGAAGAAGCAGGTAGAAAGCACATTACAGAGCCATTTGCAGTTCTTTGTTCAGGTATAGCTGACGCTTACAGTCATTTCGTTAAATATTCTGTTTATATGCTTTTCCATCCTGAATAAAGAGCTATCCCAGTCCCTGGAGTGCAGGATATTCACAAAATACCTGCATTCATGTGCTCAAAGCAAGGCATTAATGGAAGCCAGGTAAGTATAGGATATGAGGCATCAGCATGGAGAGGATCAAGGGAACAAACTGTTCCCTGTTGTAATGGCAATTCTGCCAGGACTTGATAGAAAACGAGGAGAAAAAAAAAGCCTTCTGGGCTTGTCATCTTCTGGGTAGGAGAGTTGGAGGGAGAGGCTGCTGGTTGGGTGTTTGTTGACAGAATAATTTCACATTGGGAAGGGTCAGTTCATGATAAGTCAAAGACTTGTATTTTGTATCTCAGACAGCTTTGGGGGTGCCCTACTATGTCACACTTGGTGGAAAGAGGGTCTTCTGCCACCTCAGAAATGGGTCATGTGGTCCAGCAGCTCTCCTGAGGCTACAGCACGCTCTTTCCCACAGCTCTACCCCATGGTCCTGCGGGATCAGCGAGATTCACTCCACAGAGCTCTGATCGCCCCAGGCTCCCCGTAAAAACCAGTGGTGACAGATAAGCGCTTCTGGAGGGTAATTTGTATCCTCGGCAAGCTGGAGTGCCCTTTCTCTTTTCCATGATTATCTGGACAGGTGATAAGACTCCTAATTTGGTGCCTGAGGTAGCTGCCTAACTTTGGTGGCATGAATCGCTCCCTCGGGGTTTGCAGTTACATCTCCAGGGACACATGATAATAAAACAAAACAAACAGCCTAGGATTTTCCAGGCGTTCTCAACACAGTAACTCTTTATGAGGAGAATACCAACCCACCCCAGAAGGATAAACCCTGTCTGTGTTTGCCTGCTCTGTTTTCCTTGCCACTGTGTATTTGGTCAGAGTCCTTCTGAGTTTGCTTTCCAGGTGTGGTTTCTTTAAATGACCACAATCTTTTTTCCCCTCCTACATCCACCTACAGTTCAGCTTCCTTTTATTCCAGCTGGTCCCACACCTTGGTGCCATCCCCAGTGTTATGAAAACACAAACCCATCACTCTTGCTGAGTCCTACTCTTGGTGAGTCCTTCAAGTACAGAAGACCCCACTTTTAGCTCCTTCGGGGCAAATCCTAGTTAGACCTAACTTTGCAGGGAAAGTGGAGAAGAGGGTTATTTCTATTGCTTTTGAGGGCTAAATGTGTCTTCTTGTTGTGGAATCTTACTGACAGTCCTCTCTGGTGATGGGCTCTCAGGCGCTGCCCTCCTTTGCTGAGTACAAGGTGCATTTTCCAGGCAGTGGGTTTGCTCTGCAGCATGTGACAATGGGTGTTTGATCCAGCCAATTGCTATGCAAAATCTGTACATAAAGAGATGACACAAATTATTGTATTACAAATCTCCCAACTAATATTTTGAGGATTAGCATTGAAATGGCTGGGATGTTTTTTTCTAACACTTATGGAGAATTTCTTTTTTTTTATTCAAAACAATGTTTTTTTCAAAGCTGTAATAAATTTGCATGAAGAAGGTTAATTGCATGAAATGCCAGAATGCAAAACATCTCATCATTGTTACATTTCACGACTTGCTAACTCTTTCCCTCCAGAATAATGTTTTTGTAAAATTGTCAGAAGTGTGACTTAGGAGGAAAAAAAAAATAAAAATCTTTGGCACCTTTAATTGTGTGGGAAGTAGGAAAATACATTGGCTGGTGGTCTGCAGGGCCAGATTTATGTACATGGTAGAGTGCCAGGCACAGATTTATAACTGTTGCTATAAGAGAAAAATCAGGTGCTGTCTAACACAGGGGTATAATTCTTCCCTATCAAGTTATGCCAATGAGAAAAGCATCTATCTTGTGACAAGAAGAAGTAAGGTGCTCCTATGGATGGAGTTTATCCTAAGAGGGATGGGGAAGAGCGTGAGATGAGCTGGCCTATCCAATGAAGAAAACTACTGGTTTCACCATGTTTTTCACAGAGAGCTTATCTGCTCAGTTTGCAGACGGACGAGCGGAGATGCTTTCAAGGCCTTGCCAGCAGACTCATCCATGGAACTGAAACCTGTCAGCATGTGATAATTTGTGTTATTCTATATTTAGAGCAGCAAGTCACAGTCACAGTTGTTCATGTCTGGTCTTTAAACTGTCAAGGAGAAAGCAAGGCTTCCTTAGATGGACCTGAAAGTGCCCAAACAATATCTGCAGAATGGATTTCACTGCTTCATTTCACCTTGATCAATAGCAATGTTTATTCTGATGATCAAATTCAAGGCGAGGTAATGGTCTGCTGTAATCCACATCTTCAGCTCATGGGCCCAGACGTCTTTGTGACACAGCTTTTGTTCCTCAATAGAGAATTGCATTTCCCCAGTTGGGATGGATGGTCTTGGCTGGACGCAGGCTGTCTTAGTGAGAGCAGCCCTGCTCATGGTCATCCCTCGGGATCCAAACCCCCGGGCCAGCTCATTTCTGTACTGACAAAAACCCATTTTGCAATGATGGTTCACTTTGTTTCTAATTGAACATTTTTCTTCCTATTTTCTTTCCTTACAAAATCTACCTGAGATATTGGTGTTCTGCTTGAAAATATGGGTTTTTTTTTGAGTCTGATTCTGCCACTAGATTAAAACAAGGCTGAGAAAAAATGGAAATATTGTATTAAATGAACCCTCTCTCCGCATCCCACATTCCTATTGATCTTGGGTCAAAGTGTAACATTTCAACACAATTGAAACATTTAGTTCAGATGTCAGCACTTTAAAACAATATTTTTTAACAAAAGAAACATCCATTTTCTTTTCAAAAGCATGTTTTGAGCAACAACATGACAGCTTTCAATTCCAAGACTGTTACAAGTGGGACATGCTGATATTATCTGTTTCATTTTTTTTGCAGAATGAAATCTGATGGCAATCAGGAAACTGTCAGGATGAAAACAACTTTGTGCAAACCTCTCCCTGTCCCCCAGCAATCTGGCAAATGTATTCTCCCTATTATACCCTTCCCAATGGTGCTTTTTGCTTTTTTTTTTTCCCTTTTGCTTCTTTTTTTTTTTTTTTTTTTTTTTTTCCTGGTCTGTCAGTCAAAGCGAGTTTAAGTTTGGCAGCCTGGCCAATCCTTGACTTCTCTGCTTGGATCAGCTGTGTCGCAAACGCCTGTGCTATGTATACCTGTCCTCCAAATAGAGGGCTGAGACAACCAAGGCATTTTCCATGAGTCATGGAGCAGCCACCAGATAGCAGTGCTATTCCATTTGTGCATGCTGGGGCTACACACACGGCTCCAGCCTTGTCTGGCCCCTCCGTCCCATTCTCAGTGCTAATCCATCCATTTCTTCGGGGCCTGAAATCTTTTCAAACAGCAGAAACACATGAAAGTAGGAAGAAAATGGAAACGCTAGCTCTATTACTTCTGCCATAAAATGTGAATTTAAAACTATTCACAAAATAGAAAAAAAATCATGATGGGATTTGGTAACTGCTGAAAATGTTGAGTCACAACAAGGGATCCTAATTTGTCTGTTTTCTGTTTGTTTCAGCAGTAGGTGAAGGAGGGCTGATTTAATTATTTTTTAAAGAGAGGGATTCGAGTGTTGATTTAGCAGTTTAGTCATCAAAGTAATTCCACTTACAGAGCTGCAGGACTCCAGAGAAACATGTTCATGAGCTGGAATTAACATCCTGCATGCAGCAATGTAACAGCTTTGCAGATTTTCTCCATAACATACAACAAAAAGTTATTTTGTACGGAGGCTTCTATAGAAACTGGATTGCAAAATAATTTCTTTTTTAGAATGAAATGAGGCAAAGCGGCCATAAAGACATTGTCTGGTGTATATATTTCAGTATTCAGAAGATCAATAGCAGAGCATAAGCCAAATTAAGGGGTAGATGCAAGGAGAACAGGAAAAATTAAGTTTAAAATGACTGTTGAAAAGAAATGGAGAGCTGGTGAGACAGGGAGAGACGAGCCTGATCCTTCAAGGTTGGAGGAACTTCCCCAAAGAACAGCACAGATGCTGGTCTGAAAGCAGGAGAGAGTCTGGCAGGTGCAAGGAGGAAGAACCACCTCTGACAAAGTTGGCATAACAAGTTCCTGCACACTAAAAGATCATATTTTCATGCAAAGTACAGCGAAGTGCATTTTGTGCTGGCTCACAGAGTCCCTAGAAATGCCTCTCGCCCCAGTGAATCCCATAACAGCTTCGCAGTAATGGAGTGGAAGGGAACGTGCTATGAGATGCCACGGGCCAATTTCCAAAGTTGCTGGCACCTAATTTATGAGTGAGGAGTGTGCTTCCCCAGGGCCTCACTGATCCGATGGCTATCTGGGCTAACTAGCCCCATGGGCATAAAAGGCATGATTTCTACAGGTGCAACGGGCATCGAAAGGCAGAAGTATGCATGCACAACTATGCCTGTCCGTTTCCCATTTAGAGATGATATACAGGGTAAAACGTACATCCAAGAGAGCAGGTGTCAGGGAGAGCAGCAAGCTGTGGAATGTTTCTGCTGTTCCTCATGTAGTATCTGGTTCCTCTGCTCTGCTCCTCACCCTTGTGAAGAGCCTAGTAGTGAAATAGAGAGAAATTAAGTTGAGTGAAGATTAGATTGTGTATTTATTTGGAAGATACTGAGCCCAAATCTGTGCAGAACAGCTTTTGGGAAGGGTGAGATGAAAAACTGTCCTGGCTGGTTGCCGAGCCCAAGGGTGAATGTACGGCTGCATGTGCTCAGATGGGTTCAGGGTGGAGGAGCAGTGCCCAGCCACAGCGTGCCTTGCTGCATGCCCCACCAGCCCCAGAAAGTGGAGCCCAGAGACTTTGAAAGTCACAAAGGGTCCAACCCTCCTTGTGGATCACAGAACCACAGTGCTGGAAGTAGTTGAGAGGTTCTTCAGTCCATAGCGCTGAGCTCTGCAAGACAATGCTCCACAGAAGGGTTTCAGGCACATATTTCACAGCATTTAACAGACAATTAAGGGGACAAGCTCTGGAAGTTAAACTGAATGTCCCCAGAGACCTTTTTGCAGCTGTGTGGGATTCTGATACCTTTGAGGTAAGGGCAGAAGTATGAAGACATTTACTGAAGAATCCACGTTATTTACAATCAATGGTTAATCACTCACAAGTGAACTAATACATCTTTATTCATAATATCTGTTGAACTCGACTACATTTTCTTTCTTCTAGATTTGAACACTTGGGTTAAATATGTATTTGCAAATGTATTGTTTATTCTTATCTTGAGTCTTCTTTTTTGTGATAAACAGGAAAAAAAGAAACACGAGGGAAAAGAGGCCAGAAAGAGAGCTGAGGAAAAAAAAAGAAAGTGAAGAATATCAAAACAGAACTTTCACATGGAGTCTTTATTTTCAAAATATCAAATAAATAAAACTATGTTATGAAAAATAGAAATATGTTTTGTGAAGGATCCTGCTGAATAAGAGCAATATACATTCATGTATGAGTTTGGTTTTTTACACTTTTCTACCATCTCCAATTTAGCATCATAAAAACATTGTAAGGAAGTTGGCCTGAAAAGTAAAGAATTCAGAAAGGCAACCACAGTGCTCCATTCCTTTCCTTACATCATTGATGCCCGCTCAGTGATAAACTGTGGGTTGGGAATTAAGGTCCAATCCAGAGAGCTCTTGGAGTTACATTCATAAGGGCAATTATTGCCACAGTGCTGGCTTTCATCCTCACTCTCAGAAAGCACCCTCTAATTTTTTTCCATAGAAGCTGAGAGCAAAATCCACTGTTCATATTTGCTCCTTGCAAGATGGACATTAAATATCCCATCCTAGATTCAGCAACTGCTATTCTGACTGCCCCTCATTTCAGTCATATTCTTCTACAGTTTAAAGCTAATCCTTGTTCAGAAGCTGTAAAACTTGTGATATGCTCTTTTTCGTTTGAAAATCCAATACTTCTTCTGGTGCTTAAATAAATAAGAGGAAAGCTCTTTTGCTAATTTCTGGCTTGAGTGGAGAAGCAAGTTTCTAGTACTTAAAAATTTTTGTCTGTTAAAATAATTGCAATAATTACATGATAAAAAACTGCTTCGAAGTAAGATAGATTAGCTCAATAGCTGCTGTATTGCATTTGTAGCTGATGAGGCTTATTGTATTAATCAATTGCTTGCAACTCGCAGAAATGGCAGAAGTGGGATGGGAAGTAAATCTATCTAAATTTCAGCATTTTTAAGAATCTGGGTGGATGTGCATCGCTGCTGAGGCCAGTCTTGGGGTAGGAAACAGGGCAAAGCACAAGCTATCATTTATACTATAAAACAGCAGAAATAAATAAACCCTGCCACACGGCCTGATTTCAGTAGCTCATGAAATGTCAAAGTGCAGGTGCACATAAATAAATGGAATATTTCTTTTTAGATCCTGCATGCAATTTTAAACACTTGCAGAAGTAAAATGTAGGACCTGCAGGCTGAAGAGGTCTTGAAGATCTGTGCATCTGGAAGCAGCGCACTATTGTATAATTCACCCCTAAAACCTTTGCTACTCCATCTAGTCTTTGCAGTAGTGATGTATGGAGCAGGTTGCCTAATTCAAAGGGGTTCATGAATTTTCACTGAAATCCACCCAAAGTATTTCTGGGTATCGTGCTACACTCAGCGATGTGAAGGTCGCTTTCAGTCTCCAGTATAACTGGCCTCATAAATGTTGAGATGCCCGTAATAGTTTATTCTTGCAGCACTTTTTAGCACATATTTGAACATGCCTTATGAATCTCGGTAAAAAGTGTGCTTTCAGGAAAACAGCAGCTCAGCATTATAAAGAAATTAAATAGTCCATGTTGGCTACTAGTAAAATTCATAGTTAGCTGGCATTTATTTGGAACAAGCTTGAAAGGAAACTGCCTCCCACAACTGCTGTGGACCCATCAGCTACTCTGTGCTCTGGAGCAGGAATAGGTCAGGAGGTATTCACAGAGTCTCGTGAAACAATACCCACATATTTCTCTCTTTGGCTTGAGCAGCCAGAGCTTTATGGAACAATAAAGAATATTATTCAGATTGTTTAGATACCGAGGTCCTGTTGCCTTTACTCATTGCTTTGTCTTCCAGAATATTTATCAGAACATGGATGTTGCTAGACATCCTGGTCATCCTAGCAACCTGGTCTATTGTCCCTGCCCATGACAGGCATTTTGGGACTCAATCTTTAAGGTCCCTTCCAACTCTAACAGTTCTATGATTCCATGATTCTTTCACCTGCTGCTTGTTACCTCCCTGTGTTAAAACCCAACATGCCCCCTTAGAAGATAAAGCTGTGACTGAGCCCAAATTTGGGGATAGCCTCATTCACAGCACGTCATAATTGGCCTTCAACAGGAGAACTACACGTGTTTGAATTGGTCTGTCTATGGATACTCCCCTGAGAAGACAAATGGGTATTGACTTTAATGGGATTCTAGGTGCCCTTCAGAGTTAAGCACCATGTGTGTATTTAATAGGGCAAGGTCTTTATCTTCTTATGTTTGTAGAACACTGAAAGCATTAGTCAGTACTTGATCAATAATAAATAATGTTGATACTAAGTGCCAGGATGCAATGAAACCTAACCTGTATTTTCAGCACCGGTGAGAAAGGCAGAAGTATATATTTTGTGCAAGGGTAATGGACCAGGACAGTAAAACTTTCTGATGATAAATCCATGCTATATACATTGTAAGGAAGGATGGGCATCTATTATTTGTGACTGTTATAGTGGGAAGGATCAGATGGGTCAACATTTCCACCCTTGTTAATTTTAAAATATTTTATGATACTTTTATGACATTTATTTATTGTGTTAAATATATTCTTAAACCTCAGGATGGGTCAGGACTCTACCCAAAAGGTGAAGGGGTGACAGTTTCTGACTGTGACTTTTCATATCACCCTGGGCCAAAGCTGTGCGTCAGCTTAGGCAAGCCCTCAGTGCTGAACTAGTGAGCATCTGATTTTCATTATCTGCAATAAAAGCCTATGAACTGAAACCAGGAAGTGCCTATTTGTCAAAAAATACTCAAGGGCTATTAAATCACTGAAGTATGTGATGACATGTTTGTTCCTATTAGGTCTTGCAATGTGAGAGCCGGGTGTGATGCCACCGGCACAGCACACACGGAGTTCGACCAGCCGGGTCTGGAGGCTCAGCCTCAGCACTGCAGATGGAGCAGACACCGCAAAACGACCACCTAGCATGGAATACTCCTGCCTGGTTCAGGGAGAGGAAACCTTGATTAAGAATACCTTGGAAACAGGTCTATTAATCTAGGCAATTTTTCCTTCCTGTCACCATGGAGCTATAGAGAATTACTGCTGCCTCTTGTAAGATGAGCCCGCAACAGTCTATGAGCAAACTTATCAAGTCCAAAGTGTCTCCCTGAGCTGCTTCATGTGGTCGTCAGCTACCCAAGAGAGGTCTGTGGCTGGTGGTACAAGGGTCCTCCTACAAGGAGTATAGGGCAGAAGTGGCTGCTTGGAGTTTTAAGGGCACTGCCAGGGTCCTACTGCTGCCCCGAAGAAGAGGAAGGGTTTTGTTCCCCACAGCTGTCCCGGGATGGGGAGCAGCACAGGTTTCCATGTCTCCTGAGTCACAGATGTGTTGGAGGAGGGTTGGATGGAGCTTCTGCCCTGCTCTCAGGTGAACCTGTCTTGGACTCACAACACAGTGCACACAAAAGCATCCACTCCAGTTATTCCCCCAAAATCACCCTCTCAGAAAGGTAGTTGCTTTTCCATCATTCTGCATTTTGGGCAGTTATTAGAAGTAAGGGATGTATAGAAAAACACTGTTCTGAATTAAAATCAGGTGTAAAAAGGTGTAAATCTTGAGCTGAAAGGTGGGGTGGGAGATGGCAGAAAAATCGGGCCTGGGAGTTGTAAGATCAAAGCAGTCAAAACCAGAAAAAAGCTGACGCTGGAACAATTAGATCACCACAAATTGAGGTGAATTCAGCCTCCAGTCTAGCTCTTGCACACAGTTCAGTACAGACCTCTTCAGTAGCTCTCTCCAAAGCGAGACTTTCATGTCTGTATCAGTGCCCCAGTTTCGCAGAAGTCAGCAGTATTGCTGAGACACTGAATGTCAGAGGTAGAGGGACTGGTGGAGCTGGGATTGCTGCCAAACCAGCTAAAATGCAGTCAGCCAGTAAGTGCTGATTCCATCTATACCAAGGTAACAATCCCAGTGGCCCAATATGGAAATCTAACTGGTTCAACCAGTATATTCTGGGAGAGCAGTGGTGCAGGGATGCAAAACAGCCTCCTGGCATCAGTGACTGAAGAAGGATTCAGACTGGGGCATATTTGTGTATTTTTATGTATCTTTGTGTGACACCACATGATGAGCTGCTTCGCATATGCAGAGATGCTGCCAGTGAATTATTTCCAGTAACCTCCTGCTAATGACAAGACAAATCAGAACGAGAAAGTGTGGAGGGTCTAGGCTCTCCTGTGGCTTGGAGAAGCTCTCTTTGGAGGCAACTAGTATCATATCTCTACCGAACAGGTTCCTAATGCCACCCTGTCCTGGCACTGAGTCAGAAGTTCTGAAAGCAAAAAGGGCATCTGGAGCACACATGCTGTTGCCGACTCAGCATTCTTATTATTTTTATTTTGCAATTACACGGTGCTTGTATTCAGTGGCTGCAATCCAGCTTAAGGAAAGCATGCACAGACAAAGTCCCTGCCCCACACAAGTCGCCTCTTCACTTTACGACATTACTTCTTCAAGCTGCCATCATGGATGATGTTACAGACTAGCAAATAGACAGACAGATGAACTTGTTCCCTTCCAGCCTCTGCTGAAGTCCTTCCTCCCTTTGAAAAATCATTTATCTTCTTTTGAAGTGGTTCTGCCTTTTTTTTTTTTTTTTCATTTTTAATTGATCAAACGTCTTTTGAAACTTTGGGTCTGTTTTTCCTGCTTTATTGTGGAAGTAAATAAGACAGATTTATGGCTCCGTGTAAAACTTCGGCCTTGTTTATAAATTGCTCGTGATTGATTAAGTAATAAAAATGCTTTTAAGACAGGGAGGTAAATCTCTCAGCTAATTGCTCAGTGCTTTACATTATAACCTTATTACAGTGATTGGGCTGGACAGCTCTGCTATTTCTATCTCACGAGAGTCACACTGGAACAATCGTCCCCAGGATACTGCTCTGCCCTGACGGCCAGAAGAAACAGACCAATAATTAATGGGTCAATAAACAAACCGAGTGATGCATCTGAAACACAAGAACAAATCTTTCCTTTCAAAGGTGATTTCCTAAGTGGAGATGATTACTTAGGCAGGAACACCACCAATTTCCAGCCATGGCCTGGATGAAATACAACAGAAGCATCACTCTTCTGCCTCTCAGCTACCTCCTGTCTGCCTCTGTCATGGAGCCTTGGACAAAGAAATTGCCAGCAGTGAGCTGGGTGTTTTATAAGTGGGTAAAATGAAGAGTAACTTGGATAGTGTGATTCATATGCAAAATGCCTTCATTGGATGACTGTTTTCTCTTTTTGATACAGAGCAGGGACCTCGTTCGCATCTTGGACTTCAAGGACCATGAAAATACATATAATAAATATTTAACAAGAGCTCAGCAATCCAATTTTTATCTTGTCAAACTTAAACTGCCAGAGAGAATGGAAGGGTTGTCCATCAACTGAATGCTTGGGATGGTTCCCCTAACAAATGGTGGATCGAAGATAACGCTGATAGCAATTTTGATATAGTTCAGCAACATATTCTTATCATCCCAAAGCAACCCAGGCAACAGTCCCTCCTGATTTCAGGCTCATGCAGAGTTAGATCAGATCAGACTCTAGGGTGACATGAGCCAGCACACTTCTACAGCCCTTGTTTACAACAAATACAAAACAGCTGGCAAATTCAGACTAGCTTTGGAGGCCTCAGCAAGGTACCAGCCTCCTTCCTGGGTCCCCTAAATCTGGGGGCATAAATGCACTTCCATCCCCTCTTCTTTTTGTTGTTTTTTAACAAAGTGGTCAATTAGCCTCTTGACTCCCTGGCACCTTCCCAGCGTTCATCAGCATCAGAGGCAGGAGGCTGATTGCTGGGGCTGATTGCAGTGTCGATGCAGCTGATTACAGGGTCTTAATTGTGATGACTAGAAAAAGACTAAAAAGCCATTGAGCCGATGGTGGGTTTTGCTTCTGTGGGGTGTTTGACAGCATCTGGACCAGCACCTTTCTCTCTACCATAGATGCTTCCTATGTGCTGGGATGTCCTTAGGTGAAGGTAAGCTCAGAAAGGAGTTGGGGTTTTCTTGTGGAGATTTTTCTGGGAAGTGGTTTTCTTATAGACCTCAGGTTCTTAGCTAGGCCCACACAAGCAGACCCATCTTGGTACTGCCAGCACCTTCAGAAGATACCCTCTTGGTGAGGTGATATTAATGATGGTGGTTGTGACTGCAAAGTGTTGGATGAAGTCAGTCCAGGTGGCCTCCCTTTGCAGGCTCACCTGTCTGAACAGGTACCTGAAATTAGAACTTGGGTCTTTGCATGCCTGCTTGGTGAAAGATGAACTGGAGGTAAATGAGCCCTCTTTATCATTAAAATCAGAGTAATGCTCTGACACAGAAAACCTGCCAGCAGGCAGCTCTTCCTTTCATGCCCTCACAAAATTCTCGGTGTAGCAAGACAAGTTGATCCCATAGTGCTGAAGCTCGTATGTTGGGGAAAAGAGCTTTGGAGCCCTCTAGCCTTAAATATGTTTTTTTTTATATATCATATACCTACTTTACATATTCACTACCTTAATGGTGTACATTATCATACCCCGTGTTCAGTGGTTTATAGCATTTATCCATTTATATTTGTACCATGTTTACATTAACTCTGCTGTTGTGGCTTCGTAATTACTGTAGCCAGTGCTTGCAGGTGTCTTATCAAAATGCCCAGAACCAAAGCCGTCTGGGATCTAGTTTACCTGTGTTGCAGTCTAATGAGCAATCATACCCTTATAGTCTGCTCCCCAGTTAATGCAAGGTCAGACTTAAGCTTTCAATTAACACAAAGCCACGTTACCTAATCTAGCTGAAAATCAAATAAAAATCATTGTACCCATTACTCACTTACTTACACCAGGTAGCAAAGCACTTAATGAACAAGGATTCTCGGGGGTCTAGGATCAGTTTGTCATGCACTGCTATACTGCTGGAAAACCTTCATATTATTGATGAGACCCAATACAGCTTGACTAAAAAAAGCACCTGGAGATGTGAAACACTGTTAAGCTCCTGCACTGGCCCTACCCACACCTCTGTATATACCTCAAAAAGCTTTTTGTCCTTGCAGGATACTTAATGCCTCTTCTCTGAATCTTAATTGTAGAATAACAGAGCTAATCAGTCCCAGATGTAATAAGTCACAGGGGGGTGTTTTGTTTCCTCAGCCCCCATCTTACACATACTGGTTTATGCAATTAAGCAGCCCTTTTGTATCCTGGTGAAATGAATACATGACGATGTCTCAGTTAAAGAGCTTAGGCATCAGTACTGCCTTGGACCGAGAAAGCACTGGCTTTCTCCTGCACTTAGGGAAGATTAATGAGAATTCATACCGAGGTGGGAAAAACATAATATTTTATTTTGCTGGCAGCATATCATACACATACAATAAAAGTATCTTTTTTTTTTTATTTAATAAAAATCAATGATGACTTAAAATACACAATAAATGTTGCAACATTAATAAAAGATGCTACACATAAAATCAGACTTAAATGTGCAGTTTCCTAGCTATTTACAACCCACATTTCAGACCTTATCATGCTTCCAGCAGAGAGTGAAATGGTCTAAAACAGCTGTCAGATGAAATAAAATAAATATGGCCTTAGTGCAAATAAAACAAACAACATCCTGAAAACTCCTGACTGAGCTCCAATGTCACCTCCCTGTAAGCTGAAGAGGAGCCAGCATGCAGGTCTCGAGCACAGATGGAGGTTATGGCCAAGCAGAGTTACTCAGGGTGTCAAGGCTGTGATGATGACAAGCACTAGTGGCTTAAGCAACGTGGGAGGGGTCGGACACCTGGCTGCAGGACGCTGTAGGGTCTGCACAGCTCATCTGCCTACTTCAAGGCAGTGTTGACTGCACTATATAGTGTTTGACAGGTGTTTGTGCAGCCATTTCTTGAACACTGGTCATACTGGATGCTGCAGTCTTGTCACACAGCTTACTTCAGTGCTTCACTAGTCTTTTTGCTTTACCTGAGTATCTGCTCCTGGTGCAACTTAATTTGTCCTTTCTGCACCAGTCTCAGAGGTTATTCCCTTGTTTGCTGCAGCCTTTATACATGACAGTAGGTTTTCCTTCCTCTTGCCCTCCTTCTTGTCCTGTCTTCTGTAAATTGAACAGCCCCATTTCCCTCACTGGTTCTTTGTTGGTCATATTCTCCAAACCTTAGATGTTGTTCCACTGCCCTCCTTCAGCATCTCTCCAGCTGGTCTGCTCCTTGGCTGCCGTACAGTGCCTGTAACAGGCAGCAGTTCCCAGTTGAGCCCACGCCAGTCCAAAGTCAACAAAAAGCTGACTTCAGGCATCTCTGGGGTCTTAGTGCTGTTTATGTATCCCAATGTGGTTTGCCCCTTTCTCAGCAGTGTGACATTTTTGATTCTTGTTCAGCTTAATGGTAACTCTAGATCTCTTTTATACTTATTTAATGAGTTATTTCCACTCTGCATTTATTTTGTTGACCATCCTTGCTCATCTCTTCTGTGCTGAACTTTAAGCCTGTGTTCTGGTGTGATTTAGTTGCTCTGAGTGCTGTGATCAAATTTACTAAGTTTATTTTTCATGTTATCATTCTGGTTACTAATGAAAATATTGAACCACACCAGAACTAAAAGGTACCATGTAAATTCTCCTTGAGACATACTCTGCTAATCCAACAATGAACAATTTATTACTCTGAATATGGCTTATCAAACAGCTCTTCACAGAAAATATGAGCATATTTCCTTAATTTATCATAAACAACCACAGTTAAAACCTTAGCCAAAATATGCCATAGCTACTGTTTTGGGGTTTTTTTTAAGCACATAGTGTCTTAACCCAGAATGATACTAGAATAGTTTGATATGATTTTCTTAGCGTATACGCGTAGGCCTTGTCTGGTAATACCCCAATGGTGAAAGGAAACTGCAGAATTAATCTTGATACAAGAGGGAAGGCAATTGCCTTGCAGAGAGATGTGCAGATGAGCTCCATAGAGAGGCGCTGGCTAAGGGATGGGGAGAAATGAATGAAGAAGGAATGAGCAAACCTCTCTGGGAGTCGAATTGTGGGAGTATTTTTGTGCTGATGCCATGGTAACTCCAAGGTCACACACTGATGAGGGTAGCAACAAATACAGTGTTTATTCTGTCCAACAATATGTGCCTGTCTTGCCCAATGAAGCAGATGCAGCATGGAAGGGCCATGTGTCACGCACTGGGTCAGAGCAGACACCCGTAATGATCCCTTCTGGCTGTACCTCTGCTGGCTGCAGTGAGCTGCTGCTTCTGGAAGGAGAGAAGGATCTGGCTCCTTCCAGATACTCTCAATTTTTCAGGGCAGACAGGCTACTGAGGGGGGAAATGATGGATTCCCAGTCCAGTGCCCTGGATTGTAGATACCTCTAAAAAAAACCCTGAAAAGGTAATTGTAAATTTTTAGCTGGCACCTTCTTACAGTGGGTATCACCATTCTGGAGTAAAATTTCAAGTGACTGCAGTAGGTTTCAGTTCAAGTCCTAGTTAAGCAGAGCTCAGCCATAGAGAGAGAGGAGATGATGTCCCCGTTTCGCTTTCCATACTTTCCTGATTTAATGCCATCGCTCCTGGTAGTGCACTCTGGTAGTTGCCCTTTGTACACTCTTAATAATTTAATTCCATCTTTGATTATTTATATACTTAGATACCCAGTGACTTTTATCACAGATCCTCCTAGTCATTAGTGACCCATGTGGGCTATTTTTAGCAATGTTAATCTTACCTCAAAAGCCTTGAGTTCCCTAAGCATTCCCGCTGCTCTTTGCTGAGTTCCCTCCGAGCTGTTGGCAGGACCAACCTCACATCCTTTTATTTTTCTCAAGATGCCCTTTTTGTTTTAATTCCAACTGGCATGAGGTAGCATGGTGATGCTGGGTGGTGTGAGTCACAGAAAATGCAGAATTAGGGCCACGGGATGAGTTCCAACCTTGACAAGCTTGGAGAGATGCAGAGGGTTGTGGGGGGATTTGAGATGCTGAGCAGGCAGAGAGTTGTGCTGTTTCAAGTGCCTGCAACAAAATTTGAAGTTACAACAACTCGCCTATTTCAGGGCATTGTTCAGAACTGAAAACCGGGAGCTGTGGATCATTTTTAACAAATGGACTCAGAGTTTTTGAGTCTTTGCCACCACCTTTTGTCTGTGGGATTCAATGTGTAATTCCCAGCTGTGCAGTAAGGTCTGCACAAAGACCACTGAGCAAGATTCATACTTAAACTTGACAATTTACTGGCCTGGCCTGTAAATTCAAATACCAGGTTAGACCTCAGAGGAACTGAACAAGTTTCGCCTCGAGATTTTTCAACCTCAAGATGAGAACACCTTTCCCACCTTGCAGACACAGGACAGAAAGCAATGCCTCTCCCCACTCCTGCTCTCACTTCATTTGATTAGGATCCATTTAACAAAGAAAACCTATCATGTATTTTCATGTTCCTTTTTCTTCAGAAGCGGCCAGAGGTTGGAAAACTGTCCTTCTTGTATTGTTACCATGGAGAGAAAAAAGCCCATGAACATTGTTATTTAGGCTTTTCATGTCATGTATCAGTCAGAAGCATGGAACAAGCTGTATGAACCTCCCTGACCTGAAACACAGAGCAGAGATGCAGTACAGCGAAGCCAGGATATCCATCACCCTGTGCTACCATTCAGGGTCAGCTCGCTTGCTAAGGATTAACACCATTTGCAATGTCTAAATGCTCCTGCTTAGGTCACATCTTGAACAGAGCTGGAAGCAAGAACCTAAATCTAAACAAGTCATTTTGCGAGAGTCTGTATCTGATCCAGAAATGGGGCAAAATGCAGAAATGTGGCCAGTCTCTCAAAAGCATGCAGACAGAGAGAAATCAGTGCTCTCTTTTCCAGTGTTTAGCTCCTTCCATCACCATTGCTTTATATCCCAAGACAATTCCACTTTCAACTGGAAATAAAGACTGATGTCATTGGTGCCCAATATCTCTAAAATTGACACAGCCAGGAGTTAATCTCCACTTGCATAATTTCACTGATTCCAGCAGGATTTACAGCTCCCAGTCCCTGTGCTGAGAAGAGTAAAGCCAGTGCAGTCTGGCTCTTCTTTATTATCCCTCTTAAAGTTTATGTCTTCAAATATGGTCTGGTTATGAGTTAACAATACTGAAAAGATCAATACCAGAGTCTGACTAGGAGAGCTCAAAACATGTTCATAAAACTTAAATTAGAATCATAAAATGATTATGGGCTCCGGGTTGGGTTTTTGTTGGTTTTTATTTATTTTTTTCTTTCCCTTGAGTGTGCTGACTGATCTGGGTGGCAGCTTGCTGGCCAGCAGAGAAAGGATTCACATACGTCCCCTCCTCTGCCCTTACTGTATCTTCGTTCAAGACACAAAGGGCTGGAGTAGGGCTGCGTGAAAACCCTCAAGAGCATTTCAGTGGGCTTCAGGTCATGTTTAAATGCTGCTCATTTATTGTTCTTTTTATGAAGCAGGACTTCAGTATGTGTCTGTTAGAGGGTTCTCCAAAAATCTCAGAAAAGTGTGAGAAATATATTCTCAGCCTTCGTTGCAAGGATGCTGCAGGCAGTGCCTGTAACACCTTTAATGCTTTTGCTGGATGCTCCAGTCCAGGACAACTTCTGTCCTCCTTCCTGCCCTCTGTAGCATTTATCCCAAAAGAGAAATGATTTTGTTATATACCTTTTTTGGGTTTTTTTGTTCCCTTCCCCTTTTCCCTTGAATCATCTCAGCTTCATTAGGGGTAGAGTACAGAACTAAGGCTAAACACATCAGGTGCCCTTTTTGTAAGTCTGCAGCGATGTTTCTGTGAATAATCATGTTATAAGACATGCAGATAAATCCAGTCTTAACTTCATTAGTCACCTTATGGTAATATGTCCCATATCTGCTTTATCTACTTCTATGCTTCCTCTTGCTTGCTGTATTCTTCACACACTCGTCCTTGCCAGACTATAGACTGGACACTGCTCCTGTTTAAGAAGTGGCAGAAGGAGGCACAGGGCAGAACATGACCCTGTAGAGATCAGGAGGGAGCTCTGGGGTGCAGCACAGGATGGAGGTGTTCTTCAACATCAGAGCACCTTCCCCCCTCCATGCCATGATGAGCTTCTAGTGATTTCAGTGACAGCCTTGCTCTGCTGCAGAGCGTCCATGTGTGTGAACATGTGTGAGCTTCTGCATGTAGGCGTACTGTGTGAAACATCAAAGTGCTCTGGAGAACTACCTGAAGTAACCTTGTTCCTGCTTCTGACAAAAAACACTGCTCAGTGATTTACATTCCTTTGTATTCTGATGCGGTGATTAGAAAAATGTCTTCATTGTGTTTTTTCCCTCTAACGTAGCAACCAATGACCCCTGCGCTGGAGTTGAGAAGGAAATGTCAGCTCTTCATGTGGAAATGAGTCAGCCGATCACAGGTAAACATCAGGGGGAGCAGTGAGCACGACAGAGACCTGAGCGAGGGGAACATGAAATGGGCTTTAATCTGATCACGAATCTCGCTCCTGGGGAGGAGAGCTGCCGGCTGCCAAGTGCCCTAGATGGTAAAGACAAGTCCCCAATTCTGGATGTGCAGACTCAGGAGGATTAAAGGAAGGAGCTGGCGGGTGATGATATTGTGTTTTTTTTTTTTACTGTTGCTTTATCACTGAACGTGCTGTACTCCAGAAATTCCATTTCCAGAGTGCCCAGCTACTGGGAGGTGGTATCCCTTCTAGGTAGCTGTAAGGCTTTCAAGAACAAGGCAGAGGAAAGAGAGAGAAGGAGCTCAAAAAGACATAGCATGAAGACAGGGAATAGTACGGGTGATCCCAGGTCACTTGAGGGATAGGAAGACACAACCACTCATACTAAGAGGGCAGCTAGGATATACGGGAGTCAAAGGACCAGATTTCTGGGTTGCTCACTTGAAGGAAGGGAAGTCAAGCAGTGAAGCTGCTTTGCAGGAGATGGGAGAAAGGAGAATCTCGGATCATCTGGAGGGTCAGGATGGCCACTGTTACTCACAGGCAAAGGAACATATCAAGAGCTGCCCGAGGAGGAGGTTTTCAGGTCCCTTAAGAGAAGATAATTGGTCTGCCTCTGGGGAGAAAAACATATTTGAGGGGTAAAGTGTGTGAGATGTTGCACTCAGGTACTAAGGAGCAGAGTTTTACGCTACTGTGCGTTCAGTAGTGTGTCCCCTGGGCAGGCTCCATCTGGCCTATTGATCTCCGTAATGCCTGTTGTTCAGCAACCCTTCTGTTCCCAGGTAAAATGAAATGAGGCAGCTCCAAGTTCAAAGGCTCTGTTTGGAGCAAAACCTGTTAGGAGGCATCCACCAAGCTCACCCTGCTGCTGCCACACACAGGGCAATGGGGAGGCTCACTCTGGCTTTGAAATAGTGGCTGTGCAGCCCTGGCACAGTAGCACACCACAGTGGGTGGTTACCTGCAATCTGGCACTCCAAGTAGATTAAGGTTGATTAGTTTTGCACACAGACTGCTGCTGCAAGTGTCTTTGATCTTGGGTCATCTCCCTGAGTGCTGTTCTAGCAGTGAGGAAGGGAGTGGCGATGAAGCTTTATGCAGCCACCGTTTCCCTGGTTGAGCTGTGGGCAGCAGCTCTCCAGCCTTGATCTCTCAGGCTCTGATGGAGAAAATTACATTTCTTTTCTCTGACCTTTGGATCAGATTCTTTTCCCCACACCAACTTTATTGCAGATCAATGATTTTTAAGTGCTGACATAAACACAAATATTACAGCTGGACAGTTGGTAATAGAGACTGTTTATTACAGCAGCATCCCTCAACAATATACAATTATGTTTACACTTAAATGGCTCCTTTCACCTGCGGAGCTAAAAGTAACAAAGCCTCTCAAGCCTTTGTGATGCTAGCCCAATGTTATTGATGAAGACAAGAGAACCTGAAGAGATTGAACATAACAGCGTAAGAACATCTATGGTTCTACTTGCTTGAACCAAAACTTTGTCTAGCCTAGCATTGCTTCTCCTGCATGCATGCCAGTAAGAAACCCTATCTGATACTCCAAGTGGTCTTTTGTTCCAGCCTGTGGCTAATCTGTGGCTCTAAGATTTTCTAAACTGTAGCTGTTTTTCATGGTGTTAATAACTCCAAATAGAGTTTTTACATGGTTTAGTGATGGTTTTTGTCAGTGTTAGGTTGATGGTTGGACTGGATTATCTTAAAGGTCCCTTCCAACCAAGACAAATTTATGATCCTATGAATAGGATCCATGGAACCAGGTAGCATCTTAGTATCAAGAAGTTAATGAGGTATTGCTTAGTCAAGCCATGTGGAGAAAAAAAGAAAGCAGAAGTCCTTCCATTTCACTACCACACAATACTCTTACCTTTAGGAGAAAGATACAGGGGTACCAGCATTGCTACCTGATTTTTATTATTTTTTTTTTTCAAGTACTGCTAAACTACCAACATTTCTCAGTGGTAGTGCTGAAAATTAGACCTCTACCCACAGATCGATCTATACTTGTTGTTATGAAGAGATCCTCAACCTCTAGGCATATATAGGAAGATATTTAAAATGAGAAATGATGAGAGTAGATTTCCAGCAAGTACAAAAGAGATGTAAAAGCCTTTTGAAACAGCACAGTCTGTTCCCAGCCCTGCACTTTACTTGCATTTTCAGCTAGTTCTTGCTGGAGAGGGTTGGGGAAATGAAGGTCATTGCAGGTACTTGCAAAAGTGTCTGGAGGGTTGCTTCTAAATGAAAGGCTACTTCTCTCGTTTCTTTCTGGACTATGGCCTAAGAGATCTGAAGATTGCAAAACCCTGGGAAGGCAGCCCAGTATTGCCTAGAAGCAGGAGCTGAAAATATTTGAAAGTTTCAATAGTCCCCTTTTTGTTGTGATTATTTTGTAACCAGCATTTACAAAGAGCTCTTTGAAACTCAATTCACTGGTGCAAAGAGAAGAGTGATTAAAAAAGTCCAATGACAAGACGGTTTGGGGATTTCAGAGAATCTAAAGATTCATGTCTCTGTTTTGAAACCAAATCCACTTTAACTACTTGAAAACCATTAGCAACTAATGGACTTGGTTCTCCGGGAAACCATGACTGCACTAGGACCTCTCATGCTAGTCTTGATGTGATGCTGTCTCTACCACTAGAAATACCTCCACCCAATGCAGAGCGGAACTCTCCCTTCCCTACCTTTTCCACAAGTCAGCTGGAGACCTCTTCATATGGTGGCCTGCGCCAAATTTTTGTCTTGTCTGCTTTGTGCTGATTTCCCACTGCGTGTAGGCTTTTATTTTTGAGATGCTGGAGAAGCCATTGAGAGATGAGACAGGCTCCACTGTGTTTTTGTCTTTTTAAAAAATAATAAAGGTCTTGCCTCTAAGTCTTGGTGGGACCAAAAGTTGCCTGATACTGGCCTACCCCTCCAGCTATCAGTTTTAGCAGAAGCTAGGGTGTGAGTATCTTTTGAAGTTGCCTCAGTTGTGTCACAGCGAGTTTCACCAGTGTAGGAGAACCTTGCCCTGCTCACACTTCCTGTGGGAATAACACAGCAACTGTCAGTCACACAAGGCTTGTCAATCTGGCCCGTTTCACCAAGAGTAAATTTGTTTTGCAGTGTGAATAAATTAAGATGGAACTGAAAAATGCCTGGATGAGGATTAATTAATCATTTGGAGAGTCCCATCAGCTCTCAGGACTCTGCCGCAGGGTTCCCGGGGCATCGTCAGTATGTTCTGAAAGGCAGCCAATGAGCAGGATCTGATTCACTGCCTGAATTAATCTACATGAATGGCTGTGGGATCCATTTGAAAGCAGCACTGAGAATTGGCCTATAAAAAGGCAGCCTGATTTTTTGTGGAAGCTACTTTGGGAAATGAATGAGGACTTCACAATCTCCTTCAGCCATGAAAAAGCATACACATCTCACACCGCTGCTTGCCTATTTTAATTAAAGCAATAATTAAATTTTAATGAAACTAAGGTTTTTCCTGTAAAAGAGATGGCAGTGATTGAAGAGTTTTCAGTTGGAGGAGGGAGTTCCAGTGGATACATCAGGCCGTGGAGTTCCCCTCCCCTGACAAATGTTGGAGGAAATACATGGAGAACTGGGTTCCTGTAATGAGCTGAACAAGAAACACTTATGATAATGAAGCTGAGAGGCAGTTTGTTTCACATGGCTCTGCCTGGCTGTGTATTTGTTTGCCCACTTCCCCCAGGATAAGTCTGTATTCACAAGGTCTTGGCTTCTGTCTGAGAGACCAAGTTCTTACAGATGCTAGAACTGTCCCACCAGCAGCCCCAGGGATGAGTCCTGGAAAAATCAACCCTTAGCTCCACATTGTAGCAAGAAAGGTGGAGATATGAACCTCAGCGGCCACTTTTAATTGAAGCTGGCCTTTGAGGCAAGTTTTCATTACAAATGAGTCAAAAATCTCCCAATTTCACCAAGCCTGTCTTCAGAACAAGGCAGATTTACATACAAGCTTGGTGGGACAAAACAAAACCTCACCAGATGCTACCCAGACGACAAAAGGGTGCAGATGTTCAGATGAACACTCAGGCATCAGTAATAAGGGCTGCCTGCTTCAAATGTGCACCCGGCCACAGTCTCTTTGATTTTCAGGAGAAAAATTGAACAGCTGAATAGATGACAAAGAGGTGGTGTTTTTTTTTTTTTTTTTTTTTTTTTTTTTTTTTTTTTTTATATCTGTCCAAGATATTGCTGCCTTGACTTTTCCCATGTTGGCACCAGGGGTAGTGTGACCTGTAATCTCCTCCTTCCTCCACCACTGATGCTGTGCGTGTCCTTGAGAGATTCCTTCTTGACTTCGTAAAGCGTAAGCTGGAAAAAAACCAATTGCCTCACTCCCCGAGAGGGAGTTGTGAGACTTGATGGATTAATATTTACTACATTTTGCACATGTCAAGTGCTATTGATAGGCACGCCGGTGAATGTACCAGGCACATCCATGGCTAAAAGGATGAGCTGCCACAGCTTTAACAAAAGGACTAGTCTGGGGATTGTTAGCAATTATGTCATGTTCATAGCAACTACCCTAAGTGTCTGCAGCAGGGACCTGTAACGTACCTGCATCGGTAGGTCACGTTATTGATGTATTCAGAGATTGTGTGACAATGGCATTGAGTGATTATTCTTCTAATAGCCCTTCTTTAGTTTAGTTTCCTTTGGAAGCAACATTGATACAATCCTGCCCTTGCTGGGTTTATTCCTCCCACCCTGAACACTTAGGAACTCATTGGTCTGTTTTGGAATGAGTTTTGCAGAGAAGCAGCAATTCCAAAGACAATGCAGGTCCGAAGAATTTTGGTAAAAATAGGTGGCTGGGTATAAGTGAGGCATGCACTGTGTGCCTCTGATGAGGAAAAGGCTATTCTAGTAGACTCTGGAGGCTCTGTGGGCCGGGAAAATGTGAAAAAGATTGCCCCAACTACTTCAGTTGGAAAGCTTGTGCTCTCAGACGCAGCTGGTCAACTGTGAAACTGCATGCAATCCGAAGCCAGGCTTCAGTGACTCTATTGCTTCCAGGTAGAGCTTTTGCCCATGGTGATTTCCTCTTTGACAAGAGGGCTCTTCCAAAATTGTGTAGAGACATCTTCTTTAGCAGGTCTGCAAAAGGGAGCCCGCTCCTCCAGAGAGGCTGAAGGAGTCAGAGTTAGGGAAAAAGGCCCAATGACGGGGAGAGGAGGCAGAGCCTGGAATCACAGTCAGGATCTGTAGGCAAAATATGACCCAGTATATTAATATTAGTAGTTAGTGTTTCCATCAGGTTCATGGGTGTGCGAAACTGGGCCAGCTCTTTTGAACTTCTTCCTTCCCAGAGCATTTACAAGAAGCCACTTTTCTGCACAACTGAAGGGTGAAGAGGTGGAATGTAATTTCTGAGTACTATGGAGTGGAGGAAAGTCAGAAGGACCTATTCTCCTAAGCGACCCTCTTGAATTGCTCCCAGAGCCAAGTCTCTGGGAACCCTGCCTGCTTTCAATCAGTCAAAGCAAAATGCAGACAAATGCTGCCCCTCAGTCTTACTGTTTCTCTGTCTCTGAGATGATTTCCTTCCCCGCAGTGCAAATTTCCCTGCATTTCACATTTTGTTGTGTTCCTATTCGCAAGCGAACCATTCATCACTCAGGATGGGGAAGATTTTAATGATGCAGGATTGTAAATAATGGGCCATCCTCAGATCCAGCTGTGTTTCTCATGCAGCCCCTGATGATGACAGGCCTCTGAGCACTGCTAAGTTTATTAGGTCACAAACTATTACTCAGACTCAGTCTTAGCCAAGTCACAGTATAGGTATTGAAGCTACTTCAAATTTGGAGAATTCAACTTTGGCTTTAGAGAAAGCCAGATCTGATGGGCCCAGGGGAAACGGGATAGGAGTTTTCCTGCCATCACTGTCTTTGTCATTGCTGCCTCATGAGACAGGGGTAAGGGAGGCATTTTTCTGTCTGTCTGTCTGTTTGTACCTTAGACTTAGAGAGCAGACACTCTGATGGCTTCTGATGCATCAGGTTAGGTGGGTAGAGAAAGTAATTCAGTATTGATTGTCAAATACAATTAATAAAGTTCAGGTTAGACTGCTGTTGCTGGAAAAAATTGATTGAATGGGATAAATTATATACAAACTTATAGGGGGTCACAGTGTTTGTTACCACTATGAAGGTCAAGTTTAGAGGTCCAGTGGTCAGAAATGCTGTCTTATTTCCTTTGGTGCTTCCTCTTTCAAAATCCTTTGAAAATGCCCTTCAGCCATTGCCTTAGCCAAGGTAATTTGCGTAGCACTAAATATGAGCTAACAGCATAGCATTACCAGACTTCAGTGATCTATGCAAGCCAGCCCTACGTTTTGGGATTTTTTTTTTTGTTTTCAGTGGTTTTATGGGTGCTCTTGCTCGCCCAGTTCAGCTCTGTACTGAACTGGAAGATGACTGATACTCATTCATTTTTGAAGCCCATGCCAGTTGAAGCAAAACAAGAGGACGGGCTACAAACCCAGACAGGTTTCTATAAATACTGGGATGGGGAATCCCTTTTGGATTTTATTCTCTGTCCTGAGATGGCATCACCTATAAAAGCCCAACATTCCATATTTTCCTCCACTTGCTGGACTTGTTAAAATGCTTAACCCACCAGATAGCTCATTTGGGTTGAATTTTCTCTCCCTTTTCTTTGTTTCTTACCTTCTCCTCCTTTTCTGGCACCTTTGCATACTGAATATTGGTGTGTGTGTCAGAGATGCTAAATGTGAGATAAGCAGAAAGACATATAATACAATTTGTTCTGCTAATGCAAAACCTTTGTGTACTGCTGCGTCTGGCTGGAATAATGTCCATTTCCTTAAACATTCAACCAAACAGATTCTTCCCCATCTTGTGCTTATGTTTGTACCCACATTTTTGCAATGTGGGTGCCACATATTTTTAAATTAGAATAGAGATGTTTTAAGCAGACAAAATCGATGATGCAAGTGACAAAGAAAAGGAGAATCTGGCTGGCAGGGCAGGAAAAAGAATGGTTTCCTTTTATAAGCAATTGAAAATCTAGACATAGTTATGTCTGCAGGAAAATGGGGAGGATGTTTTGTCCAGCAGGACCATTTACTGAGCTGTAAGCATCAAAACAAGGGACCTCTGCCTTGTACTGACGCCTAGGGACCTGACAAAGAGGATTAAAGCATCAACACTGTTAATTTTACTATTTTGCTATTATGTCACCCTCCTCCCCTGCTTCTTCAGTACCTCCCTACTGTTGTCCTTCAACATGAGAGTGGCATTATGGGCTATTTGGCCGGAGGTGGGATAGACAGACCCACACTGTGTGTGCTCTATCAGCAGCCAGGAGATTCAGCTGCCCAGCAAGGGACTGTACCTGCCTGTATCTCACAGATTCACTGGCATAGCGGGTGCCTCCTCTTTCGGTGGACAGGGAGCAATCAGTTACACAATAGGTAAATCTGACTTGGGCATTCTTGTAGTATTCAGCAGAAGAACAAGTGTCGTCTACCTGCTGTATCTGAGGCATTGATCAACACAGCAAGGGGCTCGGTAGGGACAAAGTGGGAACATCTGGCAGCAGTCAGGTGGTTAAATACATCTTTCTCAAGATAAGTTGTGTATGTATATTTAATATATGACTGGCTTTTCATAAACTAGATTTAAATAAGAGCCCAACAAAGTATATATCAGAATACTTGACAATCTGTCAAGGTGTAAGAAACATACATTTTACTAGACAAATGACATTTTTTCTTCTAACATGAAAGAAAAAACAGCATGGCACTGAGCCAGTATGCTTCTGTTCCTGGTTTATGAAACATTTCGTGACTGAATTGATCAATAGCTCAAAGTTTGATTTGCCAAAATATTGTCCATTGTTATTCTAAAAGTGATCCAACGTGTGTGGAAGGGATGTGAAAGCTATTTGGGCCTAGGCTGCAAATGCAGGGTATGTTTTCAGGCCTGGGTTAACAGCATAGGTGGTCTCTTTATTTGATTCTATTAATGCATTTATAATTGGTGTAGGTTTTAGGGACCTGGAGACAAAGAATTTGGCACACCTATGAGAGCGTGGCTGTCAGAATTAGTTAGGAAGAACGGTGGTACAAGAAAATATGCTGTGTTGTATCCTGACACAGCATACCACGTATCCACGGTAGCCCCCAAAACCACAGCCCTTTGTGTCTTGCACATCCTATATCCTTGGTCATCACACTGCTGTATAAATGAGCTGTAGTTTGTCCCCCAGCTGATGCTTCCTAGCCTATTCTGCTGCACAGTACCAAAAGGAAGAGCAGGATAGAGAAAGATGTCTCCAGAGAGACAAAGCTCTGATTAAACCCGCCTGTTCCCCTCTCTGCCCCAGGCACTCAACAGTTCCAGCCTCATATTAAACCAGTGTAACACCAGCAGTTTCCAGTGGTCTGTTTCTGACCCAGAAGATATTAACTTCTCGTCCAGTGGCTGTGAGAACGTTGGGTCAGTTCCAGCAGCATCTGAAAATCAATTTCAGTGTCATGACTTGTGTTTTCACTTCCATTTTAACCATTTTGCTACTGTAGAAGAGTAAATTTTTTCAGGGGGTGTGATGTTATTCACAGGGGTAAACCTCTACATAGACATTCACAAAAGGAAGATCAGCTCTTCGCCACATTCATATATATTACTTTTGTTTTGGCAATCAAGATGAGAATTGTGCTTGATTGATAGATAATGAAAATGAAGGGATTTTTAGAGAAAAGAGTACCCAAATAGAAAAAGCAATATTCTCATATTAAAATACATACATTTCTTGGCTACATGTAATTTTGACAGGAGAACTCATTCCTCTATTTAATATAAATGAAACATGGATGGTTAACTGGGTATTTCACACAGTGATATTTCAATTGCATTTCATAAAACTCAGTCTGGCTTTGGAATGAATAATTTATCCAATTAGACTTTTTTTTTTTCTCCCCCATTTTTAATGGAACTCGCCTGTCCTCTTATCTATCTCACTGGTTTAAAAATGGAAATAATCCTATTAGAAACCAGGTGTGCAATGTGAGTGCAAAACTGGTGTCAGTTTTTTGAGAAGTGGAAGGAAAATATCCTTGGGTTAATCACAGGTTTCCAAGCTGATTTTCGTTATTTGGTTTCCATTTAATGCTAATGTCCAAAAATTGAATGAGTTCTGCAGTTCGTTGGCACAGACTCTAGATGGGAAATGTGAAGTTTGGCTTTGGCTGGTCACTTTATTCTGATGATATTAATTCTGGTGCTGCTTTTGCTGTGTTTAAGTCGTATTTGGGCAAATTTTTCTTTAGCCTCTAAATTACTGTGAAATGTGATTCAGTGGGGGTTCGGATGGATAAGAACAGGCTGAATTATGATTTGGAGGTGACAGACTCAGTGGAAACATGAAAATAACACAGGACAATGTTATTTAAATATGTTAAATTCTTGTATGGGCTTCCCACTTTTAATTTACCAATCCGTACTGCTATGGTTGCTAGGTACCTGGCAGAGGACTTCTGTCTTCCTCTCATCACTTTGTTCACAAGGAAAATTTCCAGATTATCTCATCCAGAAAGATTTTTAACTTCATATCATTCTAAAGCAATGCTTTAGCTGAATTATATATTTTTTTCTTCTGTATAATGTTTCTGGGTGAAGACTTACAAATTTTATAGCTGTACTACATCTCCATGAGGAAAGCTTCAAAATTTCACAAGTAACAAAAACAGAGGTTTAGGAACAGGAAAAAGTTTCTGTGGTTAATATATTACTTAGCGTCAGCTGATCCATGGTAATGGTTTCTGCATATGCTCATAAAATGTGAAATAATTGGACTGAGTGCTCTTTTAATGCAGGTAAAATGATCCTGAATTATCTTCTCTTTGCTATGGGCTAAAAGAATGTACGCATATTTACTGGAGATCAGATGACATCTCTAACTTGTTTTTCTGTCTGAGCCCTGGAGCACAAGAAAACAAAATTACTGGTTTGGGCTTGTGCAGCACCTGCAGAGAGCCCAGAGGTCCTGCCTTTGTGCTTCTAATCCCCTCTGTCCTCCCCACAAGAACATTAACTCTGGCTCTTGTAGGAAGCTGGAGTCATGAGTTTAATTTTCATTTTGTTTAAGGATCACACAAACCTAAGGGCACAGGGGAAACAACAGTGACATCAATATAAACTAACAAGCTCATCTTCAAACTGGGTTGGCAATGTAATACGAATGGAAAGGGAGAATCTCTCTGCTTTACTTCTGGCATTTATCTCTGTGTAGGTTTCCTATTTTATTCAGCCTCTGTGTTGAGGTTGGGGGACCTCTTATTCTCAGAAACAAGTACATTGGAAATTCAACAAAATATGGAAGTAATGGCTCTGGAATAATTAGAAGCCTCTGAGATTTATAGCTGGGAATTTTGTTTTGAAAGTATTTTGCTGTACATCTTAGATCAATGTCATCACTGTCACTTTTGGGGTCTTTCATTAGCATTTCATTTGTTAATCACTCTTCTCATTGTGTCTTGTTTTCAAATGTAAGTCCCAGAACCTTCTGTTATAGGACATTTTCTGGTACTCTGAGCACAGCCAAGCTAACCACTGCAAAATTTTAAAGAACATAAAAAACTTTCCCCCCACCCTCCAAGTTTTGCTGCTGCTGTTCCCTTCCTCTTGGGCTGACATATTTACAGTGAAAGTTTTGCAATTGTTTCTAAAGCTTCTTCACACAGAGAGGAGGAACCAGATCATGGGGCTCTGGGAAGGGCATGTGGAAGCTGTGATCCTGTAACAGAGGCCAGTGTTGTGTTCTAGGTCAGGTAGAAAGCTAAATACTCTTCCAGCATTTTATGATACAACAGGGAGAGGGGATCACCATGAGATATACATGAATCTGACCTAGTGCATGAGAACTGGGGGCTGGGGGCATGTGATGTGGTAGGGGAGGGGATGCAGAGCTTCCAGGCTGCCTGCAACCATTGCCTGCTTACATTCATCAGCTCTCACTGCCTTCTGAAAATCCACACGGCAGGAATTAATAGTTCCACACAGTACTAGTGACAGGTACACGATTGTCAGAAGAAAGAGAATGAAGCGACAATGTGGAAGAGGTCCTTTAAATAGTTTCTAATTAGCTCTGAAGTAATTGTCTGTCAGTTTACAAACTTGAGAAAGACATAGTGTGTTGACACTGCTCATAAAACCCATTACCCACCTTCCTCCTTCCCAGCCCATTTGAGGACACCATAACTGCATTCCCTTGGTTCTCTCCCCTCCTTATATACACTCTGTTATTAGATTTTACTGAGTCCTGCTGATGTGAAAAAATGTTGCCTCTACATCACTCATCGAGTGTGTTAACTCTTGGAGAATTTAAGACTGGCACTGGATGTTTCCGTTGCCCTTTGGACGAATCTTTTTGCAAGGGAAGGATGGAGACACCCCTCTGTGTCCTTCCTGAACTGTCAGTTTTTTAGTACCCACAGAACTCTCCCAAAATGGCCAAAAATTCAGTGCTCTAAGCTCTCTATCTATTTGGTATTTCATGGAGTGTGACAATTTTTTTTTTTAAATTGAAATCAAACATATTTTGATGAAAACCAGAATCTCTGAAACTGAATTTCCACAGAAACGGACTCTATAGACTTTCTCTTTTTATTCTGCCTGGTCATCTATAGAGCATCTCACCCATCAATCAATGTTCCTTATAGCATTCTCTCTGAATGGACTACTGTGTCTCCATAATTATGGCAAAGGTATTTTAATATGGTTTATTTTATAACTTGGTATTGACATCCTGGGACCCTGGCACACACAGAAACCAAGGAATGTCATGCTTGTGCCACTTGTTCATACATTGCTGGGCTGAGCTGGGGAGGACTTGCCTTACCATTATCCTAAAGCACTACTTGATCAATGAAGGTTCTGCAGAATGTGAAAATAGTCTTTGGACAGGAGTGAAGTTTTTTATTCTTAATTTAACTGCTTCTCAAAAGATTAGGATTTCATGTCTGGTTTGTGACTGCTTCATTGAGATCAACAAAGAAAAGTTTGCTTACCTTGGCTGTCTAGCATGTCTTGGTATGGGACTGAGTGCTGTAAGCCTCTGCCTTCAGGCTACTGCTTCAAAACCCCTTAGTGATTTATTCAAAGTGGAAAAGCTCCTACTGGAGGGACCAAAAACTCACACACCAGAATAAAGTACTTATTTGAGAGCTACAAGACTGAAATTAATGACTTCATATTAGAAAGACAAGATCTAACCTTTGTCTTCTGTGTATCAAGTAATTGTCTCCACTGTCAGCCTTCGAACAACCCAGGAGTGATGTCTCTCTGGACCAACAATGCCATTCTCGTGTTAAGAAAGCTGTGGTGAAGTAGCTGCATCCCTGAAAAAAATACTTGTTTTGGACTAATTGACATTTTCACACCGAAAACTGGAAAATCCTCATCTAAACCTCAACTCAACTTCTTTACCTGCTCCTCCTTGTTTACCAAGTCCTTTGATATCATTCAGCTGAAGCTAAAAGTGGACTCTGTGCCCTCCTAGGAATTCAAGCTACAACTACAACTGTACTACGGCATGGCTTGTGCCCCGGGGAGTGAACTAGGCTCGGAGTTATTATACTTAAAGACCAGGAAAGGCATGTGTGGACCACTGTAGTGGCCCTCACAGCAAATTCTCCCCCACACTGCCCCTTGCAGGGTTGCCTTTCCTCCCTGGCCCTTGCTGTGCAGCTGCAAGATGCCCCTCTGGCGGTTCCTGCCCCATGGCCACTCATCAGGGCACTGCCAGTGGCCGTAGCAGCTGTGACTCAGGAGAAACACTGGGCTTGGAAGCCAAAAAACCCTCCGTAAGCCTCAGTGAACCTGCTCCACCTGTCCCTCATGCCGGGTGTATCTTCCGTTGGTTGTCAGCGCTAGTTAAGACCGAGGGCATCTCTCTCTCTCTCTCGCTCTGCCTTCCCCGTGTCTCCAGTTTCACTGGAAGGGAGTCAAACAGAGAGGAGTCCATGCAGGGTCTGGAACGGATCAGCAGGTCAGCTGGGAATGCCTGTCAGGCAGCCAGCGCGCTCCCTCCCTTCTCCCTGGCTTTCTTTGAGATTTGTAGCTCTTCTGCTTTCTTGTTGTTATTGCCACCCTCCCCACACCCCCCCTGCCACACACCAGGCACCCAGGCCTTTCCCGAGCACTTTACTTAATCCCCGGGATTCTTTATATAGGAATTAATCTTCTCGTCACAGTGGGAGAGCTGGGGAGGGGGGGGGGGGGGGGTACATTTATCTCTCCTGCTGAGGTCTAGAGTTGCATTGCTGTGATTATTGGTGGTAGCAGTGTGCATGTGGCTGGGGATCTGGGTTTAGCTTCTTCGTTTCTTAAAAGGCACAGGGGCAGCAGCAAGGCAAGTTGGCAGCGTGACTGTCTAGCTGCTGCATTGTATCTGCTGCTAGAAAGAGGGAGCGTGAGTGGGGAGCAGCATGGCAGAACGAGAAGCCAGTGGCTTGCAAGTCCTTCTCTCTACCCTCCAGGTAAGAACGGCTTGAACCTAACGAGGGAGATGCTTGGGCTTGTTTTCCTCTTTAATCCACCAGCAGCGACCTGTTGGGCTGAGGTTGCTGGTGAGAGCTCCCCGCTGGGCTTGTCTCTAAAAGCATCAGCGTGCAGGAGTCCTGACCTGCACCTCCCAGCCTTAAAAAAAAGCAGCGTTTTTTTACCAAATAAAGTTCCACCATTCGGCGATGAGTGCCAGCAATTGCTGCTATGCATCGATCACCAAGCCCCGGCTGAGGGCAGAACCTCGGCTCCGGCGCGGGGAGCGAGGGAGGTGTGAGGAACCGGCGGCTTCGCAATGAATGGGACCTGACAGGGCTGTCAGTCTGGGAGCCAGGAGAGCCCCAGCCGCTCACGCCGCCGCTCCCGGGGCTGAAGGGGGGCGAGTAAACAGATCTGCCTGGAAGCAGCCAGTTCCTTCCTCCCTGTCAAACTGTCTTCACCAGGACCCTTAAGCACTCGCAGGGAAGTGACAAAAAGCTCTTGAGGCTGAGGTCGGCGAGGCGCTGGGTCTGCTCAGTACGTGCTCTGGAGGAGCAGAGGGAAGGGAATTATCTCAGTTCCAGGATCATACTTGCTGGAGATGCTTGGCCACTGGGTGAAGGAGAGGTATCTCTTCGTCTGCCTGTAGGCAACCCTCTTGGTTCTCTTCTCCCCTGGCGCGGATGCACTTCTGGTCTTGCAGGGGAAGATGTCTAAGCCGAGGCATGAGCTACCCTATGAAATGGAGTGTGTGTTTTGGAGAGAACCTGTGCTTTCATGAGCCATCTTTTTCTCATGAGGGGTGAACAGGAAACCCTTTGCCAAGACAGCTGCTTGTGTAAAAAGCAGCTTTTCAAGTGCTTTGGTGAAATCTCAGTTACCTGTACTTCTCAGGTGCCCTGAGCCTCTGTGTGTGGCTGTGCTGACATGGGTCAGAATCCCGTGGGGACAGGAGTTTCATGTCTGAGGAAGCAGCAGCATCTTCTAACTGCTAGGTGTGTTGTTGAAACCTCCAACATTGCAGAAGCAGAAAATGAGGGAGAGGGTGTGAAAAACAGACTCACCCTCCTGGATGAGCCCAAGGATTCGTGTGTCCCACCCCTGGGTCTTGGAAGGTTTCTGTGACAAGCCACAAGTGTGTAGGGAAGGTTATAAAATCCCATGAGACGTAATTGGCCTTCAAAACTATAGTTGTGGGGGTTGATCAGCCTTGACGTTTTTATCCAAGCTTATGTAACTCTCAACAACTTCTATTTCTCTTATCATTGTCGAACCCTGCTTTGCCCTCTGTGGTGTCCCGTGGTGGTGGGTTCTGCAGGTAAACTGGCACACTGTAGAAAATAGTCCTATTGTCCCTCTTTTCAGCAGTGCGACTTGCCTGCTTCTAAGTTCTTACAGCTTATTTAATACGTGTTTTGTACCAGGTGATGTTTTTGCTGTGATGGAGTTATAGCCCTCTCCCTATTACTTTGGATAAGTGTGAGATGAGTTTATGTCTGCTTGTTCTTATGCTCTGTAACAGTCCTGGTGCTCTCTGGGAACAGAGCTGGACAAGGCCCGCGATTTAATTGGAAGCTGTAGTTTAAAATCAGGGATGCAATTTGTTGACAAAGCTACATAGAGGGCTACACTAGAAACAGTTAGGAACACTGCAGGTGAAACAGGTGGTGGTATTGGTAAAATTGCAAGGTTGCACATCATTCATCTCTAATATTACAAAATCTAACATTGGTACAAGAGCTGTGTTTCCAAAAATTCTGTATTCAGTTAGAGAAGAGCAAAAGGCTTTCTTGTCACATCTTCAATTAGATGCAGAAGTCTAAGTGCTAGAGGATAGAAAGTGGTTGACGACAATTACAATGTTGGTATATTCTGATTCCCTGCCTTCCCTTACCTCTATCCAAAACATTACCAGCATAACCCTGCAAAGCCATCATCTATCTCTCCTACAAAAAACAGGTGATAAAAAAGACCTTTACTTGCCACAGTTGGAAAGCACTGGCCTGGAAAATAATAAATTTGGTTGATGTTTGGATTTGCTGATTAACATCTCTCTACATCTTGTTATTCTCTGTAGCAGCTGTCCAAAACATGATTGCTTTGTTTTTGTGTCCTCCTGGATTGTTGGTGCTGGTTCATATTCTTTTATTGGGCATGAAGAATGTCTGCATGCAGCAGCCTATTCTGCAGAACAATGCCGTGTATTTTTATTTTCTGTTACCACCTAATATTGCTTTGTATGCAGAAAGCTTCCAGGTGAAGATTGAGGGAACACTGAGACACGAAGGCAGTCTTTATAAACTTCAGAATAAAACATCCTTTCTCCTTCAGTCACTCACACAGGGCTAAATTTCTACCTCACTTCCAAACACCAGCACAATTTATTATTCTCTGTTGGAGGAATGTCCCCACCAGAGATAAGGTCTATCACCTTCAGCCAAGGGAATCATTTACCCCATCTCCTCCTGGTATAGACTCTTTTTCTCCTGCTCTCACAGCCTGGCTTTGGCAAGGCTGGTTTCACACAGAACAAAAACAGAACAATGTGCACTTTGTAACTCAACTCCTGCTCTAGTAAAGGAAAGAAATGCATTTGGTTTCTGAGCTCTTCAAAACAGTTCTCAGTGCAGCGAAGGAGCGTGATCCTCCAAAGACAGCTCAAACTCCTGAAAGCACGACGTATTACAGATGTTCTGAAAAGCGACAAGGTGAAAAGCAAAAACTGCTTTCAAAGCACAGCTGCATTTTGTCACCAAAATGTCACTGCAGGGAAGACGTGACATTTCAGATCTCTAGGTAAAAAGTACTTCATTGCTTACAAGGTGCAGCTTTAAAATGTGAATTTCTGATTTAAGAAAAACCTCTCCCTGTCTTACAGGTTTTGTGTGTGTGGCAGAGCTGAGCTCTTAGGAGTTTTCTGTAGTTTCTCATTTTGCTTCTAGCCCAGTTACCTTCTTCGGTCTCTCTTCGTGACTCTCCCGCTGCAACGTGCTCCTACAATTATCAGTTCTTGTCCCTCTGGCTTAGTTGGTATTACCCCATTCTGTTCCCATCTCTTACTACATGACATCAACCTCCTCACCTTGCATCCAGCTCCTCTCTGTCTTTTGTACGTGGACAGTGCAGTCCCTAGACCAAGGCTGGGATGGTCACTACTCCTCACCCTTTTCTCTGGCCACAGCACAGCAGAAATAAACTTCCTCCCCATGTAAGGTTTGCGACCATGGAAAAAAGTCTGACATACTATTTTATAGGCAGCCTCCACAGTGCAAGATCCCAGAGAGATTTGGGATTAGATCTCTTGTTTATTTTAATGCCAAGGAGGAGGTGTTTGGGAGTTAGTTAAAAGCAGCTGTTAGTTGCTAAGCAGAACAACAGAAAACTTAAGCCTGCATCTTTCATAGTGTCCTAGACTATTGAATCCCTTGAGAATGTAGAACATCCTGCTTCCTACTGTTGTGTGTCCTGACCTTCACTTCACTCCATCCTCTATCCGTTTAGCTAAATAAGAAGCATTTTTATTCTTCCCCTACTTTCTCCCCTCTCTTGCTTGCCAGGCCCTGACATGAGCCTGCCTTGGTTACCCCTGAGAACATCTCCTTATTCCATGGCAGCCTACATCGTGTTGCCTGAGGAGTCCCAGATTTCCTGTTGGCTCTCAGCATGGTTTTCGCATGTTTCCTGAAGCCCCAGTCCCTGTTCGCATATTCTGAAAAGCTGGCAACCCCTGGGGCCGTTGGCAGATCTTTGGCTCAAACTGTGTCCAACCCATGTCGGACTGCACAGGTTCCCAAACATTATGGTTCACAAGGAAAGAGGTGAAAATCTTATATATCAGTGGAGGATGTTGTTTATGTGGAGGGATTTCTCTCTGAATGGCTGTGGTGCCCAGCGGGGGACAGATAGAGGTTCTACTGTTTGTTAACTTGAACCTCTCTGCTCCTTTGGGTTGCCGCTTTCAAGCTGTTTTGCTGGCTGGTTGACAAGGCAGTTCTATTGTTATCCTAAAGACAAGTGGGAAGATATCTGTGCTGCTCCAGCGACAATGAATATAAACACATTTTGCAAAACGCTTCTGTCTCCTCTGCATCCTTGCGCTTATTCTGTCAGCAGAGCTGCCGAGATTCCTGGCTTTGAGGAAAATAGATGCAAAAAATTCCAAGAACTGCTCAGCAGCCAGAATGCCCAATGGTTTGTGTTGCGGATGCAGGAGCTCAAAGTTTGGAGCTGTGTTTTTGGGAGGCAGCTTTGGCAGGCAGGGCTTAGTGGAATAGCCTGAGAGGGAACAAAAATCAACGCGAAACCAGATGGCCATTTTTATGTTGTTCATTAGCTGAGTTTTACTGAGATTGTTTTACCTAAAGTGAACAGCAGTGGACTTAGTGTCCTCCAATTCCTTACAAAAAGTAGTCTAGCTTTGGAGCAGCGAAAGTTGTGCAGTTAGGGCAGTGAGACACTCACCTATGGGATGCAAGGGGAAATCCTTCACAGGGAAACACTGAGTGCTCCAGTAGCACTTCCCTATCTCTACTGCCAACGCCTCTTAGGCTGCATGAGCATGTTTTCTGCTTTAACTGTGGAAGCAAAGGAATAATTCTCCACAAATAATTCTATAGAGGCAGTTCAGGACCCCAACCCAGCTTTCAGAGTCACCGCTTGTTCTTCCCATCTCAACTGCCAGCTCCTCCCTGTCCAAGGAGAACCTAAATGTAACACACAGGTTTGCCATACAGTTCTGGGCTCACGAAAAAAGGTTAGCATCCAAACCCCAAATTCCTGCCAGGCCACAGAAGGTGGTGCTCAAGTGAATGAAGGTTTGGTGCTCTTGTGAATCACTGCAGAACAGTAACAACCCTCAGAGAAAGCTGAAGCATGTCTTGGACTCTGCTGAAACCCTTCCACCAGCTGAGCGGGGACCACAATTTCACACTCTGTTCCCGGGCTGGTCACAGCTGTTTCTCTGAACACACTGCCAGCTCCTCTGAAAATGCCTCTAGTTGGGGTCTCCAGAATTTCCTGACTGCATTAATGAGAATTCAGGACCTGGGGGTGCAAAATGAGACTGATTACAGCAGCAACAACTATGGCTGGGCTGAGCAAGAGAATGTTTTCCAATCTGAGTCTGAGCAGAACTTTCCATGCTGAACAAGGAACGTGGGCTTCAGTCTCTCCTGCCACCCCTCACCCTAGCCTAGGGTGGCTTGTGCTTTGAGAACAAAGGAAAGAGTGTCATGAATGTTCCCAGAGACCCTGTTTGCCTGTAAATGCAGGATAGCCTTGTCACTAAAGCAGTTGAATGCAAGTCTGGAGAAATGGATTATAACCCTCTGTGTCTGAGTTAATCACACGTAACCTGTCTAATAATGCCACCATGCCTCACATCAGTGTTTGAGAAATCAGGCAGTGAACACTGGAAAAAATATCTGGGTTTCTGGTGACAACACAGTGGAAAAAAAAGGAGGAAGTAAATTAATAATTTGTTTTTAGTGCAGGGCTTGGATTCCGCATAATAAATGTATAGAGCTATGTGCTAAATGATGATGCCAAGAAGGCATATGGGGTGGTTTTCCAGGCAGCAGGCACTGCTCATCCTGAAGCAGAGGTTTTGTGAAATAAAGCAAGTTGTCATGAAATAAAATGCAGTTACTCCAGGGGGCCAAAGGAAATAACATGACCGCTTTAAAACTGGTGCTTCTTAGCTGTTGAGGGCCTGAATTTGCACTCGTGGTCAGACAGTTTAAATTAGACTATTTGGATGTAATAAAATGGCAAATTATACCGTGTCAAGCAGATTTATATTGTGTATCTTTGCACAACTGCTGCATTATGGACATAACACACATTAAACTACATTATGTAAGGAGGCATATGCATTTGTTTAAAATACTTATCTTTCACCTATAGTATAAAAATATTTTCAAATGCATTTTCTTATTTGTTTGTAAGTTCACAATAATTATTGGTGGTTATCTAGCTTCCATAGGTGTTTTGTATGCTTACAGATACATTTATACATTACATCAATATTTTCATGTCAATGGAAAATTTCCACCTTCTCCTTTTCTTGGACTTCAATAATTTCCCCCTGTGAAATATATGAAAAGAGATGTTTTCATACAAAGAGGTGTCTGCTTGAATAGATCTTGCTTGTGTTTCTTTGTATAGCGTAATCTTATTTTCAGTGTATTATGCTGCATTTTGTTGTAATGACTCAGAGATTTTTTCAACACATTTTTCTGTTCGATGCATTGGTCCAGTCCTCTTGGCTTTATCTATAATGGGGAAAAATGTCTGTGGTAGCAAATATGCTTGTGGACATCTTTGAATTAAAGTTTATTATATTCCATTTAGCAAAAAGCACAAGCAAGTTACTTGTATTGAAAAACACGTGGGCTGATAACGGTTAACTTTAGCAGTGCCTGCTGACACCAGCCGAGAATTTACCGTTGTGTGTTAATGGGAAGAAAACATTTCATAAATGTACCAGGAATTTGAGAGGTGGGGAAGAATTTTGTGCCACTTGGTCTTGGATAACAGGGTCGGAAATTGCTCCCGGAGTTGTTGCTATCATAGGGATGCTGCCTCTGTGTGATCACTCCTGTTGGTGTGAGGATAAATGACATGACACATATCATCATTGCTCTTGCGATGAAATCTGGGGGGATTTATGCCTCTGGAAGTGCAGATGAAAACCTTTTCTTCTGCAGGGTTCCAGGAGGAGTCAGTGGGAAGTGCAGAAGTAAGGCAGTGTTTGCTGGTGTCTCCTTGTGGAATGAGCCATGATCCTGGGGAGAGGTGGCCCTTATCTGTGTATGTTAGGGTTGATGTATGGACACCTGAGAACTTCAGGCTTTCACATGTCTTTGAAAATCCCAGATCTACAGACATACCATGTGCCCACGTATATTATTGGGTTCTGCCAGACTTCAGCCCCGTGACTGTGTTCTTCTCACCAGACCAGGACATAAAATAATTCCCTGTTGCCTTTCCCTGTTCTTTTAATAAGCACTTGTCTCACAGATAGTCTATTTGCACCTGTTTGCCTACAGGGCCTGATGGGTCTACAGGGCTTGATCCACGAGCTGGGGTTGTTCTGCGTGCCGGGCTCGCTGTTCATCTCTGCAGGAAAGGATGAGGGGCTGTAATTCTTGGGCCAAGCAAGCTGATTTTGGTCCCTGGTGGAGTGTGGGGGATGCACCTAGAAATTGGTGAGAAATGCTCCTTGAGGGAAAGCTGCAACCTTCTCTAGGGAGACCCAGGACAGTGTAAAGCAATCCCATCACAGTTTCCATTCTCCCCACTGACAAACCCAAGTTTGCTGCAGAAGGTGAGGAATGAGGGAAGCCATATGGTACGTTCTTGTGCAACTAAATTGTCCAGCTCAGTTGCCACACTGTTGGCTTATCAGTGCCTGCAACCCTAGAAGCTGTGTGAGCAACAGAAAGCACTACTGAGATGCTGTTTCAGAAGAGACAGCTTAATTGAAGATGACTTTGAAACAAGAACATGAGTCCAAACCACCCTCAAATGTTTCTAGACATTTTCTTGACATAATTTTAAAAAAGAGCACAAGACAACTGTTTGTTGTTTTTTTTTTTTCTGGTTGATTCAACTTTGTGAGAAGTTGACTGAAAAACAGTCTAAGTGCATTGTTCTGGTGAAGATTCAAATTTCCAAGAACTGGATAATCTCTTGCCTTGTCATACAGGGAAAACAATTTATCTCACTACAGTTTTGTGAAGGAAAGTATAATGTGATGAAGAATGCCCCTTGAGAATACAGTCATTCTCCTCCACAGCTGAATGGAGACACATCGCCTTCATATCCATGATTTAGTACTTCCTTTTGATTTGTTGCACTTGTTATGGCCCTTGTTTTATTGAGTGGAGACCTACAAAATTATGAAGAAATCATGGTTTCAGAAGTCAAGAAGTTGTCATTGATTACATAAGATGTCTTCAAGAGAGGACAAAGACATCATAGGCACCCATCTGCCCACAGGCCCCACTAAGCTACACAAAAGAGAATGAATGTTTTAGACCAGTTATTGATAGAACAACATTTACTTTATAAAAAATTCTCTGAGAGAACAGGGTTGTTCTTTTTCTCCTCTTGATATGTTCTTCTGGAAGAACACAACCTTATTTTCAAAAGGTTCTGTAGGAATGAATGAATGCGAAAAGCAGAACTTCCATGACAATTCTTACTAGAAAATTGAGTAATTCTGACATGGAAGAGTCCTGCAGGAGAAATAACTATTCCACCAAAGAAATCTTGGCTCCCTTCCCCCCGCCCTTTCCACAAGTGATGCTTTGAAACTGCAGCATGCATTTTTCTGACGCTAGAGCTACGGAAGCACCACAGCGTTGTGTTTTACTGCAACCAACTACTGTGAAGCCTTTTATATACATTAATTTTCAGTGCAATTTACAGGCAGAGGTTTCCCACTGGGCTCAATGGGTATTTGATCCCTGTAGTAAACAGAGACAGACTTTTCTCCCCTGGGCCCATCTGCTCCTCCGCACTCTCTGCTACCTGTTCCCTTCCATTCAAAAGAGAAAATGATGGTGTATTGACAGCTAAAGCGGGAGTCCTGGGCTTTATTCTCAGGACTCTTACAAACTCCCTCTATCAAACTCATTCTGTGTACGTACCTTCAGATTTCCCCATTTGGTCAGTAAACGGAGATAAAACTCATCTGTCAAGTTAGGGCAAAGGGAGTTTTAATTCACATTTTTTCCCAAATCAAAGGCTGGAATAGCTGACTCCATGAGCAGACAACACTCACGCAGCCTGGGTGAAAGCAGCACAATGCCTCTTGTTCTCTGCCATCCTGTTTTTAATGGGATTCCTGCTGAAAGGTCAACATAGCAGATTTACAGTGAAGATAAAGTTGGCCCTCCATTTTACCCGGGACTAACCTGGCAATGCAGGAGTGTGACAGGGAGAGAAAGAGATCCTTCCATAAGCAGTTCACTTGGCATGCTGAATGCCCACCTGTCTGCACTGCAAAGGAGGGGAGGAGGGAGAATTGTCCACCTGACCTTTCCCTATGATTAAAGTGCCGATCTGATGAAGTCAGAGGAACAAATTGAACTGCCTCCTTCGACCCTCCATTTTTCCAGGAATAAACCAGTACCATCCACATGGAGAAAGTTTCTGGAGAGGCATGGGGAAAGCAGCACTACTGCTCTGATTTATCTGGCCTCCTTTTTGGGAAAATCTCCTGCATTTGGGTGACCTCTTGCCCCATGTTAAAGTTCTGCAAGTGGGGGAGAGAGCTGGGGATGACAAATGAGAAAGAGAATGTGTGCCTGGCTCTATTTTTCTTTGACAATCTCTCTTCCAATAGGGCTTAGGTCACTTGATCTCCCCATCATGCACAGGGATTTCAAGGGGACAGCTGGAAGCAGAGGTGCATTGAAACGACTTGCTCTTAGATAATACACATGCTTATTAGTGGCTCGTTTCAAAAGCTCCTGCAGCAGCGACTGTATCTCGCTGATGGCAAACTCTGGAAGGTTTTGCCTAAAAGGTGGTTGTCTGAGTCGCTGGCTGATCAAACAGACGGAAACCTCCCCAGCTGAGTATGCCTGCTGTGTCCTAACGAAGCCTGTGGAGCACTGTTACACCAACAGGTCTCCCTGAGAACAGGCTTAAATAAAATAAGACACAGAACATATTTTTTGGTGGTCTCTCCATGCTGGCAATGGGTGCAGGCATTGAAGGTAGACTCTGACATACGTATTCACTGAAGAAGTCACCTTTTCTCAGAGATCAGTCCACCATGACATCAAGACTACTTTTGCTCATATCTCAGTGAGACACATGCGGGTCTATGGAGATCTCAGAGGTCCCTCCCCATTGCTGTGCCAGCAGCAGAGAAGTACGTGGCCCATGCCAAAGGTCCCCTCTTTTCAGAAGAGTCATGCTATCCCACGCTCAGCCTGTTCCTATATGAGACTGTCTCAGGAGAGACAGCCCAGGGAGTTTGATTTGGTGAAGTCCACAGGGGCCCTCAATAGACTGAAGCTAATCAGCATGTAGAGGATGGCACATCAGGGGATACCATGCTCTTTGCCTCCTGGATCAGGATGTACCGAGTCAGTGCTGCCCCTTGGACACCCGAGGGCACAGCAAGTGCCAGAGCTTTTTCTGCTGCAGGTGCTTCAGTCTTGCTGCACAGAGAAAGGCGGTGGTAGGCATAAGAGCTCTCATTCATCTCTCACTTTGCAATGGCCCTGATCTACATTAGCCTAGAACTCAGCTCAGAAATCTCTGAGAGGGGAGTGAGCTCCCATTTTTAAATTTAACTCCTGTCACATTTTCCTGGAGCAGTGAGCTCATTCACTAAGCTAATAAAATGCCTTTTAGCTTGACTGATCAGTATTCGGTTTGCAAGTGCTCCAGAGCTACTGAACTGAAGTAACAAAACCTGAATAAAGCCCCAAACATGCCTTCCTCTAACATGGTGACACTGGCTTGCTGCTGCTGAGTGCAACATGGTTTAGACTAGAGGTAATAAAAAAGTCTTGCACGTGGTTTAGACTAAAGGTAATAAAAAGCTTTGTTAACTCTGGATGGAAAGTGACATACCCCTCTCACACCTTTTAAGAACTTGGCAGTCTTTTCAGAGAACTCAGGGCTTTGCTTTTAAGAGATTGCTGTTTAAATCTAGACAGATGGATCTCAGCAATGCAGTTAGACACATGTTCTGCTTTACATTACTAGTAATAATACTTTGAATGATTAGAATTTCAAAACAGAGTTTGCTATTCATTATGGATGCCGAGTTTCGTTTGTTATTTGATTTTTCACTTGGACTGGATGGGAAAAATAGGTTCATCATTTTCACTTTCAGGTTCTATCTCCTAAGAAAATATGCTGTGACTAACAATAGTTATTAGCAGTTTGTCTCCACTACCCATACCTCAATCATCATTATTAAGTGTTGGTTGATTAAAGGCATTTTCATTGCTGTTCCAGAAAGCACTTTTGCAGGTGGGGTAGATTGACACATAAGGACACTTATGTTGGCAAGAGAAAGAACTGCTGTTTTTCTTTATTACAGTGATCCTTTTCTTCAGCCCAGACAAGTTGATGTCAGACTAATGCGTAGCAAATGGGCCTGTTAGCACTGGAATATAGAGAGAAGACCAGAATGAACAGAGCAATACCCCAGGCAAGTGCCAGGACAGACTGAGAGTAGACATAGGGACTCCTGTGGCTTTGTTGTGCTTAGCCCAAGCAGGAACATCTCAGAGAAGGCAAGGATAGCAGGACTTTCATTATGGCTATTTATTTCCACCTGCACATACTCACATTTGCAATAGTATTCAAAATCTGTGCTTTTATTAAAAAGCAAATACATCTGGAAATTTTCCAAGTATCTTCCAGACTCACTTGTACTTTGAGAAATGTCATTGCTTGAGAGAAAACTTTAATTCCCAATTATACGTCATCTTTGAAAGATGGGGTGTTCTCTGGACTGACACCCATAAAATCTCACAAAGAAAGAAAGTGGCATGTTTCGTGCTGCTCTTTCATCACTAGTGGTGGAAAAGCAACCTATAGCTGAATGGAAAATACAGATTCTTCCTATCAAGTTTGGGTGGCAGTTGGGTTAAGCAGCTGTAACAAAGAGGCTTTTGAATGAAATGATAATATTTTAAAATAGTTCAGTAACAGCTAAAGTAATTTAAAATATAAGAATAAAACCAAGAAACAGCAATAAACAGTAGGTGCTAACATGCATATAGAGATCACTGTGCAAGAATGGTTAATGCCTTATAGAAACTTATTAAGAGAGCGTGAAAGACATGCTAGGATGATTTTGGCATTAAAATAAAAATAGATTAAAAAGGAAAAAAGTGAACAATATATCATTAAATCCCCTCACAATTTTTAGGTGTCATAGGTAACTTATTGTGAAATAAGAGATGAAACCTGAGAGAATTTAGTTGCAGTAGAAATTACAGAAAGAACATTAGAAGTATTCAAAGGAAAGTCTAAAAGCCTTTTGCAGAATATCACGTGTTTTGATTTATCTCAGTTTCCTCATTCTTTCAAAACTTGCAATTTGTCAGAAGTATTTTAAGGTTATATAATAATGTGTTTTACCACTGGCTCTGCATAATGAAGCAATTGCTCTATTAGAGATGCATTAGTGCGTGGAGCAAGTGACACAAAGGAACTTTGTATCAGGAGGAACTTCTGCACAAGGACAACCTTTTTTTTTTTGAGAACACAGAGAGAAATCT
>VZRU01002624.1:1037855-1079434 GCA_013398155.1 Pedionomus torquatus | reverse complement strand
AGGGAGGGAGGGAGGAAAAGAAAGAAAGCAACTTACTTTGCCAACAGTGTTCAAGACATTGCAGTCTGCCAGGGCATAATTCCTGCAGGTATCTGGATGTGAATACATTTTATTTGCGTGATACAAAAATGATGGGGCACAGTCTTGATGAATAACCTTGCTTTGAAGTTAAGTGAAACACCTTGGAGTCTTTGTGACATAGCAGGTAAAACATCCTTTGGAAAAGGGTCAGGTCATGGTCTATGTGCCTCTTAACTCCTGTATGGCCAAATCAAACATAGCATCTCCCTCATCCTTGGGCACAGGGATGAATCACTTCATAGACAGGGCTAGGACTTCCTGGTGATGAGCAGCTGCTGCATTTACTCCTGGGAAGCTGGGAGAAGACTATCTCAAGGAAGAAAATATTAGAACCCCCCACAAATAAATGGAAGTAACTGTGTGATTGGGAGCTATAATACTTCCATACAGAGAGTGTTTCTGCTTCATTTTATTGGAACCTGGGCTCTGCCACCCATGCTCTAAGTTATTAACTGAGTTCCCTACCACAAGCTGATATTTCCCACCAAGAAAATAAGGGGCAATGAATCTGATCTTCTTGATGAGGGCTACTGTGGGGCAGGTGTTAATTAATATTTGTGAAGAAATCTGTGATCCTGTGATGAAAGGTGTTATGTTAGTGCAATTTATTGCATTAAATATAGCAAGATTCCTTGGCACAGATGATTTCCACCATGTTATTCACCAAGTTATTTTGGCTAGAGATCAGCTCAGGCCAAGCTGTTACATCTCAACACCTCCTGTGTTTTGAAGACATTCAGATAAAAGTTTGGAATTTGCCCATCTCTGCTTTAAAGCAGCTCAGTCCAGTCGAGTGTAGCATCTTACCTTCAAGAAGCCCTGAAGTTCAAGAAATAGGAGCAAAACCCTGTACACCAGCATGTTAGGAGTTGACTTTGAGGCCCTAGTTCTGCTCAGTCACCTGGATGAGCTGCCATCCACTATGAAGGCTATGTCATCATGATACCCAGCAGTGATCTGGTGTGTTACTGGAAAAAAAAGGGCAGGTTATCACACCGAAGTGCAAACAAGGGTAAAAAACCCCATACTTTCAGGTCACTGCAGGCCATGAAAAAAGCCACACACCTGACTGCAGCAGACCAGCAAGAAGGACCGTTTTTTATGACTATTTGCTATATTCCCTGGTATAAAATCCACAGTTGCTGCTCTGGGTTGATGCATGGAACCTGTCTTGGTGTCAAGCATTAGCAGGAATGAACATGGCTGATGCTTGGGTAAATGAGCTGCTCCCCACGCCTCACAGGGGCGTGCAGGAGCCAGCTAGAGGGACTCAGCTCTAAGGCTTGGGAACAGGAGCGAGAATTTGTCGGGCCACATGTCTTGTCCTGGGAGGTCCCTTGGCTGCCCTGTGTACAGTTTGAGGGCTACATGATCCCACACAGCTGCGAACGCCTTTCTTGCAGGATTATAGAGGTCACTTGGGACACTACCCGAGAAGCAAGGTCCTCTTCTCTGAGTCTTTAAATAGCCCCTTTCCCTTCCAGGTCTCTTTTGAGTTTCCTGGCTTGCTCTGGTCTATCTGACTCCTGAGGAGAGTATATCCAGATTCAGCCAAAGAAATGCACTTACCACTGCAGAAGGTGGTATCTGTGGTGGTGCTGAGGACAGTTGGCTGGGTATTTTGGGAGCAGGGGCAAGAGGACCATAACTTCTCAGGATCCTTCTAAAGCAGGATGATGGCAGTATTGTAACAAAGTGCTTCAATAATAACAAAATTCAGGCTGTAATCACTTTAATTTGAATACTCCCATATTCTGAGGTTGCCTAGTGAGATTTCAGAGATCTCTGAACCCTTTTTTCTTTCCCCCTCAGAAATAATGATTTTATTTTTTTCTAAGCCTCCGTGTATCCAGTACTGTTGATAATAACCTTCCAACAAGAAGAAATCACAGTTAGCTGGCTGCATATTGAGGCTGAGGACGGGAGCACACAGACAAGAAACTCTCCAGGGTATTTTGCTCTCTTATTTAAGTGTGAATTTTTAGCTCCTCTTAAATTAGAAAAAGCAATTTACTCTGACAAGGCACAGAACATAAGGCACCGAACCTGGCTTCACAGTTATTGTGAGACTGGATAGTCAGCTGTGGGAAGAAGATATCCAGCTGGCAAATCCATCACGCCAGCGGTGAGTGACTGTGCCCAGCAACTGGGTCTGGTACGCACCTCTGCCTCACTGGCAGCAGAAGGGAGTCTCTGATTCAAGCATTAATACAATTATTAGCAGCCCAATAGTTTCTAGAGGTATCAGGAGAGAGCGGGGACTAATGCTGCTCAGTCCCTAATCTAGTCTTGGTTTTAGCTGGTGTTAATTTTGCAGGATTTCTCTTCAGCAGGCTTTGAGTGCAGCGGGTGGGGAATCTTCCTTGCAGATGCAAGTCTCATTACACAGACGGTTAGGTTTCTGACTGCTGCTATTTGTGTGGGCAAATTTATTAAGGGTAAGAGAAGAAAGAAGGATATATTTTGAACACATCAAATCCTGCTTCCCTATTTAGAACCAGGCTATTTAAAAACAAACAAACAAACAAACAGACAAATAAACAAACCAAAAAAGCCCTGGGACCGGACATCCTATTCCTCAGGCTCTTTAAAAAAACAGGTCTGGAAGGCTGCTAGACCATTGGAGTGACAGCATTTCTTTAAAAACAGGCTGGCTTTTGTTTTTTCTTTTTATGAGATTATATCTGACAATTAATTTAATAGGACTGTTGTTGGAAATCATGTTATCCTTTGTCTTGCAGGAGTGACTTCTTTAATTTTGCATTTATTATCTTTGCAAGTGGAATAACTGCTTTATATTTCTTTCCCCGGATAAAATATTTATTAGTAAATATTGTGCCGCACAAATTAATGCCATTTGATTTCCTTCTGGGCATCCTCCTTTTTTTCACCATTAATGCTTAGACTCCCAGTAAACACTCTCAGCAGTTTGTGTGTCTCGTTTGGAGAAATGTCTGCCTTCAGGCAAAAGACACAAAAGCCCAAGAGCTACATAAAAAGGCTGCATTTATGGGAGATCTTTGTTTTAAGCCAGCGCTAAAACGGGAACTGCACTGACAGCTTCTGTCCTTCAGGTGGGACAAGAAAAATCCCACCCCTGTTGGCTCTTTGGATCTTGCAGAAAACATCCCAGGAAACTTCCCTAACGAAACGAGTTTACCTGTTACTGTGGTTTAGTTGCAATTTTTATAATCTTGCCTTGAGTAAATACCAGCTTGTCTTGGCACGTTCCCAGGAACAGGACAAGGAGACAGCGGCTCCTTCCCTGCTTAATCAAGGGTCAGCAAAATAACTTGAGCTGCCAGTCAGAAGGAGCTTGGGATCAAGCTGTTGTCCTCCAAACCCAATGTCACCAACTAATCACTTGCTGTAACGTATCAATGACTATTCACTGGGGTATTTCTTTATTCCTGGCTTTCTCCATCCTCCTGCTGTTTATCTGAGGAGCCTCAGCCAAGCTAACCAAAGCCCCGACGTTTCAGGGATTAATTCCCAGAAAAAGCTCAGAGAGGAACTATCAGTCGGGAGCTGATTAAACACATCTGAACTCAGCCTTGTGATACTCCTGGCTGGGCGGAAAAGACAGCAGGCTTTGCTGAACTAAGACTGAGATGAGGGGCTCCGGCCAAAAAGTACAGGCATGCTTGATATTTTAAGTGATGTTTTGTGCTACTTTAGCTTTGTCCAGCTGCAAGCCATGAAAAGCAGCTGCAGGCCGTTGTTAATAGGTAACAGTTTGGCTCTAGCTCTAAATCCTTTTAGTGAAATCCTGCAGGAGGTGGGTGATTTTGTAATCTGCTTGGGCCTCTGGGAATTTTTCTCTGCTCTCATTCTACCCGTATACCATGAATGCATCTTCATTAGTCTGTGCGTGTATAGATGTTGTATCTAACATTCGTAAGTGCTGGCAGGAATGGAAAATACTTAGCAAGAGGGATTTTACTTCTCTCCTCCCTTTGCTTGTAGTTTGTTCTTGAACCATCAAACACATCCTTCAATAAAAATAACTAATGTGTTTATTTTAACTAGAGCTGTGTAAGTAATTTGCATTAAAGAAATTACCCTATTCATCTTTTTTAGATCAGGCACGAGTTATGATTTTCTCATTTGTACTTACTCTTCAAAAAGATTTACTGAATATTTTTTATGAATGAATTTGTTGGCAATTCCTGCACAAAGAGTTTGGTATAAGTATTAATTTAAACAATTTTAATACATTTCAATGTCTAGAATTCTTTGATGATTTTGAAAATCTAAAGATAATTAGTCAAAATCTGAGATGTTTTTTCAGCAGGCAAATTGTCATCTTACAAGAGAACAAACAGCAATTTTAGAGTTGTTTTTTCTGTGCTATCAGGCTATTATAAATTGGAGCTGTGTTCTTCTGCAGTGTTCTATACTATTCACTGGTGCCACTAAAGTTAGTGGGAAACATGTCAGAATTTGTAATGGGACTGGGGTTTCATCCACTGTTTCAGCAAACACACAAGACATCCAATTCCCTCACTGGTGTGCTGGAGGAAGGGGAACAATGGGGCACCAACAAAGTCAAAGTTTTAGTGTTAAACTATCAAGACTAAATACTCAACTGAAATATTTGGCCATATCACCCAGGTCTAATTTACACATCTTAAAGGCTGATCTTTCATGTCCCCTCAAGTTCTTTGTTCGCCTGAGTCCCTGGATAAAGCCCATGGAAAGTCAGAGGATATCTTATGTCATCACTATTTGTGTTAATGGCTTAGGAAACCCACAATCCAATCAGTTAAAATAAACAACCCAGTGTAATAGGAGCATAAATCAATGAAGACTTCATTACTGAAACCTTAATGTGTAATCCATCCACCTACAGAGGAAAGGGATACTGAGAGGCAGCAAGACAAAACCAGAGGACAGTCTGATTTAGACAACCCTGATATTTAAAAAGGTGCTGAGAACAGTAACTCTTCCTGGAGCCGGTAAATTTGGTGGATACTCATCACATCTGACAGCCTGCCCCTGACCATGATAAAAAATTGCTAAGAAACATTTGGATAGAGAGCTCTGATCATTCCACTTTTTTTGCTCTGAAGTTATTGAGAGACCTGAGACAGCTCAAGACTGTGGACTAATGAACAAAGATATGAATTAGCAAGATTAACACATGACTGAAACTATACACATTACCTAGAAGTAGCAGTGCTCAGAGCTGCTCTAACCCTGCTGCAAACCTCCCTCTCTATGTGGTTCCTTGAGCCAGTGAAACGGATTTGGAGCCAAGATGAGGGTGGCAATACTTAGTGAACAGTTACTGAATTTCATTAAAGTCACATACTCTGTTTGTTTTGGCTCTGAAAGAAGCAGTAATCCTACCATACCAAGTCTTTTGATTTCAGTACGGATCACAAAAGGGCTGAACCTTTAGGTTCAGTGCAGAGATCTCTGTGTGTTAATATAGTAAGGAATGGAAACAGCAGGCTCTCTCTCTGAGCATGGGCCAGCTCCCAGGTGGGGATGAGACATCCACTTTTCCTGTGGATTTTAGCTAACAACAAAAGGGAGGTGAGCTTTTAGAAAGGCAGCCGTTCTCACAGACCAAGTCCCTTAAGTTCTCCATTTCAGACATGCTTCTCTGCTTCTTTGCTCCAATCTCTTATCCTTGCCTGACTCCTCTTTCTTCCTGTCCCTTCCCTGGACCACATCCTGTTCTTTTGTCTCACTCCTCCACCAATACTCTTGTCCCTGTTGCTCACTTACACTAACATGAAATGTGCATTGAGCAGTTAACGTTTGGTAGCACTAGTAATCGACCAAAACTGGTTTTGTTCAATTGACCAAAAATGGTTTGGTGTTAAAAACTAGTCTGTTTTTAAGGAATTTGGGGTTGCTTTTGCTAATAATTGTAATTAAAACAGAAATCTAAGAATACATAATGCTGAAGATACAGAAGCTAAGAAACGGGAACATTAATGTAGATATTGCACACAAAAGGTGGCACATAGAATTTGCCAATGGAGAAGAAGGTTTGGTTGAAGTATCCTGCATGAATTCTGTGAGAGTCGGAAACCTGACTCTCCAGCCTCACAGTCACCTGCTCTAACAGTGAAGACTGAGCTTTTCCCTGCCTCATTCCCATGTCTCCCTCGGTGTATGCCCTCCCCACCTATAACAGAGGAGGAAGGAGTATGATATAGAGCGCCCTAATTACCTGCACAATCCTCAGCACCGTGTCAGCTTGTGCTGTGACTTTAGTAGAGATCAACTGGAAAAAGAAAAGTCCATTTAGCTGCACAGTCCAAGAATCCAAGGCTGCACAAACACGAGTTTTCTATTAAATATAATACTTGTATTAATATAATACATAATATGTATATTAATATATACAATACTTGTATTAATATAAAACTTGTATTGTATTGTATTTGTACAGAAATTAAGAGATCTAGAACTTAACCCAAAACCCTCATAGAGCAATACACAATGGTGATTAATTCTTCAGTCTCTGCAGTGAAATCTGGTTGGAGGAGGTTTAGAGAAGGGGTCCAGTCCAGTGTATCACACAGATGGATGGTAGATATAATGTGTTTTCTTCTCCTCCAGAACTGCATATCTCATTCCCTCTAGTGCAAAATTTAAAGTGAATCTTAAGCAGAACGTGTGATGTCAAGGTGTGGTGCTTACTTTGTGTTGATTAAAAATAAGTTTAACGCATCTTTCTGCTCCCCAAATTGCAGGCTTCCATGTGGTTGTAGCTGCAAGTTTCAAAGACAGGGAATTTTCTTGTAAATGAGATTAAAATAATTTTAAAATATTCTTCTTCAACTGCCAGTAATAATTGATGCTGTTACAGAAAACCACCGCACATTTAACATTTCTGTGTGATACAGAATTTCTTCAACTTTTGGGTAGCCAGACTAAATGCATTTAAAAAAAAAGAAAAAAAAAGAGAGATGTAATTTAGAATTTAGATGTAAATTCTGCAGAAATGCTACTGTGTATTAAATATTGTGTGGTATGATCAGCATGTCTGCCAGAGGCTTTTGAAATGTGTTATCAATATGGTTCCACATATTCACTGGCCAGATGGCACAAAAATTTCTCAGTATCCAAACGAGGATCGTAGTACCTCTGGGCTGCACAGGGCACTGCATCCCTTCATATCATGAAGTTTTCTGTTCTGAATTAATCTCTAAATTCAGTGTGGTTCCCTTTCAGAGCTCCCGTGACAAGGATGTCATCCTGAATATTCTCAGTGTCCTCACTGACCTGCTCTCTCTGGGTAAGGAAGCAAAGCTCTGGGGCAATGCCTGTGGGCTAGGGGCAAAAAGTGGGTCCTCAAACAGGTCAGGGAATTCATACCTGCATAAACTCAGCCAGTTGCTAGCAAGGTGAACAAAGTGTTAATTGTACCTGTAAATCAGCAGCCCTTACTCTTGTGTTTGAAAAACTGAGCTTTTCCAGTAAGTTAAAAACAACAACACAGAAAGTCTCCGTTGTCTTTAGTTTGAAGGAGCTGAATGTGTGGCTTCCTCCAGCCATGGGGACCAAAGTTGCTGCCAAACTTGCTCATGGATCACTGCTGACACAGCAGGGCTCACAGGATTAGTGCGTGCTTTCTTTGGAGAAGCCCGGTGCATCTTTAGTCCTCCACTTATTTAATTTCCAGTATCTAAGAAAAGATCACCGAGCCTTCTGCTCAGTTGAAATCTGTTGGTTTCTCTTCTTATTCCTCTCTGCTGCATTTCAATGCACAATGGAAAACTCCTGCAGAACATGGATTTGTAAAGATAACAGCTGCCAGAGCAAGAGGCAGCAGAGTGCATGGTTTCACCATGCAAGCATCAGCCATTTCTCCAGACCAGGGGCACCTGAGACTCATGGTCAGTTCTGCAAATACCTTTGGGTTTATAGCAATAAAACACCATTGGAAGGTCATGGGAGCTTTTTGTGCTCCATGAGGGATGAGGTTTGTGATAGCTATGGCTTGGGACAGGGATGCTTTGAGCAGAATCTCTCCTCTTTTCCCCAGGGACCGGCCGGAGAATCCACTATGTGATCAGCAAAGGGGGCAGTGAGGCACTGCTGCAGGCTCTCGCTGCTGCTGCCCGAACCGAGCCGCCCGACCACAGCACCCTCCTGCCCCTGCTTCGCTTGCTGGCCAGGGTTGGCCAACGAGGTACTGCTGGGCTGTGGGGACTTCTTGGGTGGGGGCTCTAAAGTAACAGACAGCCACAGCAATAACCAGTGCTGTGATATGCCTGACAGAGAGCGGTCAGGTTTTACTTGGGGTGTGCCCCTTTGAGGTTTGGTCAGGTAGAAATCCTGCAACAAAGCAGGGAGGGCATAGATGTATGTAGAGCTGCTTCTCACACAGGTTTCATCTATGTTCTGCCTTTGTCATGTCATTCACAACACCCTTCTCTCTGAATTGGAGAGATACAGATTTGATGGATCGACTATTTAATAGATAAGGAATTGGCTGAATTGTTGCATCCAGAGAGCAGTGGTCAATAGCTCAACATCTGGTTGGAGATCAGTGATGAGTGGTATCCTTCAGGGCTCTGTACTGAGACCAGTATTAATCATAGAATATTTAATATCTTTAAGTATTCTTCATATAAGTATTAAAGTATTCTTTAATATCTTCATCGATGACATGATGAGATTGAGCGCATCCTCAGTTTTGCAGATGGCACCAAGCTGAATGGTATAGTTGACACACTTGAGGGATGGGATGCAATCCAGGAGGACCTGGTAAAGCTTAATAATTTGGCCCATGTGAATCCCATGAGGTTGTTTGAGGTCCTGCACCTGGTTTGAGTCAGCCCTTGGTATCAATGCAGGTATAAAGGTGTTGAGAGCAACACTGTAGAGAAGGGTCTGGAAGTGCTAATGGGTGAAAGGATGGATGTGGGCTGCTAGTATATGCTTGTAGGCTAGTATATGCTTGCAGCCCAGAAAGCTGACCGTATCCTAGGCTGCCTCAAAAGTAATGTGGCTGAAAGGTCAAGGGAGGTGATTCTGCCCCTTTGCCCTGTTCTGGTGAGACCTTACTGGAGTGCTGTGTCCAGTTTTGGAGCCCTCAGCACAGCAATTGTATGAATCCATTGGAGTGAGTCTAGAGCAGGGCCACAAAACCGATCAGAGGCATGGAGCACCTCTCCTATGACAAGTTGAGAGAGTTGGGGTTGTTCAGCCTGGAAAAGAGGAGGCTCTGTGGAGACCCTATAGCAGCCTTTCAGTACTTAAAGGGGGGTTATAAAAAAAAGAGGGGGACAGAAACTTTAGCAAGGCCTTTAGCAATACAGTAAAGGATAATGGTTTTAAACTAAAAGAGATTCAGATTAGGTATAAGAAGAAATTTATTTTGTTGAGGGTGGTGAAATACTGATCTGGGTTGCCCCAAGAGGTGGCAGGTGCCCCATCCCTGGAAACATTTAAGGCCAGGTTGGATGGGGCTCTGAGCAACCTGATCTAGTTGAAGATGCCCCAGCTCATTGCAGGGGGTTGCTGATCTAACTCCATGGTGTATTTGAATGCCTTTCTTATGAGATCCTGACTTCAAAGATTTGGTGCAATTATATGTATCAGCACTGCTGCAGAGACCTGGTCTTCATAGTAGTTAACTCTTGTTTGCTTTTCACAGATAAGAAATTTGGGCTGAAAGTGCAGAAGGCAGAAGCAACTGACATAATACTGAGCCTGGCAAGGAGAAACCTGGGCCGGCACCTGCACCTCATCCACTGCCTCTGGGTCCTGAGGGTTTGTGCTTCTAATGGTGAGTGTCTGGGTTTTTCACCTTTCCTCTGTGTGACAACTGCCAGAGTTCTTTTTTTCAGTCATTTCAGTGCAAAGAAACATCATTCCTGAATAACACTAGTGCCTGAATGCACTGTTAATACTCGGAATCTGTCACAAAAGCCAGAAGAACCACAGAAAGAGGTGTTTTCCAAGGGGGCCATACAGCCTTTACAGTGTATTTAATCTATGGGCTATGGGCATGAAAGTGCTGTAGTGGAAAATGTTTGTGGCTATGATCTCCCATTCTAGAATACAGTCAGTTCGGTACCTTAAATCTCTCCATAGCACCCTTTACCATATTAGCCAAATGTCTCACTATTGCTGATTATATTGATCCTCAGAACAGCTCCACTAGGGAGGAAAGTACAGGCAGAGAAACGATGAGAAAGAAATCCGTTACTCATTCCAAGTCCCTCAGGAAGTACATGTTAGATCCTGGTCTTCTGTCTAGTATCCACACCAACCCTGGCCTCACCTGCCCATGCATTCTCCCAGCTTTTCTTGCTTGGAGGGACCTTCATATTAAATGATTTGAGCAATGGGATTTCTAGTATTCTCTCCTAAGATAGTTTCAGATCTGTACAGACTTTTCCTGCTACAGAGCACCTTTTGTCAGCACAAATTTCCCTTTGATCACTCTAACCCTTTCCTCTCCCTCCCTACATTCCTCACCCAGCAGATAATTTTTGATGGCCATCCTGCCTGCCCTCTGCTATGTGCATCCTAAGATTTAGCACTTCTGGCACCCAGCCCTGCAGGTCCCTTCTATCTGTACAGGAGCTAGCTTCATGCAATGGGCTTCCTCAGGCAAGCAGCCAAGCTTCAACATTCGCCCCTCTCCCTGTGATAAACAGTATTTAAATGGCTGAGTGAGACTGAATCCACAGCCAAGGCCAGAAGCTGAAATGTGTCTTTATTTGGGTTTCACAGCTGTGCAGTGACCCTGTGCTGCCTCCCACCCAAAATGATGATCTACGCCCTTCCCTGCTCCAGTGCACCTGCATCCCAATTCAGCTGCAGTTTTTGCAGAGGTTTTAGGATGCACGCTGCAACCTGGCCTCCTTTCTGTTAATGCCAGACCCCAGAACCCCCATTCTGCTCCTTTGCTGGAGCATATCTGTTATTCTCCAAGTATCTTCAGTACTCTCCAGATGTGCTTCCTCCTTCCACAAGTGACTTTGGCTTTGTGGCCCAGCTGGGAAGCTGCGGGTTGGGGGAGTTAGGTGATGGTCTGTGTGGATGTGGTACCAAACTAGGAGACTACGTGCTCCCAACCTTAAAAATTATTTTTATGGAGAGGAACTAGGGAGGATACAAAACTATATGAAACTCTGAGAGTACTTAGGTATGGAAGTAGAAAAGATGAGTCCTTGTCACAGTCTCATGTACCAGCTCCTTGCTCCAGGTCTCTCCCTTCACAATCTCTGCCAGGAGTTGTGTGTGGCAGCCCATGTCCCGCTCTGGGGCAGGATGAGTTCAAGAAGCCTTGTCCCCCACTCTGTCTCTAGTGAATTACTAGCTAGTGTAAAAGTAGCTGGCAAGCCTTGCAAAGCTTTCCATCACAGGGCAGCTTGGCGGGGACACAGCAGGACTGCAGGAGATGATGGGCCCTCTGGCAGCTCTGTGATGACCCCTGGGAGATGTTTACAAAACAGCCAAAACCCAACAGTGGGCAGGCAGCCAGGTCTCCCTCTGGCTGCTCTTGATTACTGATCCTTTCACCCTGTTCATTTGCATTTAATATTTCAGGGTTGTATTAATCTCTTCTTTACATGGAAGACCTGCCTTATGGAAGGGGGTGGAGGCTGGCTAAGCACTTAGTTTACACATTGGGCATTTTTGGAATTGATTGCAAAATCTCTCTATAAAAGTTCCCAGTGTCTTAGCAAGTGAAAGATTCAAGGTAGAATTGGCCTAGCTGAAATTATGCTGCATTCAGAAGAATCCCCTCACAAAGCCACCCCTGCTTGTGTACCACTGAATAGTGGCAAAGAAAGAGAACTCTGCCCTCCATGCCCCTATGAAATGAATTGTCCTCGCAGAGTTGCCTTTGGGAAATGCGGGATGAATTTAAGCCCTGACATTTTGCTGGGAGATGGCCCTATTTAACTGTGATTTGTTCTCCAGAGAGTGCAATATTTACAGGAAAAGGGGCTTTGGGGAACTTAAAGAAGAACTTCAGGATTTGAGATCTGCTTTTGTGTGTGATTGTGGCTGATTGTTTCTGCAGATGGCTCTGTGCTTCAGTTTCTGTGTTTGTAAAATGACCTCTAAATCGCAGAATCACAGAATTGTTACCATTGGAAAGGACCTCTGAGATCACTGAGTCCAACCCTATACAAAACCACAACCCACTCCCTACAACATGGTCCACTAGAACATTCCCTGAAGTGTCACATCTACTTGTTTCTTAATATCTCCAGGGATGGTGACTCCACCACCTCCCTGGGCAGGCTGTTCCAGTGCCTAACCACTCTCTCAGTAAAGCAATTCTTCCTAATATCCAATCTGAACCTCCCCTGACACAACTTCAGACCATTTCCTCTGGTCCTGTCATTGCTCCCTTGGGAGAACAGGCCACCACCCACCTCTCTACACCCTCCTTTCAGGTAGCTGTAGAGGGCAGAGGGCAATGAGGTCTTCCCTCAGCCTGTTCTTCTCCAAACTAAACCAGTTCCTTCAGCCTCTCCTCATAGGACTTGTTCTCTAGACCCCTCACAAGTTTGGTGGCTCTCCTCTGGACATGCTTCAGCACTTTAATGTCCTTCTTGTAGCGCGGGCCCTGGAACTGAACACAGGGCTTGAGGTGAGGCCTCACCAGTGCCCAGTACAGAGGCACCATCGCATCCCTCCTCCTACTGGCCACGCTGTTCCTGATACAGGCCAGGATGCTGTTGGGCTTCTTGGCCACCTGGGCACACTGCTGGCTCATGGTAAGATGGCTGTCCACCAGCACCCCCAGGTTCTTTTCTGCTGGGCAGATTTCCAGCCACTCTTCCCCAGGCCTGTAGTGCTGCATGGGGCTGTTGTAGCCAAAATGCAGAACCCATCATTTGGCCTTATCGAACCTCATACAACTGGCCTCAGCCCATTAATCCAATCTGTCCATGTCCCTCTGTAGAGCCTCCCTACCCTTAAGCAGATCAACACTCCCACCTAGTTTGGTGTTGTCTGCAAACTTATTGAGGATGAACTCAATCCCCTTATCCAAATCTTTGATGAAGGTATTAATAAGACTGGAGCCCAGCTGGGAGCCCAGAGAAATCTGCTCATAGCCCTAGGGGCAGCTATACCCTTCCCCGCGTCACCTCCACACAAATATTGCAGACTGCATTCTTCAGACCTGACTGCTTTTCTCTTTTATTGGCTTAGTTACCACAGGAACTACACTTGGCATCAATGGAGCCATGGAGCTGCTGTTCAAAGTCATCACCCCCTACAGCAAGAGACACGTCAGGACAGTCAGGTAGGCAGTAACCCCAAGGGAACTAGTCTTTTCAGGATGGCAAGAAATAAAATTTTGGTTCCACTTGAAGAGGCAAAGAAATCAGAAATGCATGCACAATTTCCACTCACTTTAAATCTGTGGGGTTTTTTAAGAGATGGAAATAGTTCCCTGAAGGGCATGTTAATGCTGTGATTCATCATGTGATTCATGCTGGTGGCCATTTATTTGCAGAGTACCCTATATAGTGATGGCAGTTTGATTGCAAGGTTTTGTCCTTCATTTCCCAGGCAGGACTGGATTTTGAGAAGCATGAAAAACTGCTCCTGCCTGCCCCTGAGCAAGACCCTCTGGCCACCACTGGCCTGGGGCAGGTACATTGGTACCATGACAGTGTTGCCTTGCTGCCTTATCCTCCTTTTGTAGATAGCTGTGACCAGGTCATGATATTTTTGAAGTATGACAGTTCTCACTAATATTAATCTGGGTCTGTTTTTAAGCCTGTCCCAAATACTTCAAATATTTTTTTTCCTGAAGAGAGAAAGCATTAAGATTAAGATACAAAATGGACTGAGCATTAGTCCTCAAATTGTCCATTCTGACCATGTCCTCATACGCCTTTCAAGGTGAACTTTCTAATGCAGAAAACATCCATAGGAGGACATAACACATTTCTGTGGCTTGCTCACTACAATCAGGAGGAAGAATTTATTGCTATGTCCTGTGCCCACACAATCACATTTGCTTAAGCAACACAGAACCTGTTAGTTCTCCTGCTTAGACACCCACTCTCCTGTGGAGCGCATAGTCCCTACTTGTTCATGAGTGTCTCAACAAGGACCTGGCAACATCCAGTCAGTTCTGGCTTCTGTGTGGACCTGACAGTGGTGTAGTTCATGGCTGGCTGTTACTGAAGAAGTAGCTTTAGGCTGGGCATCGCCTGTAGGTGAGAAGTGGATGGACAGACATGACACAACAGTTCGACCACTACTTGCTCAGCTGTGGTTGAAGTGAGGACCAGTCCCTCTGGATGAGTGTAATTGTAAATAATGTCTATCCTGCTGTTACCATCGAAGAGTGATACCAGTTCTCCCAATATCGCCAATTACACAATACGTTGCATGGAATTTGAATTACTTTCCACTACCCACAAATTATGAACTTGCATGTCAATACATGGTACTGTTGTTTGCTAAATGTAGTCTTCAACTTCAGCTGCCTGTGTGTCTTGGGTTATTAAAAAAAATAATAAAAATTGAACATTTTGCTTTGATAGATACTGAACGGGCCCAGCAGATGTACAACTTTCTGCAACTGCCTTGTTAATGGAAGCCAACTCACTTTTGCCTGCATTTTTGCTTTTCTAGTATAGTGCTAGATACCTGGAAGCCCTTCACAGCTTCAGTTCCCTCTGAGCCAGATTAGCTGTGATTCTTCTACGTGGTCTGCCCAGAAGTATGATATCAGGATGTTTCCTGCATGGAGGTTTGGGTATTACCAACTCAAAGAATATTATCACAAGGATTGTGATACCTATTCTTGGGGTAACTGAGGACCCTCTAAGATTCCCCTCAGGCCTCGTGTTATAACTTCAGTCTTTAAGTCTTGAGGAGCCTGGGGAACTGCTTCATGTATGACAGGGGTGCCCAGGATGAGCTAGACCCAGAGTTGCCCTTGATTTCTGAGGAAACCAAAACCGAGTGATGGTTCCATGCCTGTGCTTAAGTAACCAAATTCCACTCAATTCCCTGTTTTCCTTTCTATGGAAGTATTGGCTGTGATCATACTAGTGTCTATTAGAACTATTTCTGTGGTAGTCTCATATGTCAGTGTGTAATGGGACTTGGGCCTGTATTAATTCCCCATTAAGCGATGGGTCTGGCTGCATAAAGGTTTTTAAAATAAATTTTGTGGCAAGCTTCTTTTTCCAGCCACTGCTTCTTCTGGTAGAAGTGGAAAACTTGGTATCTCCCATGCATTTCTAGCCTGGCATTTTGCTGAGATTCTTTTGGAGATGCAGCCAGTGCTGCTGAAGGGTGGTTTTAATACTGGCTGTGAAGTGTTCTAGAATACACATCTATGAGCAGAAAGGGAAAGAAGTAGCTTTCCGAGAAACATTGCTTTGGATTTCAACAATTCTAGATTGTCAATGTGCAATATCTGGACTTTTTTTTCCCCTTTTGTCTGATGTACAATTATTGGCTTTGAACTCTTCTGTGGACATTTTTTTCTGTTTGAGACCTACAACAGAAAATGCAAACTCAAAATTTCCCTCAACAAAACCCTAGTTCATTGAGAAAATTCCAGTTTCATTGATAATAAAGCATTTTATTTATTGTTGAAATGCTTCATTTTATTTTCCCTCTGAAAAAGAGGTGTCTTACGCATAAATTGTTTTCTGCCTGAACTTTCTCATTACTAGTTCATTTTCCTAATTCCCTTTTTTCCTAAAACATCTGTACTCTTCTTAAAACATATTTGTATGAGCACACAAACATGATAAAATCTTTCCTGCAACCTTGCTCACAGAAAAAGGTAATTTGGCTCCCACCTACTCTTGGCTTAACGAGCAAGAATGATAATCAGCTGAAGCCTGGTAGCCACTCAGCTGGCCAGCCTAGGGCTCAAAACTCCTTGATTCATTTAACTAGGAGCACCTGAGAAAGTCAATGGCTCAGTGGAGACAGTTGGTTTAACATCAGAAGCAGCACACAAACCTGATTTTAAAAAAAAAAAAAAAAAAAAAAGAAAAAAGGCTTGCAACCTATTTAAAGGCACTAGTTCCTTCTTATTCAGTAGGGGCTGTTCTTGTTTGCAGTCAGTTTGGAAACACTGCTCCTGTTGGGGAAAGCAGCTTCATGAGATGTTGTCAATAAGAATTTAGGTCCTCAGGCCAGAAGTCCAGACTGTAGGGTGAGTTACAGATCTTCTTTCCTGGCATTAGCAAATGCCTAGGATAGCTCTGGTCTGAAAATTCCAGGCATCTTTACAGCCCATCAGAACATGGAGGTGGGTATGAGTGAAAATGTCCTTCTATTTTTTGAGCTGTTCTAACTAAAAATTTTTAGGGTGACTGGGGGAGGAAGCTTATGTGGATGGGTTCTCTGAGATGGGGAGAAAGACTAAAATGGGGTCACACAGTCTTTGTCTAGTTCAGTGTGTGCTCCTGGGTCATCTGACACTGGTGTATCTCTTCCCAAAGTTGCTGTAGCTGTGTTCGAGTCTGAACTGGTTATTTTGGTGGTGTTAGTTGGTCACAAAACCATCTGCTGTTTTTTGGCTATCGTTATGGAACTTGAAGAGTCTGTAACCTGGTTATGGAGGAGAACTTCAATGTCCTCCTCACAAGCCTCTGATCCTCCCTTTGTATTTGCCCTTGATACCTTCCCTCCACTTCATAGCTATGTGCCACCATGATTTGCCTTGCTGCTGGGAAGGAACAGCCGGCAACTGTGGGGGCTGAGATTACCCTCATTCTTTGATCAGCTGCCAAGAATGCAGCATTGAAAATGCACCACTTCTCTTGTGGATACACCCGCATTCTCCTGTCCTGGGCAGCAGCAGGACCAAGGTCACTTTAAGAATCTGCCCTGGAGAGTGCACTGTGAGGGCTATTTATTTAGCCAGCTAAGATGTGGAAACAAGATACATAGTTCTATTTATTTTTCCCACTGGTAGAGCTCTGGGTTATTTAGAAATGGTCTCCCATGCTCCAATTGACCTTCTCTGGGTGGATGCCAAGTAGCTCTGATTCCCCTGAGACTGTGACTCATGGACTTTATTGGTCTTCGTTAGGCATTTGAGGTCTGCAGGTTGCTGGTGCCATAACTGTGTGGGTCTCTGCATGACTACCCATGTGTGGAGTAAAAGCCACATGAAAAAATGTGAAGATCGCTGAAGCTTAGAGAATTCTTGAGTTAAGCACTGTGAAGTCCAAGCGAGGTGCAGACTCTAAGTCGTCTTGCCCATCCCTCATGCTGTTCTACTGCAGAGAAAGTTTTCTGATGCCTTTTATAGGGAGAGTTTAAAATAAAGCCAGATGATGTCCTGTTTTTCTCAGTTCTGTTTATGTCAGTAGCTGGGATATCTGATAAGAGCGTGTGTGGGATGCTCAAATCTTCACTCCATCAACACCTTCTCTAATGCAACATCACTGATGCCCCACAGAATACAATGACCACTGTTCCTTTCACATATCCATATCACTGTTCCTTTCACATGTTCCATATCTTCTACCAACCCTTCCAACACCTTTGCTCATTTTCCCAACTTATTTATTCTGAGAGATACCAGGTTGTGTTGTGGGCAGATGAATGTGGAATGTGACAGTGGCAGATGTTTGCTCTGTGGCCAACCAGGAGCTGGATATCTTCCGTGTGACTTTGTTTCCAGGTAGTCAAGCATCAGATGCTCTCTGAGGCTGGTGGCTTTGAAGGTTGTTTGTTGTCTGGGCTACGTGTTGTGCAAGCCTCTCCTAGGACTTACCGAGTTGAGGGTAGTTCATCAAAGTGAGTGTAAACCAAAATCCAGAACTTAGGATACTTTCCTATAAAGAAGGCTGGTTTAGAAAGTGACAAATGATGGTGTGACTTGTGTCAGGTTTGTTCCCTCCATTTCACTTTCTTTTTCTGTTGTTTAAAGGTTGGTGGGCAGTCTTATTTCTGCAATTTTATTAAAAGCAATTTAGAGAGTCTTTCAAAACGTCTTTGTTTCTCGGAGATTTTTGTGAGTACATCAGTTTACTACACTGAGCAGAGCTGGCTAATGGGAAGTGATCAGAAAAACATCACACAAGAGATTGCAACAAGAATGAGTATTCATCAACTAAAAGCTATCTTTCTGTGAATATTCACAAACCTTGGATTTCTGCACTGGCCTGTTCCAGTAAAGTTTGACTACTTAATTAAAAGTGGAAAGTGAATAAAAAAAGGTCTGGGAATGGTGCCAAATTAATTCAGCGGAAAATGTGACATGCAGAAATTATCTGCCTTTGCTCATGTCCAGCATTGCCTACTTCTGGTGTTTAATCACAATTCTTATGTTTGGTGATTATTGGATGGTCCCAGCTCCTCGAATACTTGTCAGTCTCCCTCTTCATTAAAGGGAGGAGATCTTCTCATGTAACTCTATTCCATCTGAGGTGGATACCTGGACTGCTCACATACCAAAGGAAAAAAGAAGCAAGTTCTCTTTGCCTATAGCAACTGTTTGCTTCTAAAAACCTTAGCTGGCTTGGAAGTGTTTATTTCTCTTTGCTGACAGAAGGAGGAGTCTGGAGTGGGTAACCTGGAATTTGCAGGATGGGCATTTAAGGTTGGATCAGGTAGATGGTTGCTGAGAGAGGTTTGGAAAACACAGTTCTCTACAACTACTGTCATGAGAAAATGAGAACACCACATGTGTTTTGTCTTTAACAATGTGTGTTTGAGAGAGATTTGAGGTGGGAAGTAACTTGTTAATCTGAAATGTGTAAGACTAATGATGACACTGTTGCTACGGTCAGGAAGTGATTCCTGTGTCACAAACTTCTGTCATGATGAGAGCTGAGAAGGAGGACTTTTACTGGAGTTCTGAATGCAGAGATGATGCAACCAGAGAGGAACGCCAAGGTGATCTAGAGAGCATATCTAAAGCTAAAAGCCTAAATCTGATGGTTCTATATTTCTTTGGGTATTGAGTTAGACTGATCAAGAAGAATACAAAGACCCTGGAAACACAGAAGATAGTAAGTTAAGAGGCTGTATAGCCTCTGTATAGGCTTTGAATATATATATTACTCTACTTTTCTATGAAGCCTGTTCTGTTTGCACACAACTGAGATTCTATTTTCTCATCTTGGAACTGGTGCTTTTGATGCAAGATAAAATGTAAGTGTTGAGCCCATAGTGTTGAAAAGTGACCAAGCTACCACATCAACAAATGCTTATAAAAGTGATTTCCTGTGACCTTTAACAACAGAAGAAATCAGAAAGGCAATGGGCTATGTCTATTAGACAAAAAGAGAGGAGACATATAGCAGGGATGACCTGAGTACTAGAATTATCTCTTCTGTTAAGAATGATGGAGAGACACATGGAAGAGATCCAATTGCAAATGCATCCTAGACCCAGTGCAGGCAGTTAGAGTTTCCTCAGGCTTAATCCTGGATAACTTCTTGCTGGTAGACTATCATATGCATTTGCTGCAATTTCATCTCCTGAATTGCCCTAAAATTTCAGCTGCTCTCTGCTTGAAAGGAAGAACATGTTGCCATTGCCAGCCAATATTTTGAGAATGAGAAGAAACTCAACACACCAACATGGTGGTTAGTTCCTCTGCAACTTGATATAGTCGCTGTTGTGATTGGTTCTTTTTGAGGAATGCTCCACATACAGCTTTATGTCTCTGTTTATTTGGCAACGATTCCTGATAGGAGATCAGAAGCAAATCATCCTTAATTCCTCTTGTTAGTCTGTGTTTTACCATTAATCATGTTGAGCAGTTTGGATATTTAATTGGAAGCAAGCACATGATTCTGTTGGAATGTGGTCAGAATTAATCAATGTTTAGTGCCTGCTTATTCTCAAATTGCTATTTGGTTCATTTGATCCCTGTAGAAAATACACAGGAGGGGCTGAAATTTCTTTTGAGCTATGTCATAACTAAATGACATGCTTCCTATCTGGCCTTGATCTACATGGGATTTAGCCTAGAATTCTTGCTAAATAAAACTGGTAAATACTGTTCTAAATGAGATGATGCCCGTAACAAGGGAAAAAGAGTTGTCTTTAATACTCTTGTTTATGTCAAGTGTTTTCTCAACTTGACTAATATCTCGGATAACATAGAGCAGAGATGGTACATCACTGAGGTAAGTAAATGAACCCTAGTGTTCAAACTTAATGCAATGAGCCATCGTAATAGAAGAAATGATCTTGCAGCCAAAGGTGTCCCAGTTCTGTGCAGTTCCTTCTCTTCCGTTCTTTATATGGTCTGTGTGTTTTCTCTCAAAGAATGACCTGTTCTAATGTTATTAATAAGTTATAGAATCTCATTTCAAACTGATGGTATCTCAGGGCTGCTTTGCAGAGTAAATAGAGTTGCATTGCAGAATTATACTTTACTGGCATTGTACTGTTAATAGCAGCAGAAGAGAGAAATTGAAAAATTAAGAGGTAGACGCGAGGGAGAAAAGAGATGTTTTCAGATGAGATTTGAAAATAGATGAAGAATTGATGAGGCAGAGAGGAATGCCAAGTACCAAGGTTGTTCCAGATCGCCAGACAAACATGTCCCATGCAGAAACCCTGGTGCCATCTCTTGGTAGTCTCTGGTATGGCATGATTAAGCACAGGTACACCTGCTTCTGTGGCATAAAAAAATTAGCGAATGAACACTATATAAAGAGTAATCCGCTTCTAAGCTCAACATGGTATGTCATGGAAAGAGAGGAATTGGTTTATAAATTGGCCCACTTAGACTGTTATTTTGAAAGAGATGTTTGCTTTTTTTCTTTTAGGTCTAGCTTATGGTTTACATTTATTTCAGGCAGAAATAACAGTTTGAAAAAGATGCAATGCTTTCAACTGAAGGCTTTTGTTTTTTTAGCTCATCCATTATATCTTCCCCGTTGGTGAGCTAGCAGGTTATATTTGGAAAGACGGTACGAGGGCAAGTCGCTGCTGTTCTCAAGTTCTTGACTTTTCACACCCAGTGGCTATGGCAGATGTAATTCATGGCTGACCTCACGTGATGGCTTTGGATATGTCTATACTGCGGGCAGCTCTGTGCTGGTTGGGTGGGATAGTCTCTCCGCCCCAGCTTTAATTTACCTCATTCTGCTATTGACTGTGAAGTCTTGAAGCAGGGCCTCCAGTGTGGGCTACCCAAGCTTCTTATGATTTATTATCCTGCCTGGGATTATTATTCATGTTGCCATATCTGTCTCACTGCTGGTCTTTGTGTTAACTAGATTAAAGCTAACACTTGAGTGTCTCATTGTGTTGCCTCCTAGAAGCTCTCTACTAGATGTTTCTCCCATGTAGCTGGGGAAACCACTGTCACTCCACTTCAAATGTGACGTAGGACTTGATTTCATGCTTCAGTTGCATCTCTGAGTGTTTCCCAGAGTTAAAAGAATCGTTAATGTTAGTTGTGATTCCTTGTAGCTGAGTATGATAGTCCTATAAAAGGACAGGTCAAGAGCGGTGTGTACTGGTTATTGTAGACACTTTGTAAATAGCACAGAAGGAAGAGAGTGGAATAAATAAAATAAATATATATATATATATAAAAGATTTATTATTTTTTTTAGAAGGGCTAGAAGGATTACAAAGTATTTTGCTATCTAGGAAGAAATGAAGGGTTCGGGATGATTTGTGGAAGTTGATGGGTTATCTGTGAGATGAGTGACCAAGCTGCTCCTGATCTGGAGGCACAGAGAGAAGGCTTTCACCGGCAGTGGTAGGACTGTAAGAGTAAAGAAGGCAAAAAGTCTTACGGTAGAAGACAAAAGATCTCCCATGTCTGAAGTGCTAATCTGAGACATGGCACGTTACTGTGGGCAAGTCACCAGAGATCAGATTTTTCATATGCTCAATGTATACACTTAAAATTGCACCTTTCTAATACCTTCCTGCAAGTGGTGAGGGTATGGTCAGTTCTGTCCAGGGCATCGAGTGACGACTGACATAAAGGGGTGGAAATGAGAAAGGGAGAGAAAAGCAGCAGTGAATTTGTGAAAGGTTTTATGCTCAGGCAGGTTGCAGTTGAAGTGGTCCATGGGGTGAATGTGGAGCTGGCAGAGTTGAGGAGAGTTGAGCAACATGGTTGTGTGACCTTGTAAATATGTTTGAGGTGGTTGTGAAGTGCCAAAGCTTCCAGAAAGCATCTGCCAGACAGCCCTGGGGAACTGGGACTGGAGGGAAGGGATTTCTAAGCAAAGCCTGTCTGAATTTGCTTGTAGAGGTGATGAACAGGTGCCAACCCTGCCTGTTTGCCTGCATCTTTCTTCCTGTGTCAAGGAGACAAAGAATGAATCTGCCCTTGTAAACCACTGAGTTGGGTAATGACGTGAACCTCTGATAGAAGCCAGAGAGTGAGTAGATAAAGCTGAAGGCACTCACTTGTGTGTCAGCACACGAGAGCCCAGGAATCTCCTCTCCTTTGCCTTTCACTTGATTTATTGCTGTTTCTCCTCCCACCCAGAAACCTGTTTCTCTTATGAAGGGGATAGAAAGCAGTTTTAAAATCCACCCCCACCCCCCAAAAAATAAGTTTTCAGTCCAAAGGTAGACAAGGGAAATTAGATGGAAACAACAACGAAAGGAAGCCTCAGCGCAGAGATTCTGCAGCAAAAACTTTGCACAATGCTGACCCCAAGAAGCTGCTGTCCCCACAACTAAAACAGCCCTAAGTATTTCCTGGGGTTACTGAATTATTTTTTTTCCAGCTCCACCAGTGCTGGCAACGCTGGCAGGTGGAGTGTAGGCCAGTCTCTAGAACTACCGGTGCTTTTAAAGCACAGCAGTGATTAGACCTGCCCATTATGTAACACAGTGTCAAAGCCCTTAGCCTTTCTAGGCTGGGATTCCCTGTCCCGATAGCACTGCTGGGGACACACCAGCTGCACCAGCAGCAATCACAGCTGGTTTTTAGCAATGCGGAGGCAACACAACTGACTCATTCCCAATGGGCAGGAGAGAGCGAGCTCCACAGTCTTCATAGTCTCTTTCAAGCCATTTTGTGTAGCTATCGAATGCTGAATATAGAGAAGAAATGGGTAATCTTAAATACTAGAGTGTTTACCAAGTGCAGGTGAAAGAATTTTCTTAGGGAGAGAAGGTTTTGCAGCAGCAGTGCTACAGATGCAGCCCAGGTCTCTGGCTTGCTGACAGGGTTCTTCTTGGTCTCTTTATCTACAGGACAACACTTGGAATGGCAGCAATGCCAGTAAAATCTGTAAATAAACTCAGAGTTGAGCTGCTCTGGGATGTGTTTAGAGACAGGGCTTGCAACATGAAGGGGAGAACCTGAAAACTTGAGGAAGTGGCTGGTGAGGAAGACCAGGGCTGCTGGCTCCTAATACAGCTGCAGCTCCAGGGCTGGGAATGGAAACTTCTCTTGAAGTGTAAACCTTGGAAAGGTCATGGCTCTGAGACTGAGCTTTTACTGTCAGGCTGCAGCAACAGCCAGACTATTGCAGAAGAGAAAAGAGAAAATCATCCCATATCTTTGGCACACCTACTCCCCGTGTTTCTTTCCCCTTCTGTTAAGTGGGTATAGTTTGGCTTTGTGTGGACCATAGAACATGCATTGTGATGGCACAATAGTTCTCACTATCTACTCAACAGCTTATTTTCCTTCCTGGGTGTGGGATTTGTTTTTGGTGGTGGGTGCACGTACTTATTTGTGGTTATTCTAGCTTTCACCACCCTCTGGATTTTCCTGTGTAGAAAAAACAAGGGCACGTGTGAAGAACCATACTGGTAATGGTCATAACTTTTACTGTGCTTCTTACCTATTTATCCCTATTGCTTCATTTTTATATTTACAGCTCAATTTCTACTAGCTTTGGCTTTCATATGGTCTGCTTTCAAATCCCAGATTTTGGCTTGATTATATCAGATGGAAGCTTTCCAATGAAAGGAGAGAGGAAAAAAATATACTAACTTTTACTTAGGCTTTTGCAAATTACTGCTTCAAAAAGCCCCTTCAGTTATGCCAGTGTGACATTGCAGATTTCAAACAGTAAGTATCAGGAGAATTTCACCCAGTATTTGCTGCATTTTGGCTTGTTACTCACTTTTTCTTCCTTCTAAATCCTCTTGCTAAATGTTGTGAAGAACAGGCACCAGCACAAAGACTATTGCTTAATAAGGAATGATATACATGTAACTGAAAGAATTCAATAGCCTGCAGTTGCCTGGATCAGCTACAACAGGCAGATGCTGGCTTTCAACCAGCCTTGCAAGCTCCGTGATGCTGTAGTGACCTGAGCTGCATACAAGGCTAGTGCACACTGCCAGCTCTCATCTCCTTGCCCTGGAGATGTGGGAATGAAACCTGAGGCTGTGCTTTGGCTGCCCTTAGTAGTACAATTTTCCCCACTTGTTCTCCCAAAGTCTTAAAGCATCCTCTACGTTGGATATTGATCACCAGCCAGGCAAAGTGCTATATGGAAGGCAATATGAGTGACCTAGCAGAGTACTGTGTCTCTGACTCTTGAGCACGCTGCTAAACTAAACATAATTGTCTTTCTTAGGACCCCTACCTATGTTATTCCTGTTGCAATCTTATGCAGGCCATTGTTGGTCTTTGACAGACTAAATATCTTGAGATGCTGTGGTTGCAGAGAACCTTGTCTCTGACCCACAGACTGTGGGTTGTCTTCCCTGCAGTAAGGTGTTCTACTTCTGTCCTTCCTGAGCTGCAGAAATGAGGACAGGACAAGGACAAATTCACAGCAGGTGTTGGAGTGATGGTACACCTGCTGCTGTGTCTGAGGCTCTTTGTGATGGTAGCTCAGCCTGCTTGCACTGACAGCTTCTGCAGAAGATGCCTCCTTGTTTGCAACATCCATCCTATTTATTTTAAACCTGACCCCATGTCCTCAGATAACTCCTCTGCCTCTCCAGTCATGGCTTGGGGATCTCATGTCCAGAAAGTTGCTGTAGAGCAGTGTTAAAGCTGTTCAGTTTCCATAACTTGGCTCTCTCTCCTGTGAAGATGTGCCTCTGTGTATGCTACCCAATGCAGTGGTATCCTCCTCACTTCAACCTCCCACCTCTCTAGCAAAGCAAACCACAGAATGGCAGGGGGAGGTAAATAGCAGGATGGCTTTTTTTCTGCTAAACCTTTATTGAAAATCCCGGGCAAGTTAATAAATTCTCCTCCCTGCTCTGCAATTGCAACATCTATTCCCAAAGACTTCATGCTTACTGTACTTGCCCGTGGCAAAACTAGTCACTACTATATGTTTCTAGCACTGTTCTACATGTATTTTGCAGTCCTCGGTTTTGACAACACACAGCAGGTAAAATTGACATTTCTTTTGCATGTAGGACAGATATGAAAAATTTCTTATAAACTGGCTGTTGGTGTTGACTGAAAGGGCTTAGGTCAACGAGGACTGAGTTATCTGAAAATCCAGACAATTATTCAGAAATGTGAGGATGAAAGGGAATGTAACTGGATCAGAAAGCCTCTCTGCAGGTTAAAGGCCTAATTTGTACACTTAAAAGGTAGTTCTGACCTTAGCATACAAAGGGGCTTTCAAATATCCTGCTGAGTGCTAGCTGCATGTTTAGAGATAAAAATGCCTTTTAAATTCAGGTCAAGATGCCCAATGTGAATCTGTAATGGAAGGTTACTTTGTTGGTGTTTCTCAAGCATGCTTATGCATTGTTGTCCAAGGGCTGGCAGGGACAGGGTTAATTCTCCCCAGGATGTAGCCAGGGGCAGAGGTATTCCTGAGTGATGCCCTGGGGGTACCCAAGCACTGGCGGTGAAGGGGAGGGGGAGGAAATCATAACAAGGACCGTGGTCTGGGTTTGGTTGGCAAGAGGTGGTATGGTAAAGTGTGGTTGTATATTCCTCTCTCAGTGTTACTGTTTTCTTCTTCCTTTTTCTTGTTCTGTTAGACTGCCTTTGTCTCAATCTAGGAGTTTTGCCTTTTTCTTCCCAGTTTTGCCCCAAGGCTCTGGAGCGGCTCCGGAACGCGGCCGCCACGTGGGTCTGTGGTGCCGTCTGAGGCCAAACGACAGTTGTTTGCAATTTCAGGCTGATTTAATAGCACCAATTAAGCTCGGTATTGTGTACACACGCAGCTTACAAACAAATACCCCGGTATTTTCCAAGCGCGTTCATATTTGGCAGCATCAGTCAGAGCCATCAAACTGTAAAGTGCTCAATTCACAGTAAACTCAGTGCTGGAGGGCTTAGTGTACACGTGAGGGAGCACCATGAAAAGTGTGATTGTAGGGAAAGCAGGAAAATATTGGTTATGGCTTCTACATATTATTTTTTTTCTATATGCTTTGATGAAATTCTACTTGCATGTGACCTTTTCAGGCAGATCTGACTGACTGCCGTCCTTTGAGACTTAGGTAAGAGCAATATATAGAAACTGCCTAACCTGTATGCATAACAGGGGAAATGATGTTTACCTACTTGGGAAGCACGTGGAGACTGATAAACGAAATGTGTTGTCTGCATGAAGATTAATTGGCATCAGTATCTTCTTCCTTTTGCTCCCTGCTGCAGATGAGGATGTAAAGCTGTGCTGTCGCCACCGCAGCTGAGAGGTAAACAGCTACTCTCACATTCAAACGTGGCCCTAGTCCTACAGGCAGCCTGTAGCTGGACACTCACCAACAGGCAAAACTGAGTAGAGCTATATAGGGTTATGTTACGACATTATTGTCGGTTTACAGCCACCCAACTTGCATCTTGCCACACAGCGCAGGGAGAATGATCCCAGTAGCTATGCTGGCACAAAACAGCTTCTTACTCCGGCATATTCAGAGAAATTCTTCAAGCCAGCTCTCTTCCCTAGGGGTTTTAAGCTTTAAGTTTCCTTTGGCTGGACTTTATGGATGTGCTTCATCTGAATAGGACCAGAGGGGAAAGAGAAGTGCCATATAAAATCAAACTGATGGATCTATTTCTAGAGCCTTGTAATACGGAAACAGTACCATTAGATTAAAACGAATAAACACAGTTTTTCATCTTGTGTTCAATATCAGTCATTCCTTATTTTATTCTGAAGTGTCTAACTTTTTCTTAAAGAAAAGGCTGCCACACAAATAAGCCTTGTTTCTGCATAGAGATCAAGGAAAAGGTGCTTTCTCAGTCCCAGTCCTTCAGCTTCATATTTCATCTTCTTTTCAATTCTCTTTAATTGTACACATTTTAAAAAAAAATAATTTCCCTGAATTATGTTTATTTCTTTGGTTAAAAAGACTAACCAAACAAAAACCCCAAATGAAATGAACCTCAAAATCCTAAGCAGTGAAACTACAGGAATGGTTGAAGTGAAAACTCAAATTTCACATCCGTCATAGCAACCTAGTTACATGCAGTAAAGGCTGTTATTTCAAACTCTGCTGCTTTACAGCTCAAGAACACCTTTTGTTGCGCAGGTCTTTTTAAAGATGCTGTACCCTGAGATTACTGCTGCCTTAGAGGTGATTTGTACTAACCAGTAGTCAGGGAGAACTATAGCTTTTAGCCTTGATTACTTTGAAACCAGCCTCCCTTTTTGTGCTCTCAAATAGCTCTGAGCACTGGCAGTGACAGTTTAGATGCCTCACTACATGGACTGTTGGCCACACAAGCTGCCCTTGGATGTCTTGCTGTCAGCAATGGAGAGTATCCATGCAATAAAAATCTTGAAGTTGTTTCTTGCAGGGAATGTAGTGTGAGTGCAGGCTCATTTTCTGGCATCATAAAGTTGTGGGTACATCCAAGTTCCAGCTTCTCTTTTAAAGTTAGCCATCAGGCTCCCCAACGGCAAAGTTACCTGCACTTCGATTTCTCTTGATGAGGGCAGAAGTCACAGTTGCCCTACTGAGATTGGAGCCGAGGGTTCCTGGGTATGTCACCCTATGGTGCCCTTTGGCTTCTTCATGCAGTAAGCAGAATTTCAGTTGTGGGGATTGTGTTTTTCTCCATTGGGAGACACTCCCCTGGGTATAAGCTGCATTCAGAGAAGTTCAAGGCAGGATGGGGCTGCGTCTCTCCCCTGTGCACTGAGTGCCTACCTCTCCATGAGCACTACGCATGTGTCAATCCCTGGCCTTTCTAGAGCAAAAGCTGCAAGTTATGGAGAATGGACAAGCTCCAAATAAAGGTGACAACTTAAGGAGTGAGCCAAGAGACTCCTGGGCTCTTTCTTACTAGTAACTGAATTGGGACTGGAAGACAGCAGTCTGGGTGAAGGAAGGGGATTTAACGCCACTCGCTGACATGTTTTAATTGTGTATGAGATGTTTTGTAGGGCTGTGCTGGTGCTTGTTGTCAGATGTGGCCTTGATGAATATCCTCGCCACTCCTCTTATCAACCAAGGAGAGCATCAAGCCCCTTTCTCAGTCCCTCTGTGCATGTCCCTTGGGTGGGAGAGCTGGATTCTCACACTGTCAGCCTGGAACTGCCTGGGTGATAAATCTGTTAAGAATCCTGTCTGATTGTGATCCTTCTAGCCCCTTCGTCTTGATGGGAATGACAAACTGTCACAGCCTGCCTCAGCCATATTGGTGACATCTGACCCTAGAGAGGGAGCTGACAGGAATGGGAAATCTTCTGAGGTATGGCTTCTGCCTGAGGAAGTGGTGCCAGCTCTGCACCGCGCTGCAAGAAACGCCCAGGCATTTATTTGGCGAGGATTTCTGTGTATTTCCTGTGCCGTATTCTTCTTTGTTACTACTTGGGAGCTAATTTAATTTAGAGTTGTAAAGAATAGGTTGAATCTTTAGGATACAGCTGTTCTCTCCCTGTGCAGTTGTTGCACAGGAGAGGAGGGATGCTAAGGATGTCTTAAGGTGCCTGGGGGATAACCCTGGGGTGACTCTTTGTTCTCAGGGGCAGAGATGAAAGAGGCTGGAAGGCTGTACCTTTCCACGGATTTAATCTACAAGGCTGCAGGGCTGGCAGAGGTGTTTGGAACATGCTACAGTGAAGGCTTTGAGCTGAACCTGGGAACTGAGGTGTGTATTAGCCACGAGAGCAAGAAGAGGACCACACATGGGGGCTTCTGCATCACAACGTTTCTGTAAGCAGCAGCACATCTTTTGGAGAACATGTTGACTTTAGCTTACAAAGATGCAAGATAGGAGAAAATTCAGTCCTTTATCTATTTTAGGGTTAAAAAGCAGGAAATCATCATTCCTTTTGCTGTTAAGTCTTGTTGGCTATTAGTATTGACTTTGGTACTGGTGGACACCTTTTTTTCCCTCATTATCCTCCTCTAATTCTTAACACCTATAGAAATCTTTAAGGGTGGGGAGGAAATACTGTTCAGTGTGCATGTAATTTCTGAACTTTTTTGTTTGCTCGCTAATTCTGTTCAGCAAAATGAATTGCATCACAGAGAATAGGTACCATAGGAGATACACATTTGTGTTAAAGAGACTGTGTGTGCTTTTTGAGGCAAATAAAAAAAAAAACAACCCAAACCTGATCACTGGAATTGAAATAATCATTAGAAATGGAGTGTGTGATTGATTTATTTTTTTTATTCCCTTCGGCATCACATTGCAAGCACATCTGTGCTTAACAGCTGGACCTCCAAACTCCACCTGTTGGCAGTGTGTGGGACATTGCAGACTGAGCAGTCTGCCTTTAGCACAAGTTTTAATGCCCAGCTAACAAGCTGGAATTAAAGTGGACATGATGATGGGTGTTTTTGCATAAGTCCTAGATCAGCAGTGCTATGAAAATGCCAGCATTGTAAGCAGCTTTTGCCCACCCATATTTCCAAGACTTGCGAAGCTGCTGGTTTTAAGCCTTTAAAACAAAACAAATCGCTGTGCAAGTGCCTGCATATTTAAGATCTGTATTTCTGGGCCACAAGGGAAATGACTATTCAAGGCATCTGTCTTGGATGAGATCTACCTTCTGCTAGGATTTATAAAGCACCTATTGCCGTGGTGCCTACATGTTGTTTCTAAATGTCTCTCAGTTGTCAAATGTGAAATTGTCTTTTGAGTGAGTTGCTCTGTGACTGAATAAACTCCAGTGGTTAAGTATGAGTCCCAGGGGCTGGAGGCAAAATGCTGGCAGACAGTATGTACACTCGAGGGCACTTAATTCCTCCCAGAGACAAGGGCTATGGAAGCTTAGGGGTTTGAAGCCTATAAGCTGTAATATCTTGAGCCCTCTGTCAGGGTTCCCTTTGTGCTGGATGATGTACAAATATATATTGCATGGTCCCTGCCCCATGCTGCTTCTGATATAAATAACCATGACAGCAACAAGTGAGTATACTGTGAAGTATCAGGGTGAAGGGCAAAAAGAGGGAACGTGAGGTGAAGCACTGCGGATTGTCAGGCAGGGGCAGAACCGTTCCTTACATTTCTATAGAAATATCACTTTATGTCTTTATTATCCAGATGTGATTGCCTTTAGGAGTAAAGAGCAAGCATCAGGTTGGAGAGGTATTTAATGAAGCACCAAGTCATTAGCTTTCATTCAGTAATTTGAGGAGGATGTTTTGTGTTTAAGCATCTGAAAGGTACAATCTTGTAGGCAGAGGAATGCTGGTTAAATTACTTGGGGCTGATTTGTAGAGCCTTTTTGGATCATTTCCTCATTCGGTCTTTCACTTCTCTCCTGTTCCCTGGTGAGGCTAGTCCCGAACAGGTCTGCACCAATGTCAGTGTGTCTTATGAGTCTTACAATCCTTTCATGTAGTCCACCAGGCATCTCTTCTGTAGTGAGGCTTTTTGTGGTTTTGGGTGTTTGTTTTTTTTTTTTTTTTTTTGTTTTTTTAATACTGGGGTGGAACAGAAATAAATTGTCTATTCCAGAGACAGAGGCACAGCATTGTCTACCATACTGCCCAGTGCTACAACCTGGGAGCTGAGATCAGAGAGCAGAAGGAAACCTAAGAGATCACGGCTTTTAGTCTCTTTTGTCTGCAGTGATTTCACTAACGCTGAACTGGTAGTTCAGACCTGAAAGCATGACTGGGCATAAGACTTCTTTCTGTTTGGTTTTTACCGTCCCAGATTTACTGGCTAATCCAATTGTGCTTTGGCTTGGGAACTGGATTTTTACTTTGTTGTTGCTCCTGGTTCCTAAGCACAGGATCTGGAAGTTGCGTTTGTCTATCTGTCTGCGAGTTGTACTCCTGCCCTGATATCCAAGCTGCTGACTTGGAAAGACTTCAAAGATTCCATTCTTCAGAGTGGCTGTCTCGAGTGCTACTACAGGGAGTTTTGAATGTTTTCTGATTATGGAGCAGCATTTATTACTATGCCTTTTAAGATAGGACAACTTTTTTATACTTTTTTCTGAAATATATAAACAAGCCTCCTTTGAGATACACTGGGATTGACAAAGAAGCTAAGATTTTTCCTACTGTATTAGCACAAAGAACAGAAAATCAGAGGAAGGCATCTGGACAGGTTTGGCAGGTTTTTTAATGATTTCTTCCCCCCCTCCCCCCCATTCCTTCTTGAGACAAATGCAGAGTTCTACACTGGGCAGACTATCAAATTCTCTGGTCTAGCATATGGCTCGTCAAGTCATATTTCTTGTGCTCTTAAACTTTTCCTCCTGTTCCCATCTTAACCCCCCCCCCCACCTCCCCCATTTGCTCTCATGCACAATTTATCTCCTTTCTCTCTGTCTTTCCATCCCAGGCTTAGTCATCTCATTATATCTTCTGATGCCAGAAAATATTCTGTTGGTTTGCCATATGGCGTTAAGAGGCGCTGATGTTGCAAGCACCATTTACCTGGCTTGCTGTAAGCCTATTGATGCATCCATCAGCTTGCTGCTGGTTTGGGTGCAAGTCCATTCTGCATTCTCTTCTATGGCTTCTTTTGTTTCCCGTAGGATGTTTTGTATGTTTGAATTTGTTCAGCATCAAAGATAGGTAATATTCTGGGGATATTTGCTGACAGCTGAGTTAAAGTGTAAATTACAATGCTGTTTTAAAGTCCAAACTTAAAACAAATCCAGTTAGATAATTCTTTATACAGTGTAGGTGTGAACTCCTTTCCCGGATAACACGGATAATTGTGGATGCCAAGAGCTTGCCTAAGTTCAAAAGTGGCTAGGCAAATATATGGAAGCAAAATCAGTAAGAGCTAAAAATCCTCCCAAAGGCACCATTGCTAGCTTAGGAAATCTCTGGACTACAAATTGCTGGATCCTGAGTCTGTTCTGGAAGTTCTAGCACTGTGTTTTTGCTATGGTTTCATACACTTCCCTTGGCCACTGCTGGCCACAGAACTTTCAGACTGGCTGCTGCAGCTGCTCTGTTCTGGCCCGGCTAGTTAACTTTGTGCTTGAAATGAGAAAACAGGCATTTTGCTTCCATTTTATCTTTGATTAACATGTAGGGGGATATAGGACTACAGTCATTCCTGGGTCACTTTTTTCAGACCCTTTCCTTGTTGGCAACTGAGACCAACCCTCCCATTATAAGCAATTCAGGATCCCTTTTCAAAGTCATTAGGTTGTTCATCCCATCACTGCCAAGAGGATGTTTCAGAGCTTCATTTTCCAGTGCTTAAAAACCATCCTTTAATTTCCAGTTGAAATTTATTCATGGCTATTTTATATCCATTTGTCCTTGTGCCAACTTTGTTCTTTAGCTTAAGTAGCAATCTGCCTTCCTCAGTGTTTACTTCTCTCCCACCCAGTCTGTCTGTGGAGAACAATCAAGTCACCTCATAGCCATCATTTTGCTAAGGTGACAAAACTGTGATCTTTGAGACTCCTCATGAGATACATCTCCCTAACCGTAATGATTCTCTTAGCACTTTTCTGCTCAGTTCCTTCTGAGTTCTGCACACAGCTCTTTGGGTGAAGCCTTGCAGGAAAACATTCATGTTTTCCCTTCTCCTCTGGCAGTGGCTTTTCTGAGACCTGATCTGTCCTTTTCACAGTTTTGTCTCCCTGCTGGGTCATGCTTGTTCTCAGCCTCTAATGGGCTCATATATCCAGGGTGTCCTTCTACTCATTTCCAAATTATGAGGCCTTGCTCATAACAGCAATTCTTATTAAACCTACACTAAATGTGTAACCTTGCACTTTGACTATTACGTTTCATCACACTTCTGTTGCTTCAGAACTCAAGAACATCCTGTTACTTCTGAAAGATATTCTGATCTCCTTGATATTGGCAGCAGCTCCTGACTTCACACGGTCAGCAGATTTTGTTAGTATACTCTGACTTTTTTTGCCAAGGTCATTAATGAAAAGATAAAATAAGATCAGTCTGAAAACATCCTTGAGGACTTTCGTACATACCTTCCCTCCAGACTAATAATTCCTCTTCTGGCATGACTCTTGTCATTACCTCTTTAACTGGTTCCTTAGCCACATTCAATTCTTGCACTAATCCCCGGATTCTCCAGCTTGGCTATAATAATTTCCATATCAAATGCTTTATTAAAGTACAGACAAATCTACCACATTTCCCTTGTCTAGAAAAATCGGTTACCTTATGAAAGAAAGGTATCAAGTTAGGCTGGCTTGACCTACTCTTAGTGAATCCATTTTATCCCTTAAAACTATTTTATCTGGCTTGCAGTTTACCCTCATGTCTCTAATTATTATTTTTCTTTCTTTCAAAATTTATTCTAAAGCAACACGTACTATTGAGGTCAGTCTACTGGGTCTGTACCTGCTTATGTCAAACTGTAGGGTACATGCTGTAAGACATATAGAACACTTGCATATTGCCTGTGCCAAAAGCCTTCTGATGAATTGTGGTGCTTGAAGAGATGCAATGTACTACTTTGGTTCTACTTCATTTTATTGCGGTAAAGGCATAGACTGAGATGAGGATGTGGGAAATGCAACTAGTACAGCTGCAGGTCTGTAATGTTGCTTCAGAAGTAGGTGGTGATGGTGAGAGTTTCTGATTCTGGAAAGTGGTGGTGCTGGGCTCTGGATTATATCACCTTTACCTGTTTATTTATTTTCAGGATATTTTCCATCCCACAGTACTGCTGGGATGGATTGCCTCACATCTTTATGATAGCCTTGGGTTTCTCAGCCTTACAAGCACAGTGGTTTCAAACCTCTTCTGCCAGGTCCCATCAAAAGCAAAGGTAGCAGACCAGCTCCCTCCAAGCCTGGAGAAGAAAAGTGACTGGAGTGGTTAAGGCTGTTGAAGGCTTTACTGTGGTATGGCCAGTAAGAGTTTAGGTCTTCTGGGGTAAATAGGAGATTATCTAAGAACGTGGTTTTGGGTGTCTGAGGTCCTCTGAGGATAAATGAAGTTCTCTGTTTATACAATGTGGTTTACAGAGCCTCCCCAAAGCACTGCAGAATCCAGATTTGCTGATTATTTGGTTGATGGGAGGTTTGCTGGCAGTGATGACATTATGACAGTGACATAGCATACTGAAACTCTGCAATGGTCACAAACACCCCCAAAATTAACCAGATGCCTATGGGAAATCATTAGATCTCTCTTTCTTGAAGCCAGAAATACTCTGGTCCTTCATTCCTCTGCTGTTGCAGTATGTGATTGAGACATCACTTGCAACCTGCAAACGTAGGCGTGTCATGTAGTCTCCTTTACAGGTTACATACTTACGTGTGAGCTTTGGGAGATGCACTGGATGGAATTTTGACTTGCTTAGAGCTGTTTCCTTTTTGCCTGGGTTTAAAGTTTGGGACAGACTGAATGATCGATGGCTGTAGCATATCCCTTTTTCTAGAATGCCAGTTAGCTGGTAGGTGACAGTGTTCCTCCCATCAGCTGAATGACTGCTGTTCAGATGGAGTAAAAGAAGCAGTGAAAGCATGACTGTGCCACTGGTGAGATTTTGAACTAGAGATTTCCTGTTCTGTCTTTATTTGTGTGTTTCTTTGGCAATTTGTTTGTAACTCCGGCAGATTCATTATGAAAGAATGACATTAGACAGGGATGTCGAGCCAATATCAGCAAGAACCAGCTCTTGAATACTTCTAAGTCTCAGCTTGTGTTAGGACACACAATGAACTGCAGATTGATGACAAAAAAATATTTATCTTGCTGCAGGATAATTGGCTCAGTGAGGAAGTTAACATGATTTTATTTGGGGATTGGTTTGTAAAGTGATTACATTTTAAGGAATCCTTGGGCATGGAGGGTTTTGTAGCTTTTGGGCACTTGAAACTTCACAGCAGTGAGTCATGTTAGAACATGGATCTTCTTGCTCCAGCAGAATATGACTGGAAAAGAAAATATTCTGTGGGGCTAGTGGGATCTCATCCCACTAATCTCTAGTGGGATGAGATTATACCACATNGAGTCATGTTAGAACATGGATCTTCTTGCTCCGGCAGAATATGACTGGAAAAGAAAATCTTCTGTGGGGCTAGTGGGATGAGATTATACCACACGAGGGAGAAACTTGCCTTCAGATGGTGGGGAGCAAGGGTATCTCAGTTCAGCTTTTCAAGCGACAAATGTTAGTTGACCAGCTCCCATTCAAACCAGTGCTACGCTGACCCAGACAGGCTGGGTTCCTTACCTGCACATTGAAATGATGCAGAACATTACCAGAAATCTCTCTGTGTATCTATCCCCTCTTCCTTCTTATTCTCTAAGCTATATGGGGCAAATGGTGTTATTGCCCAGTTTTAGTATCTTTCTTACAAGTCCTGACCTGGGTGGGGACCTTTACATGCCACTGTAATGCCAAAGCAGTGTTGTAACTTAAAAAAATAAATTTTCTTTTCTGTTAAAGCTGGTGGGAGTGCACATGGGGGTGAAGCTTGTTTTGGCAAAGTAGGGAAGGGAGTGGAATTCGGCTGGGACACAAGGGTGTCCCAGCTTGATGCAGAAGTTATCATCTACTGATGTAGATAGAAGCAGTGGGATCTGGAGTGAGCGTGTGCTTGAGTCTCTGAAGAGACTCAAAGACTCAAAGAAAGAGCTCTGGGGCAAGAGTTTAAAGACTTGCTTCATTACTTTAGATATGTGGGTGTTGCTTTAAATTCAATGGTCACTGCAAATTAGTATAACACTAAAGCTAGGGGGCTAATGGCCTTTTAGAATTAACTGAGTCAGCTGCAGAGACTGGGTCCCCTGCTGGTGTAAAACATTGTGGTTCTGTCAAAGTCCATCATAAGCTGTCAATTTAGACGAGCTGCAAAGCCTGGCCCATAAGAGTGTGAAGATGAAGGTTACAAAAATTATCCAAGAAATTGACATTACTTCTCCATCTCTCTTCTTTCCCCAGGGCAGCCATTGAGGCTCTGGCAGCTTTGCTGAAATCAAGTAAGCTTTTTCTTCTTCATATTCTTTCTGACTTTCCTTTCTGTGCTGTACTAGTAGACAGAATCATCCTGTTGAACCTCATTTTCCTTTGGTATCCCCTCTTCCCTTGGTCCCAAAGAGCCCTGCTTAGAAAAGAGAGGCAGTAATGCAGCAGTTTCTGCATGTCTAGCTGTGATTTTTTGGAAGTCCCATGGCTCTGTGGATACCCAGATCTATGAGAGAGGGAGCTCCCTGAGAGCAAACTGCTGAGGGAGCCAGGCTAGACCCTTATTTTGAGTATTTTGGAAACAGTGGTTGTCCCTGAGGCTTGGTGCAGTGGAAGAAATGGGGAACCTCTCCAGCCAGTGACCAATGCTTATTGCTCTGTTCCAGCATCACTGGAGAGTAGGGCCAGGACCTCTCTGTCCTGGGGTGCTGTTGTGCTGTGTGCCTACCTGGAACCATCATGCTGTTGGCAAAGGCTTGGAAAACAACTGCTGTCCAAAAGACATGAGCTTATTCTCCTTTGTGAGCTTGTCGGGTCTGATAAGGTGCAGTCAGGGCTGAGACCCAGTGATTGCCAGGGTACAACTGTCTATGGCATGCCGTGCTTAACCCTTGCACCACCTGGCTGGGGGGGCACGTTGAAGACCTTAACATGCATTCTCAGTCACGCACTGCTGTCATGACCGTTCCTGAAATGAACATGCTACTCTTTTTTTTTTGCCTTTATCTAAAAACACTTAGGTTTTTATTACCAGAATTTAATAAAGCTTTGATTAAGAGCACTCTCCTATTGCAGACAATCTACAATATAATACATCACAGTGGTATATTGTCGTTCTCTCCCTCCCTTCTTTTCTTTCCCTCCCTCTTCCCCTCTTCATAGTATTAGGAATAAGTGCATTTGTGTAAAAACTGGAGCTTAAATGAGCATGCGGTGATGGGATCGTGTCTGAGTTGCATCAGCTCAAGTGAATAATTCTGAAATAATAACCTTGCTGCCTAGATTTAAAGGTCACATCACTGCAACAAGGAAAGACCTTCTGGTTTGGGGGCTAAATCTTAATAAGGGAGTTGTGGGGATATGCCACAGCTGCTTGTGATACAAAAGCAAAATTAGCCTTCAGAATAGAAAGACATGTACAGAGTAGTCTGGAAAAATGGACTAAGAGCTGAAAGCTCATCAGGTAGTTTGAGTTTTTCTCCTGCACTCTCCTGCTTTATGGTAAGTATGGAGAATGGGAACTGAAATTCTGTTGACCCAGGATATTTATAAGATAAATTTTCTACTTGGAGACTTGTTCTGGGTCTAGAGATGAAAGCAGTATATAGAAGTGGAGGACTAATTACCAGGGAAAGCAGTCTCCTGGAGAGTAGCAAACAAAGTTGAGAGGGAAGCTGAGGATGATCTAGGGAATCTAAAATTCAGCTCTAAATTCTCCTATCTTTTTTTTTTTTTTTTTTTTTCCCCTGGAGTGAGATATGGTTTTAAAGCCATTTACTCTTAGAAATTTTCTGTGTGACTCTTCTCAGTAAATTTAGGCTGTGAAGGTATGTTGGTTGTTTTTTTGTTTTAAGCTTTTTGAGCTTTTGGGAGCGCATAGAATTTTTCCAGTACTGGAAGAACACATCAATCATTCTGGTCGGTTGTTTTGGGTGTTTTCATGGAAGGTATGAAAAATGACCTCCAGTGAGAATTGGAGCAAAGTGGTCCATGTATTGTCAGCCTGGTTGATCGCTGTGATGGACAGATTAGGGTTCTCTAGTTCACTTGTGCTGTTGACCATTACAAACAAAGGCATTCCTTGGGAGAGACATTTCTTTGTTTGGAAATGTCCTTCCCAATTTGCTCTTATGTGTCTCTTTCTTCTTTGTCATTCACAGCCAAACAACATTGCTGCAGAAACACCGGCTTCTGCTTACGTGGAAAAGTGATTTTAGAAAAACACACGGTCTATTTTCAGCTGATGTTCTTCTAAGGCACTGGAACTGGGTCTTGGGAAATGGTGCCAACACTGTGCCACCATATACAGCACCACAGCCCTCAAGTCAGTTTGATCTGCTTCCTGCAGTTTGTTGCAGAGCGGTCAAGAAGATCTTTTTCGTTTTCTCCTTGTCCTGTGGCTCAGGACACAAGAAGCTCCAGGCTTCTGGAGCAGACTGCTCTGGTAGCCGCATACAAATGAGCAGGCTGTGCCTTTTGGGAGATGTGGGTTAGGAGATGGGTAAAACAGCTCTGGTTCTTCCAAGAGATAAGTTCACCCATGTCTGGAAAAAAGCTGATTTTTTTTTTTTTCATGATTACATCAGGACAGCTTTGTTTGTCACAGTTAACTTATTTATGTGCATGACCTTAGCACTTTTGAATGGTGCAAGGATTCCTGGAAAGCTAAAAATCAAATCTGGTGAATGCTCTAGCATTTGAAAATTGCTTATGAAAACAAAGGGATAAAACTGTGTATGGCAAAGCACTCGGAAGACATTAAGCATGTTTTAGGTGGGATACTAACTAAATGGGTGGCAGGAATCCTGGAATGTGCTACAGTCAGTCTTGAATTGCTGGATGGATTGTGAGCTGCTTTGGAGACTAGCTGGGAAACGGTGGGAAGCTTCAGTTTTGCTGGGGGCATAAAACAGACAGGACATGAACACACCTATTCTTGAGAATCTCTTTTTAGGGCTGTTGTATCCTTAAGTGCCTCAGCCCAAAGTAATCACGAGGGTTACAGTTATGCAAGGAGCAGTGCTGGAGAGAAAGTGTTCCTCTTCCTTTTGCAGCCAACGGGAAAACATGCAGTAGTTTTAAAGGGAGCAGGCAGATGGCAGTGTGTCTCCCTGATGGATTTGGAAACATCCATCTTCAGCTCCTCAGGGTTCCTTAAGCTCTACTCGAGACTCCGTCCACCTGCAGAGCCAGAGGCTGGCTGGAAACTTTTTGGCCTCTGTCTCTTTCCTAACAGAAGCTGATGCTAAATGCCCACTTAACAGGTGCAGAACGGCAAGAAGCAAGATCTGCCAGGAAAGAAAGCATCAGAGTGAAAGAAAATAAAAATTACTGCTCCAGCTGTACCTGGGAAATTGTTGCTGTCTTGTTTCAGAGGGGAAGTATAAGATTGTCCAGATAAATAGCTGATGGAACAGTGCAACCTTGTGCTTCATTCAGAACAGCAAAGAAATGCCTGGAAACACAGTGCAAGATGAGAGTTCATCTGTTCCCTGGTACATAGTGGAAATCAGTGACAGTCACAGAGTTGGCAAATAATGGAGGAATAGAAGTTTTGGTCCCTTCTCATGACAGTGCTGCTTCTTTCTACCATTAGTAGCTTAGATTGCTGATAGAGTGAGGATGCTCCTTGCTTGACCACTAGCCAGTTCCTCATTCCCAACATCTTATCTTTTTCCAAGCATACCATGGTACTTTATTGATTCTTGTATGCTACTCTCCCAGTTGCTGTTCTCCAGCTGCCAGTGCCCACACTCACCCAGCAAACACCTTGTATCAAGTCCTTCCTCCATTAACTTGCTGGTTTTTTTTTTATATCTGTTGTTTCTCCGCTGTGCTGTTAACTTCCTCCAACTACATCATTATACAGGCTGAACATGTTGCTTGGCAAATATCTATAACGATGCTGAAGTGACATGTGAGCATCAGGATTTTTTTACCCTTCTCTTGGATGTTACACTCAAGCTTTCCAGTGTTATGCCTGCCCATCCTTCCTTCTTCAATTTCTAATTGCTTGCCACAGCCCTGGATAGGGATGAGGGGGTAGATGCTATAGATAAATGGAGGTGGGGTGAGGCACAGCATCCTTCCCAGAGTCTCTTCTCTCTGTATGCCAGGATACACCTGCTACTTTTTCCAGCCTCCTTTGGCTTTATTCTTCTTTGTACAGCTGTCTTTGTATCTTGCTCAAGTTCTGTCTAAAGGCCTGGAGACCCCATTGCTAAGCCCTCTTTTCCCTTTGAGAGGTCCAGGTGTGGTGGGGGCACACCTGAGCTGGAACCTGTTTGAGCAGTGGTGGAAGGTGAGGGCTGCTATCAGTGTCTTTTAGCTTTGGGCTCTTTTCCTTTCAGAAAACCCATGCCCTACCATAAAACAGGCAAACCATTCCCAGTTCGGTGAGAGTGGGAAAAAAAACCTGGATACCTGCTATAGAAATGCAGACAAGTGCTCATCTAGGGGTTTGCAGGGTGAAGGCAGTGTGATTGCCCAACTGGACACTGCTGCTCAGCACCTCAAGCCACACGATGGCGATGTTATTATAGGGATCCCCGTTCCCACCAGTGCTTAATCCAATATTTATTTTTGGCAAGTAATTTGTTTATCAGCAGGTTATTTTAATCTAATTTCGGTTGTATTTGTTATTCCTGACTATCTGTACTTCCCAGAATTAGCAGCTTGCATGTCTTTAAGGAAATTAGCTAGAGCTGATCTCTAAGGCATTTGCTTAGTGGGTATTGAAGGAAAGGGCTAGGGAAATGGGCAGGGCCCTTGTTGCAGTGCTTGCCTAGTAAAATTGTAATAAGCAATTTAAAAAGACAGGTTGTGTTGACCCCATGATCATGCTTATTTCATCAAGACAATTCTGTGTGCTAACAGCGGTTATTGCTGATGGCCTTTCCCCTCTCTTTCTATAACTTTTCCTTCCTCCCTTTGTCTGTTTTATCCTCTTGCCGTCCCTTTCCCCCCACAAACCTTTAATCTCTCACTTAGAGCTCTTTCCTCCTCATCTTCCATCAACTAACCTTTATTTAACCTTTCACATGCTGTGAGGTTTGTTGATTTGTTGTGGGTTTTTTTGTTTTTGTTTTTTTTTTTAATCAAAGTATAAGGATTATATCTTGTGGCTGGCAGGATAAAATAATCAGTGTCATTCCTTCCCTTTAATACTGGCATCAAGGAGGGGCAAATAACTGCGAGGAACAGAAGCGATGCTCTAACACATAAGCAGATTATGGCTTCTGAAAGGGCCTGCACCCTCTATGTCTGAATTCATAGTGCTTTGCAATAGATCTACCAAAGCAGGTCTTTGATCGTGTGTCAAAATAGACCTATGGTTAGACCATGCCAGTTCCTGTAGCTAAGAGCAAGGGGTTTGTGATTTGCCTAATGTTTTGCCCATTTCTCATGATCAGTTTACGACTTCATTACCCACCTCTGGATTCAAACTCCATTATCAGTCTGGCCCCAAATCTGTCATCACAGCTTGTAGGGTAATGTGATCAGAGTTGAATTTTGCAATTCATTCCTTTCATAATAATCTAAAATAAGTTTTGTGTCTGTCCTTTCTTCCTGAATTTCAGAAGGTCTTGATTCTATATTTTTCAGATTATCTCTTTGAGAAGATCCATTTGGGGGGGGG
>VZRU01002624.1:998328-1037850 GCA_013398155.1 Pedionomus torquatus | reverse complement strand
GGGGGGGGGCAATTATTTTTGAATCTTCTTTGTTCCTTGTCTAAGCCTGCTCTTTCTTTCATAGACATGTCCCAAGCTGAAAGTAACTCAGTGCTCCAGAGAAAAAGGTTTGTTTCATCATCTGGGGCATGGCAGCTTCCCACTGTTTTGCTCCTCAGGGTGCGTGTCATAGAACCAAAGTGTCAAGGAGCTGCATTATTCTCTGACATCTTTAATAGCGATTGCTTACTGCCTTTGTCTTGGCATGGGTAGTGTTTGTGCCTCCAGTGATGATCTGGCTTCTAAAAATTCAGTGGCTGGATTTGAGGAAGTCTTCCAAATTCTAGCATCCTTATTTTGACTCTTTCAAACCACTTGGTCAGAAAAAACAAGCTTTTGTGGATTGCCAGGTCTCTGAGTTCTAAACAGAAGATGCTGTGAAACCAAAAACTACAGGAGAAAAAGGAAACCTTTTTGAAAATCAGTTTGCTTCTGGGATTAGTTAAAATGTTTGAAAGGGGTTGAATTGTTCTTTCTTAATTTTTACATATGTAACAATGGCAAATTGGAAAAGAATCACCATGTCATCGTACAGTTTGTACGGCTGCCACTGAGTTAGCCAATGCTTGGAATCAAACCAACTATTTTTGAGTAGAAAGAAGCTGGTTTTGTACTGAAGCTAAGCTTGTGGCTGATTCCTGGTCTAGGAGCAAAATGTGGCACTGGTAGCTGCTAGCAAATCCTGCCTGTGTCCTCTACCCCTGTGCCAGAGTTGTTCATCTGTCCTAAATGCTTATATAAATGCCCCAACCCTGAAGTTTACAAAGCACATTTGATAATCTTGTGGCTTCCAACAAGAATTGAGCTAATACCAGCTTCTTGCTGGAACTGTAGACCCCACTAGGTCTGAATTCATCCCAGCACTCAAAGGGTGACTGGGTTTCTCCAAGGGGACAATTAATTTCATTTCTGTAGGGAATGCTTGTGCTTATCTCTTGCAAAAATGGCCTCTTGATGACTGAATGCAATAGCTGTTTTCCCTTTGCTTTAGGAGGTATCTTGCATCTTTTATTCCCAAGAAGCAGTCGCTAGAGCAGAGTGGAGAAGTTGGAGATTTTCTTATTCCTTTCACTCCTGTAGGGGCCATAGGGTTAATTTAGCAGAGCAGTTTTATCTCCAAACTGTAGCAATGTATGTTCTTGGCATAATGAATCAGCTGAGTGACATCAACAAAGAGATTTAAGCAGATAGACAGAAAGATAAATATCTCTTTGTTCTGCCTAGTAAGCAGTGCATTGCTCATCATATTTCAGGATGACTGTAATTCAGTTTTGTGATTAAATATGCTGCGTGTTTTCCAGTGGTCCTTGTGTTCCTGGCAAAGACTTCAAAGGGGACTGGAATCTGAAGAGGGCTTCAGAGATGTCCACAGAAACACTAGCAGTCATGAGACTTTTATCCGCTAGACTAAAACGCTCGCATTAGAGTCTGTCCTTGTCCCCCAACACAAAATCAGAATTCTGCTAAAACTGGGAATTTCTTTGTAGTGTGATCCCCTTGCCTAGTGTAGATGCAACTTTAACCATTTGATGCTTCCACATGCGGGCTGTGCATCCATGTCAGATGTTTCTGGCTAAATGCACAGATTATTCAGGCTGGATACTCTGTGCTGCAGCACTTCAACTTTCCCTGGCTGGCAGCACTGCCCTGGAGGCCAGAGGTGGAGGGTCAGTTCTAGAAGCATGGGAAACTAAGACATTGAGCATCCCCCTGTCATACATCCCAGCCTTAGCAGGCCAAACTGAAACCCTTGCAAAGAAAATACTGTGCCAGTGTCAGGTTTGGGGAAGGTGATGAAGAACATACTTCCCTGTAAGAGATGCCAGAATAAGATTAGGAAGGCAAAACCAAGCATGAATCCAAAGAGGAAGCACCGTCCCTGACCACTGATGAAAGCTGTGTGGAAGGAGAACTTCAACTTAATACCAGCCTTATCCAGGGAGAATGAAAATGACTACCGAAAGAATAACAACAAAAGGGTCAAAAAGCATAGGACGTTTTACCACTTATCACACAGATCATGCATGCTCGCTCCAGGAGAAGTGGGTTCTTGCTGCCTAAAAATCTGTGCCATGCTGCTTCTACCTGTATGATTCATTTCCACCATCTGTATTTGTGCCAAAATATAGATACATACCCGTGCAGGTGCATCCCTAGATGGAGAGACCAACAAACACAGACAGGTGGGGAGGCCTTCTTTTTCCATTCTGCCTTCTGGAGATCTTGGCATATTTCCCCCTTCATTTATTTGCTATATTATTGACTACACAACTGAAAAAATGGAACAAAAAAAAACAAACCCAAAACAACCACTGACAACACAGGAAAGCAAAGGAGAATCAATTAAATCCGAAGAAACAAAATGAATGGATTTTTTGTCACTTCAGCAAGTAATTCTTATTGCTTCTAATCAAAGTACTGAGGGAACTATAGTCCTGCTTCCTCCATCTCCTCCTCACAGATCAGTCTATCTCAGCTCCACTTTTCAAAGCAACTGTTTTGATCTTAAAGGTGATAAGTGCTACAGAAAATATAAGGGGACACAAATAAAGAAGTTATTTTGCTCAGCTTCCTCCATGCTTTTCATCCAGTGACAGAACCCAAACATGGGAGAGTTGTGTGTTCTGGTCCCTATGGAGCTGGGATCCAAACGTGGAGATTTGTCTTGAGAGAGGTGAGGAAAACATCACAAATGTGTTTTATGATAATTCTTCTTTTCTTTAAAATAAACTCTCCAACAGCACTATCCACAGTGTTTTCTAGTATTTACCTTGTCCTGTCAATACTGACGCAGAAAGCTTAGACTTCAAGCACTAAATGCTAGGGGCTATAAATCCCTAGATCTAGTCCAATTTCATCTGCCTCTGAACAGTTCAGGGAAGCTCTGAGTTTGATCCAAATTGTCCCTACCTTATACTCCCTGCCTCTCTTCTTCTTGTCATGTTTTATACAGTTATTGACTTTTACAGAGCTTCCTGAGTAATTTTTCAAGGAAGATTGACTGATTTAAGGGGTTAGTCATCCTGCAGGTTAGTAAACATGACAGCTGGTTGAGGATTAACAGGAAATCATGAATAAAATCATCGGGATTGATAAGGGATTCTCAAGCAATTAAAGTTTTCTTGCAGAAAGTCAAATAGAAAAAAAAAGAGCCAGAGTGAAGGTCAAAGGAGAAGGATGACCTTCTACATGCTGACAACCACTGAGCCTCAAAATAAAAGATGTATTTGGCAGAGTTAGTGTGAGATGGTTAACAACAAGAGATGACTGCAGGCCAAGGCATAGGAGACTAGGCAGAGCGGTGTGGGACTGGAATAGTTGCAGGAGGTCAGTGGGGAGCATGTCAACAGGATGGTGTGAAGGTGCAGAGCAGGATTAGAATGAGTTGGCAAACTGGTCTGGGGTTACTGTTTGCTGCCGGCCCAGTGGTGCCAATAGTAGAGAAAACTGCAGGACAAGACCAGATAGCAAACTGCCCTTCAATGCCTTCTCCAGATAACAGTTTGCTAATGTAATAGAGAGCAGATTCAGATGACTTCCCCTTTCCAATACCTCCATCTACTTCATTGCTGGGATTGAGGTTTGCTGTCTGCTTCTTGGTTACTCTCCCATGCCTTCCTTTGTTACTGATTTTCTTCATGCAGCATCTTACCCCTTTCCGTTCTCTCTCTTAACCTCTAGCTGCTTCTCCTGTCCTGTAAATTCCCACTGATGACTTTAGTGTTCCAGGTGTGAGAAGCTCTGCCACTTTGTTTAATGAACTGGAAATGAATTGGAGCCTACTAGCTCTGGAGAACCCATACCAAGAGCCATCTGTCCCGGGCTGCAAATGCCTATTGGTATTCAGGGAGCTGAGCTCCAGCCTTACGTATGCTACCTGGCCCCTTGGTTGATTACTGAGCTCCTGACAGCTTCTAATGTGTGTCACAGCGAGGAATGTCAGGACTAGTCAGGAAAATATGTTTAGGCAGGGTTGGTTTGAAGGGAGGGAGCCTAGAGTCTAGTATGGCTTCATGTTTGTCCTGTGGGGCAGGGCAACAAGCCCAGTGAGTGAAGGGCTGTGTTTTACAATACTCAGTGGAACTTGCATTTTCTGACAAGTTTTATAATCTTCTCTTTTTAGGCTGGTATCCTGGAGCTACATGATTAAGGAAATAATGCAGCTTTCCTCTTATATTTTTATAAAACTTGTAAAGTACTGTCCATACAGTAAAGCCTTTAAACATAACCTGAAGGTGACCTTTAAAATCTCAGAACCAGAAAGCAACAGGAAAAAAAGCCAGAACTGCTGTTGCTCATGTTGGTGTTTTGCTAATTTTTAAATACTGTGGGTTTCCAGAACCGTTTAATTCATGGCTTTTGTTATGCAGGTGTGTGCCCGAAAGTTAAACATCATTTTTCTGTCTGTGACAGGATCGTACAAGTACGAGGCTCCTGGATTTGTTGATCTCAGCAAATCAGTGTTCTCTCAGGACTGAACTACAGCACTATGTGAAGATTATATGACCTGCTGGTGACTAACCTTATTGTTCTTTAGTTTTGCTCGTTCCTCAGGAGCTTCCTTAGTGTCAGGGGCTCTCACTGGTGCTGCAAGTGGAATTACGTTTATTAGCATTTGAAAGGAGATACGGGCTCTGCCCTTTCCCCACCCATAGTTTGGTTCATCCAGAGGCTTCTGGAGCACCCATTTCCACCTAGACAGAAGAGAGTCTGTCTTTTTTTTTTTTTTTTGTGTGTATAATTCCAAGAACCTAGCTCATGCTTAGCAAATAACAACATCCTTCCCTGTGAGGGGAAACAAAAATAATGAAATTAACAGAGAACATTAAGCAAGAGCAAGCAGGTGTTAAAGTTGAAGCTTGAGCACCGAGCAGCCATGTGGTTATCAAACAGCATGAATAGTGGAAAGAGTTTAATTCTTCCTTTTCTCTCTGTTTTCAGAGTCTAACAGCCGACGGGCAGTGAACAGAGGCTACCTGGGTGATTTGCTGAGACTCTATCAAGACTGGCATCGCAATGATGTCTCCAACAACTACATCTGTATTCGTAGGGGTCTCCTGCTCTGCCTAAAGCATATCACCAATATCCAGTTGGGCAGGGAGACTTTCCTTGGTTCCCAAGGCACAGAGATTCTCTTCACAAGTATACAGGTAAATGGTGTGTTTGTGCTTAAGTGAGATGGATTGTTAGTGCTGCATTATACTTCACAGGGAAGGAAATCCCATCATTTTCTCCTGAATTTATATAACATACAAAGAAAAAAATGATAATGTTAAAATTAAAAGTATTGACTTTTTCACAGTACTTCAGAAAAGCTGAAATGTCTGAGTTTAATTTTAGTTCCTACTGACTTGTAATCCAGCTTTTTGGATGTTTTCTTTTCTCCCCCCTTGTCAATCCCACTGTCTGCTTGGGCTCTCTCTCCTAAAGAGCAGTGCAGCTTCTCCACAGAAGCATTGCTTAGTTGTTTCAAGTCCTTCCAGGTGTCCAAATGGATAATTCCACCCAATCAGTCTTTTCCACCAAAAAAGTGTCGATTTAGCCAGACCTTTTCTAATGAGAAACATCCAACAGCTGTTTTTCAGGAGGCTCAACTTGAGTCCTGTTACTCGTTAATGTGGGTCCCTCAAGATCACAGGGTCCTGAGGATGGGATCCCTTTATAGTATAGGAAAGGCAGGCACAGATCAGTACTGATTTCATCCGAGTGTCTCACCAATGTTCTTCCATAGTCTTCTACATCGTCTTATGGAAAAACCTTCAGTTCTTGACCCATGTGATTCCACAAGGAGTGTTTCCATTGTCATTCTTTCGCTGCCCAGTGCCATATCTCTTCCTAGCACCATCACAGACAGAATGAAAAATCTGTTCCCATCTCCTCCAGAAAATGCATTGCCTTATGATCCAGCGTGTTTGTTCTTCACCTTTCCCATCACTGTTGTGAACAGTTCTGCTGTGATTGAAGGACGTTTCTTACAAGTAATAGATGGCAGATTGGGAGAGTTTTTTCACTTTGATTTTCTCATGAGGATTTGACTGTTTTTTCAGATGGGATGAGGTGGCCAGGACCAGCAGATCCTTCAAAGGAGTATGGCCTCTGTTAGTGAGAAGTCCCTGATCTACAGAAACTTGAATAGGGTGGATGGCAACAGCTGCTTGAGGGTAGATGTCAGCTTGTTCCCTCTCAAGAGCATCCTATGGCCTGCGTAGCTCTCTGAGCTAACATCTCCTGATAGCTCAGCCTGGGAGCAACCCCATGGAAAGTGCAAACATGGGGTCACCTTGGGTAAACAAACAGGAAATGACACACTAAGACTGCAGTGAACACTGATAACTCTAATCCTTCCAAAGGTTAGAAGTGGAGCGGAAATGACAGCTTTAGGGGCCTCCAGTTTGCTTTGTTTTCCCTACTGTGCTCTACTAGGGACATCTCACAAGGGAAGTTACCAAGGTTAATAGATTCAAAGGTTGACGTTCCCTCACTTCATCTTTGGGATATTTTCAGTTTTACAGTGTCTCTCGAAGACATGAGGGGTTGGGAGGAGTCTGGCAGGCCTACGAGGTCTCACTCATGCTCTTCCCTACTGAGACCTGAGGTGGAGGCTGCTGCTGCTACTAAAATTTCACAATCTTCATGGTAGACAGAAAATGGGAAATCTATTCTCCCAAGAGGAACCGCAGGCTGCTATAAGAGAGAAAGACGGCAAGACAAACCGCTTGTGCTAGGGAAAGCGATGTCTCTGTGTGTAGATGATATTTTAGTGCCTTTAAGATTTTTCTTGCTGTGTTGATTAGCCTTGACCAAACTGAGCAGCTAATGAGATTTTAAAGGTGTTAAAAGCTGGGCAGACAAGTTCTGCTGAACTTTTTTAATTTTTTCAATCTATTGAAATGAAAAGTTTTGTCAAGATGAGTTTGTTTTAACAACCTCCAGTGAAACTCCTGTTTACAAGGCTGGTTTTCAATTGAAACCTCTCCAGCTGCTTATTGTATGGGCTGATGGACAGCTGAAATATCTGAGCTTTTAATAGCCCTTAAAGCCTATGTCTTTACAGGAAGAGCCAACAGTTCAAAGACTGTCTCCTTACATAGATTAGAAGCGACTGCTACTTTATTTGAGGAGAATTTAGAGATATTTTGAGTTCCACTGCTACCTGGAATAAAAAATAATTTTAGATAATGAAATCACTCATGAAAAGGCAGCACTTTCTGCTCCCATTTCTTTGTCCAAGCTCCGCTTAGACTGTCATGACTGTTAAATGGTATATTCACATTAGCCAGTGGCTGGCTTTGTACGCAGTGACAGAGAGATGCCTACTCTGAGACAAGAAACCAGGTCTGTATCCACTTTAGGAGACACTGGTTCATGGAACATTATTTTGCTGTTTTATCACTTATCTGTCTGATTTTTTAGGCTCACCTGATTTCTCTTGAGCCTTTCTGTACTAGCGCCTACTGTAGGATAAAATTATCCAATATTATGTTATACCTCATTCAGTATTTCCCAGTATTAGCATCCATTAGCATCATTACCTTTTGCCTTACCATCATATTAAACCCCCCTTTTTTTTGTATACATAACATATATATAATAATATCTGGACTATTCCAGATACAGTAGAGAAAAGATTGTGTGTGGAGGCTAGAAAGCAGATCCCCTCAATTCTGGTGAGCTTTACTTGGGTTTTCTGAGCTAAAGATTGACTCTCTTTCCTCATTCATAATATCCCACTGAAAAGTAAATGGGATAGTTCACACACATACAAAGCAGTTGTCTGTCGATTTCTCAGGTGTTGTTAAAAAAGGCTTTTCCAATACAGTGACAGACCATTTTTCAGTCATCTGTAGACTGAGTTATCCTGGAATCTGAGGGCACTTTATGAACAGTAATGAAAACAGGCCCACAATTTCCCTGTAAGGTATCCGGAGGCCTGTTTGCACTTGTAAGCTAATTTGCAGTAAAGAAAAATATGACTTTCAAACAGCATCATTGAATAACTCAATGTGTGGAAGCTTATTGTCTGGATGAATGTGTGTTGTTCTTGACTATCTCGATTTACTTGGCAGTGAATTAAGGCAGCTGACCCAAGACGGGCATTTATACAGTCCTGTGTTCACTGTTCTAGTAAAACCAGAATGGTTTTAGTAAACTATGGTAAGACTGTCTAAGAAAATTTTTCTTCTCCCACATGTAGACAAACTTACTTTATCTTTCCATCAATAACAAGCAAAAAAAGGCAACCAAATTCTGCATGAATGAACAAATAAATTGAAACACTATTGGAAATAGAAAACAGTTCTCCTTGGTGTTTGCTTTCACCACAATAAAACTTTTCTTGGAGGTGCTTTCAAAATTTTCTTCTCTCTCTCTCCCTTGTTCCTAACAGCTAGAGATCTAGAAACGCATATTAAGATTCTTGTAGTGAGTCTTGTAAGCATGTCAGCTTTAGATGATTTTTCTAGCCTCCCTACAGGAATCCTGGTTAATCCCACTGAATCTTATAATGCCATTCAATCATACATGAGAAAACAGAATAAAATCCTGTACAACCAAAAAAAAAAAAAAAAAAAAAAAAAAAAATTAATATAGCCATTTTTCTGTTCCTGATTATAATAAGTACTTTGGTCATCAGATTTACTGGGTTTTGTCCAGCCCAAATCCTGACTATGGGCTGTCAGATGATGGAACAAAGTATCTGTTCTGCCCTCTGGGCTGTTCCATTTTATCTGTGCTGAAGGGCTGCCAAAATATTAAATGGTCTTAGAAAGTACTGTAATATTCTTCTTTTGCCTTGCAGAATGTTTATGCTGCTTATTTGACAGTTCATACCTGTTATGATGAGCTAAGTCTTAGTCCCGAACCAGTAAAGGTAACATGCTGATAGGCACAGTGGAACTTAGGTAGGATACGACATTGATTAGTGACTCTCTGTGCTGGAGGCTGTGGTACGGATGTGCTGGGCTTGGGGAGATCCAATGGTTTGGTTTTCCCAGCGTTGCCCCTATTAGTTGTTTTAAACATCTTCATCTTTGTTCAGCAGCTGTTAATTTGCTTATCCAAACTCTTATCTGTTATATTGAAAACATACATTTACGATGATCCCCCTGAAGATCTTTGCTTTTAGTTCTGGGAGGAAGGGAGCCATCCGTTTTGCAACAAGAAGACCAAGGAGTTCACTTCCATAGCATGACAATAAAACCACCAGTGTATTCTGTCTTCAAAGTACATCTGGGCTTTCAAAGCCCCTTACACCTCTACTTTGGAATACAGGAATAGAAAATATGTAAAACTGCAGGAATTCAACATTTTATGTCAAAATAATATATAGCAATCTTTCAGACTAACTATTGGGCCTAATATGTAACCATACAGAACGAAATACAGTGGGGATGCTCTCTTGGAGCATGGATAGTGTACAGAGTACAGTGAAATAGTGGTATAACTGTGCTAGCAACCTGCATCGGTGTTGGCATGATAGCTCTGGGGATTGGTTGTGGTGAAGATGCCCAAGTACAGTTTATGGCATGTGTTGGCATCTTTTCAGCCCTACTGTTACCTGTTACTGTGATATTTGAGCTGATGCTACTATTGTGCCTTTCTTCAATATACCCTGACTATGATGTTTTAGAGCATGGTTTCTTCTATATTGACATGCACCAATGGAAGTCTTCCGAGGTCCATGCTAGCTTGTATTTCTGTAAGAAATTGTCTGCAAGAACTTGAGGTCTTGTTGTTCCAGGCATATTTCTTTAATGCTAAAAAGGTGGTGTGTGTTGGAGGGGACCAAAAATTAGGAGGGAAGAAGGAAAAAAGCAATAAATATAAGGATTCTGTATTACAATCAGAAGAATGCCTCTGCTCTGGGGGATTGGGTGTAATAGGAGGACAGTTGTAAGAGACAGTTCTTAACATTGTTCTCCTTTGGTTCCTAGGACTGTTTATTTTGCAAAAATCTTGATCCTATCATAACCACTGTAACTCAGATTCTGAGGAAGTGCTACCCCAAGGAGCCTCTGCCTGTGGTGACAGTAAGAAGTTCCTATTCCTTCCCGCTTCCTGGGAACGCTGAGGCTGAACCTCCATGTGAGGGGTGTGAAGGTAAATAAATAGCTGAAGGATGAGTTCAGTAGGAGGAAAAGGATCCTGATGTGAGAATGGAATGTGGGATCTGGGGAAGGGAGCCTTGGCAGCCTAGTCCTGAGACTTACAGTTAAAATTAATCTGGTGACCTACAGTATCGCTCAGTAGATATGAAATTATTCCTAGGTCTTCTCAAAGTTTGGAGGTTCTGTTTGTGCAATAAATGAGAGAAGATTAAAAGGACCAAGGAGAAAAAAGTTTTTCTATTATCCCCAAAATAATGAAAAAGAGTGGGCATGACAGAGACCGGAGATGCCATTGCTCTACAGCAGAGGAAGAGACAGTTGTGCCTGTGCATGACTCTTTGTAGGGGGAACACTGCCCTTCAGTAAAGATTGGCAGGAAGTATTATCCTTTTTCCTTTCAAAAATAAAAGCAGATAGCAGTCACACTGCATGAGTAAGAGGTGTGAGCATTTAATGGAAAGCAGAATGTAAGCACAGGCAGGACGACCACTCTACAGCAAAGGAGAAGTGGTAGATTCCATGACACACACAAGCAATTTCTCTGTTTTGAGTTTCATATGGAAGATGCTCAAATACTATAATGATGATTGCAGCAAAACACCCTAATCGAGATAATATAGATTAAGAGCATCCTGTAATATCATTGCAGCCAAGCAGAAAATCGCTGTATTGCTTTGTAATACGAGTTGGATCCATATCATGGATTTGTGTATGGTTTTGAAAGGCAGTGCTTGAGTCCAAGAGAACAGAGCTTTAAAAAGTGGGAGGGTTTGTGCCAAATTCATTTATACTAGATTAACAAATGATATCTACTTTAATCAGGGTTGTGGTGGATTGTAGTTTAAAGGCGCGTGGCACACACAGGAGGGATTGCACATATTTCTTTGCCTCTACTTCTTCTTTACTTCTGCAGGTGGCTACGAGAGTGATGGAGAGGAAGAGGATGAAAATAATGACAATGTGGAGAGTAGGGAGGAGGTAGGCATATGAGCCATAGTTTCTTTAATTGTTCACACACTGGAAAGTAAAACTTTTCATTGTCTGTTTTGACATCCTGATAAGCTAAGCAGAGCTTGTAGATATGTATGTGGTCCCTTGAAAATACACTGCATGAATAATAAAATAATAGAAGGATAATTGAAAGAAGAAAAAGAGGAAGCACTGGCTTTCACTGAAGAGACCCTTGCATTTATCTAAATTGCCATACTTGTCACCCAGGATGATTCAGGTTTGGTGACTTCTCTGTTCCTGTGAAGAGACTGACCAGTGACTATTAGAATCACATTCACAGTCAGAGACAAATGATGGGTCTTTGATCCCTCCAGGGGTATAAACCAGAAACGGCACTTAGTAGGGAAAAAATGAATTATTACATAGGAAAGGCTAACCCTCTTCTTCTTCCCATATCAGAGCATACTTGGGCTATGGACGTACCCTAAGAAAGAGGTTAGTTCTTTGAAGCCACAGCTGGACCACTTGAACCTAGATTCCTTCTTTATTTGCCACTGTGTACAGACAAATAATATAGTGAATTAGTCAAGACTTCTGACTTCTCTTTTTGAACTCTCCCTGGCATGACCTAACTGGCAGAAAAACCCAACCTAACAGCTGAGGATAAAAGTGCAAAATTTTTTGTTGTGAAAATACATACAAGCACATATGCAAATGTGAAGGAGTGAATGCTGCTAATAAGTCTTATCCACATAAAGTGGATTGGGAAGGCAAATGAAAGAAATGAAGTTGCAAATATGGTCTAATTAGATATGATTGAGACTTCTATGGAAGGGTGTTTTCATTGCTTGCTGTATCTTTTTCTCCTCAAGTGTTAAACTGATGTCACCCAGTGAAAAAAGGAAGTTAAAAAAACCCAAACACATTAGTTCAGTGTCCTAACTTGCCCCTGTCTGGCTGTTTTTATCTGAATATTCAAGCTTGTCAAGATGCTTATGAGTAAGGTTCATAGTGAATTATCTCCCTCTTTAATTAGTTATTAATTCAGAAACAGATCCTATATGCTTCTGAACTATTTTATTATTCATAAAGATTTACCAAGTAGGTGTGAGCAGGGCTTTTTGGCCTAAGAACTTACTCTCAGTATGAGTTTAAAGTACAGTTTGTCTGGTGTGCTGGTCATATATCACCCATGATAAATCTTTTTAAAGTGAAAACAAGCAGGGAGTTCATAACAAACTTGCACTTTACCTTTTTTTTTTTTTTGTATAAGATATCACTTGTGCAATGTTTCCTGGTATTAATGTGATTTACAAACGTTTTCATGGTGACATAATGTGTATCTGTGCATACTGGTAATACCAGCCAAACAAACTTGGCTCTACACTTCTATCAGCAACTGTTCAGACAGTTTTATGAAAATCGTAATCATCACATCCACCATCTATCCTTCTCAACTCAAATCTTCAGCAAGTTTGAAGCCGCTTATGCATCATTAAGCTGTTACCCGCAAATCCCTTTAAACTGATACCAAATCCTCCATGAAGCTCTTCGCTGCCTTTTCCACGAGGCCCAAACAGCAGTTCAGACTGTGCTTTGCAATGCAAGTGTGGTTCAGGGTTTGAAATGCCATGGATGCTTTTGCATTCTGACAATTTTTCTTTTTTCTTTTGATAACAGCTTTGGAAATTTATCTGCTTATCCAGAGCAAATCACTTTTTTTTTGCTGGCATTTGGTGGATCATGCTTACTAATGATGTATTGAATTATTTGAATAAGGCTGTAGTGTAATGGCCAGTCATCAATGCCAGGTCTCCATCCTTCCCTCTTGCCCCATCTGTTCCCAGTTTCTTGTGCAACTACTGAATGCTTGACGCAGTTTGGTTTTGGTTCTTGTATCTGATATGGAAGAGGCTACACATCAATGTACATTTACCTTTGATTGTGAAAAGTTTGGATTGTAGTTCTTGTCCCTGATTTGCTGATAGTGGAGATGTAAAAAGCTTTTTTTTTTCATATAAAAATATCAAGAAAGTTGGAGAGTCGAGAAGATGGATTGAGCAAGAGTTTCATTTATAAGCAGCATTCATAGATAAAAATAAAATATAAGCAATTGGTGCCTGCAAGTTCAGTGATACAGATGTGGGTCTTTCTGTTTGATTGGTAGGCACTTAGAGAAATCATGTGGTTGTCTAAATCAAAGAGAGAAGTGCCAAGCTTTCTAATTTTGCTGACAGCCTATAAGGACAATTTTACCTTCTATATACTTTGAGAAGTTTCTTGCCAAATATGTGTTTATTTGATTCTGGTTTCTTCAAATCAGAATGTTACTGATTGTATCTTGAGGACCTGTGCTTTACTGGTTTATACAACATAAGCAAGGGAAAAGTTGGTATGCTCAGAAATAACTAATAGCTTTTGGTGTTTCTTATTTTGAAACCTGCCAAGATGAGGTGCTTATAAAAAAGTTCAAATTTCAGTCTTGATGCTTTTTTGAAACTATCTTCTCATAGTATCACTGGTTAGGGGCTAAAATATCAAAACAACAGATTTCCCTTTTTCATGATGTAGTCTTTCTTGTTGTGCCTCTATTTTCCATTCCACAAAATGACTCTAGCAACCTTTATGAGTATGGAAAGAAGAGTTGCGGGTCTTGTTAAAGGAGTATGATAAAATTAGAAATCAAGGGTATTATCCAGAATATTATTTGAACAACCATCTTGTGGGGCATGTTTAAAAGACTTATTTTTCTAACTCTGCTTTTGTAGGATTATGACTTGGAGACAGATGTGGACAAGTTGAGGTCGAGGCCAGTGCTTGACCGGCCAGAGGAAGAGCTTGGACAATATGAAGCAATGTGTCCAGAACTTTCCCATAATTTTCAGGTACTACCATGGTGTGATTTCCTTTATTTGTGAATGTTCAAGAGTTTAATGAGTACTATAAAGACTACTAACAAGTGATAACTAGACAAGGCTATTGCAAAAGGAAACACATATGTCTTATAGGACTAGAAAATGAAAGATTAAGAGGTTTTGGTGTGATAGAGAGTAATGTTTTGTGCACAATTGGTGATTAACTAAGCACTACTGAATCAACTCCCACATGAAAAATCTGTCAAATAATAATAATTATTCATTTGTATCCTTGCTGGAAATCTAGATGGCAATATCAAGATCAAGATGGTCTTTGATAATAAATACATGGAAAATAAATACTGTCAACTAGTGTTTTAAAGGAAGTGATAGAGAAGATTGCACTGCCACTGAGTGAAATGCACTGTTCAAATCATAGTTCCATCATAGTTTGGGACAAGAAATGGAACATTGCACTCATTAACAGTCTTGGAATTTAGAAGAGCTGAAAGCTGTCATTCAAATAGGAATCTGGAAAGGACCACTGGCTTAATGTGTCTCCTGTGGACACAATGCTGTGACACTAATTATGACCATAAGTAGCCAAATAAGATTAATTTATACACTTGCAAGAAGACAGAGGTGGAGTTTTCCATGACAGATTGGCCGCCTCTACCCTGCTCTAACATTTAGATTCTAAAAAAATGCTTTGCGATTTTTCTTCTCTAATTTGTTAGATCATCTTTGGTTGTAGATGACTCACTCAGATGACTCAGTCTGATCTTTTTAGTTTCTAAGGACTACTGTTGAAACAGCTTTGTGGATAAAGAAATTCTGTCAGGTGGTCCACGGGACTGATTTTACTCTGGCTGTCTTATTGGATGAGTTTTGGAAGATTTGTAAATATTTTTCTCTTTCTTCCTTGAAAGATTTTTCTCTGGAAGGAGGCACAATCTGTCTTCAGTTTATTTTAATTTCTTTTGCTTTTTAAATTTAAAGGAGCTTGAATCAGAACCTGAGGAAGAGAAGAGCTTGGAGGACAGGACGGAGAGTCTTCCCTCTGCTCCCTCTCATTTCATTTCAAGTGCTACTTCTGTGACACATCCAAACTGCAGATGGAGAAACCAAAGTGTCACAGAGATGGGACCAGATCCAGGGGAAATGGGTTTCAAAGTCCCACAGCAGAGCTGGATAAAGAAGGAGAAATGCAGATGGGATCTGACTGATGAAAAGAGAGACGCTGTAGAAGCCTCCCAAGATGCAGACTCCTGTGAAGAGGAAGATCCAGCCAGGAGTTGTGCACTCACTTTGCGTCCCCTCCCAAAAGAGGCTGCATGGTACCAAAAAATGTCTTGCCCTGACTGTGAGACCTCAATCAATCCTAGTCCTGGAGAGAGGTTGGAGACCTCAGATGCAGTGACAAATCTTCTGGAGAAACACCAAGGGGATATCCCATTCCACAGCCCTCACTTCTATATAGCTAGGGCCAAACGTGTGAAATCCGTACCAGGCTACAAAGACATGGCCTTCCCTGATTTTTGGGGTCACCAGTCACCTCCTTACAGCAAGCCCATGTTGGAGCGCAAGTATGGGGTTCAAAGGTGATTGTGCTTTAATATAATTGCCACAGTGAGTGCCCTCAAGCTCAGAACTGGTTTACGTAGGTTCTGATTGTCATATTTCTGAATGTTTTAGGAAGCCACATAATGAGTTTTGGGCTATTCAGTGATCTGTTGCAAGGAGATGGGCCACACAGCAGATGGTTTGATTTAGATTTTCCTCCTGAGGAGAGAAAAATGGTATCTAACTGGATTATGAACGGGATTAGGAATCAGTAGGCTTATTTCCTATCTCTGACATGGATTTTCTGTGTGTCAGTGGGGGAATTGTGAACTCTCTGTGTGTTACTTTCTTTGTCTCATAAGTGAAGGTGGTAGTGGCAACCTTGGAGTGAGATTGTTATGGATTCTGTGAATCCATAAAGATTCTTCTCTCTCATATTCCAAATCGTTATGGATTAAACTAGTTATTGACAAACGTATCTATGTACGGGATGGGACTCTAAGATGGTCAAAGCTCTGACATAGATTTACTAGTGGCTTTTCCTTGAAGAAAGCAGACTAAAACACAGAATGAGCTGTGGATCTGTGACCTTGTTAGAACACAAATTAGTTCATTTTAGTGATGGGGAAGACTCTGTGTCCTTTTGGGTTATGTTTCTGCCTTCAGTCTTCCTCTTAATCCAGCCATCTTTGTGTGCAGCAATGGTCCCATATGGCTTTGTAGGGAAAAATCCTTTCTGTCCTCGGAGCTGTGTGTCTGTCAGGCTGTTCTTGGGAATCTCTCTGTCTACCCATCTGCTGCTGTGTCCCTTCTTGCTCTCTTCTGGGGTCCTCCAGAAGTTTCTCCTCCTCCCCTAGCATGTGCACCTGCTTCTGGGAAGTCCCTCATGAGCTAGAGAGCATCAGTGGGGACAAGGTAAGTAAGCTGCTTTCCTTCCCTGCTGCCCAGTGTTTTCTCCATTAGGAGAAAACAGCATATATGGCATGACCCACGCAGAAAGAAATAAGAACAAATCTCCCCTGTGGCACGCTGCTAGAGGCTGCTGTTTTTCTCATGTTATTTCAGGTGTTTAGATGAGGGGAAAGCTGTATTTTGAAGCTGTGCTGGGAGAGGAAGATCTTCTTATGACCACCTTTTTTTGTCTGTTGCATGTGTGGCTGTGTGCAATGATGTTGTATTTCCCTGTAGTGGCGTAGGGAGTCATTAGCAAATACCAAAGAAGCTGGATTCTGTGGAATGGCATTTGTGGAGACCACTAATTTCTGCCGTCTAGAGATATAACTATTCGTTCTGCAGCAAATATTAACGTTGAAAATCTTATTTAGAGGGAAAGTCATTCTGCCATCTTCTCTTTGCAGTGTTGCTCTAAAAGATTTGCTTTTATGACTATAATAACACGTGCAACCATACAGCTAAAATGGGAATAATCATATCATGCTTCAGGGCATAACATGATTGCTGCAAAGGTCAGGAAGAAAATCTGGTGTTCCACGTTTGATCACCTTTAGAGATCATAGAACTTCAGTTTAATAATGAGTAGAAATTAGCTTGATTTAGAGTGAACAGTCACTACGTGACAGACCAATAGGCTTATAAGTTACAGCTGCTCTTTCCTCACAGGGCAAGACTGGCCATTTGGGAAACTGACATTAACTGGGTAGAACTGGGAATAAATAAAGCTTGGCAGAACACCGTAGAGAATAAAATTTTTCAGTTACTTAGCCCAAAAGGCAACTTGTTGTAATGGGAATGGATCAGGAACTTTCTAATGGTAAAAAAAAAATAATAAAATAAATATACAAATGAAGTTCACCTGGAAATAGACATAGAAGTCCTCTTTCTTACCAGTCCTTCAAAAGAGTTTTCTAAGCCTCTTCATACTTCCATTGCAAGATTATCCTATCCCAAGGTTTCTCACAATGTTGTCACAATTTGCCTTTTTTTTGTTGTTTTTTTCTCCCCCTAGGAACAAAGTACTAGATGACATTCGCCGCTTAATCCAGCCAGGTGATGTGATTGGCAGAACTGTTTTTGATTTAGACGAGCCCAGGTGGGTAATTTAAATTGAGTACTGTAACCAGGGGCACTGTCAGTGCTGGGTTGAGGTAGTGAGCTCTGTTTACTTGCCCAGCTTTGATAAAAGTATAAAAGAAATAATCTAGGAGGTAAAGACCCAACTGGAAAAATATACAGGATTCCTGCTATGTAGCTCTGGGGAAGGGAAGTCACTGGAGCAATTTTGGAAGCTACTGGAACAAGAGAGCTTCAAAACCTTTTAGCTAGAACAAGAAAATCTGTACATCAAGAGGACTGTATGGTGTCCCTGGGTATGCGGGCATTGCATGTAGTGATTTGGAAGAGAAGCATGGAGACCGATGCAGGGAATTGCACCTGTGAATCCAGGTGCCGTCGCTCTGCACCCTGAAGCAGCCCTGCCCATGGGGACTGCATTTGGGTGTCTGTATGGAGAGAGTCACAGGCTGTGGAGGTACCCTGGAAGCTGTAGAGCTCACAAAAGGTTTCTGAAAACAAACATCCAGCCGTGTGAACTGTTTTAAAAGATCAACTATGGCCATAAATTGTGATCCTTGAGAAGCTGCACCATAGGACAGCTGAGAGGGTCCCAAATATTGAAGAAATTGCTTTAAGAGGAAGGATGAGTGACCTCAGCGTGTACTTTAGAGGGGAAAAAAGGTGAAAGGCAGCCTGAGATAGAAGATTTATGAATTTTTTCAAGATGAATTTAAGGGTTTCTAAGCTTAACAAGAAGAAAACTATATAGATGAGGGAAGAGTAAATATATGGTAATTGTATAGAGCTGCCTTGTGCAATTAATAAATTAATGGGAGTAACGCGGTGGGGAAAGTAACTTGAATAAAGAAAGTAAATATGAACTGGGACAAAAGGGAGCAGTGGGAAAGGAAAAGATGAGATTTAGAAACACTGAGCAAGAGAAGAACGCTACATCAAATAGGAAAATTATGGATTTACTCATCTCTTGCTACTTCTCAGGGTCTTGCTTATAAAAAAATTATAAAAACCTATATTAGCATATGAAATATGCCAGGGAAGACTTGTCTTTGTAGCAAACTGGTACAGGTATCCTTGTTTTGATTTACTGCAGTCACTCAAGCCCAAGTGCTCCAGGCTGCCTGACATTCTTCTCCAAGTTTGAATCGGGAAACCTTCGCAAAGCCATCCAAGTGCGCGAGTAAGTATGCCTGCAGCGCCTGTGGCCCAAAGCAGCCCTGCCACTGTGACCACAGCGTGAAATGCTGGAGTTCTCCTGGAGTTGGAAAGGGCTGGACAGAGAAGGAGGTTTTATGATGCAGAGTTGGATGTCAAAACACCTAAATGTCATGAAAGTAAAAAGGGTGAGAAAGCAGAATTTAAAGTTTTGACATGACTAGCATAGTGTACTTAATGGGGTGTTTGGACCCAGCTAGTTTGATGATGGTGTTTAAATCTCAAAGGATATTTATTAATTAATTTGATGGTATACCCTGCTCTCCTCAGCAGGTTCAGTGGCAGACTGGTGGGTTGTTCATGACCAACATGTTTTTTGGGTCTTCCCTAACAGATTTGAGTATGACTTAATTATGAATGCAGATGTCAACAGCAACCAGCATCACCAGTGGTTCTACTTTGAAGTCCGTGATATGAAATTAGCAGTTCCTTATCGCTTCAACATTATCAACTGTGAGAAGCTCAATAGCCAATTTAATTATGGTATGAGTCTTTGGGGAATTGGGAGAGTCTTCTGTTCACAAGAATATCTTTTTAATGTCATAAAGGTTTCTAACTTTCCATGTCTATAAGGAAGATTTTAACTTTAATCTTATCTACCCTGAAATCCACGGCAAGAGTTATTTCAGATTTGTCAAAGGACCCTTCTCTGCTCTCAGGAGGACTGAGGAGTAAGGTGAATATTGAGATCTGGGAGAGGATTTGTGGGGGAAAATATGTCATAATTCTGTTTTTAGAGACCAGAACAGAGGAAGAACAGCACAGGTTAGGAGAGGGGAAAAAAATTACAGTCTGTTTGAATTGAATGAGCAGCGTAGGACTGGAAAGTGCTTCTAAGATTTAAATAAATACAGATAATCCTCAAACAAATATTCATGATTCTTTGGTCTTATCCAGAAAGACATCTCTGCCTTTAGACCTGCTGAGGCCTCTGCTGATATTAATGATAAAAAAAAATAATTCTGTTCTGGCTGTCTTTGAGGTCCTGTCTGTCGTTCAGGAGGAAGATGACATTGCTCAGAAATAAGCAGGGCAAATCCCAGCTTTCAGTGCCCCTTTTAGAAAAGAAATTATTTCTTCTGCATGGAGACTGTTTTCTGAATTCTTAACTGGCATAGGCTAGGTTTTTTTTTTATTATTTGTTTCCATGGAGCTGTGTTAACTTACACCAGCTCAAGACCTAACTCAGAATGTTTAATAAGCCCCTAATATCAAACTTTGCATTCCTCTGAAGTCCTGTGGATACAGCCTTCGACACTATTGGGAGAACTCTTTCAGGATCAATGTACTTAAAACAAATAACCCTAGGAGCTGGAATGACTTGTCACTTGTGTTTGTGAAACTGGCTGGATGAGTGGCATAATGAATTATAAGGCATTTGCCCTTTAACCCTAGGGGCTGGAGTTCAAGTATTCATATAGATCCCATATGAAAAATTAATTATTTTTTTTGTCATCTTATTCTGCTTCCCTGAATTACCAAACAATTCAACTTTGGGGTGTCTGGTAGCTTCTTGGAAATGAAGTACGTTGAGGTCCTACCCTAATAAATACAATCTCTGATACAGCTGCCAGTAGCCTCATAGTTGGATATATTAGTTATTATTAGTGGATGGTTGCTTGTTATCTGCTAATTCGACTGATGTCAGCATTTATAATCTCATTTTGTGCACCTGAAATTGTACATGGCTCACATGTTCAAGCATGCAATGAAAAATACATTTGGAAAAAATGCGTGTGAAAACTCAATCTGGTGCAAGAAGGCTAAGTCATGGCTTTCCTCTGTATATCTTGTACATTGGACTGGCTGTTAAAGCAGTTCTATGGGTTATTTCTGCTGCTCTGAGGGCAGTGAAGCTCTAGCTTATCTGGTTTGACTGAGTGAGTTTCACTACCCCTTCCAGCACATGCATAATATTTGGTAAGAGATGTTGTTTATTCCTTCTGCACTTCCCTGGGCTAATGCCCTTGCTGTAATAATAAAAGCTTCCAGCTGTGATGTGGCATCAAAGTGCCATGGGTGGCAATACTTTCCAGCTCCTGGTTACTGATCTGTTTTGATTTTTCCTTTCTCTTTTGCTCTTGGTTAGATGGCACAGTGTAATTTTCGAATCAGCAAAAGGGGTATTTCTTGAAATAGTTGTCACCAGGAGTGGAGCAAGTCAGGAGGGGCAGCCTCCACCTCTCTCTTCCACCCTCTTCAACCAACTTGCCCTACCATGGGAAATAATGACATTTTGTTAGGAGCCTGACCTATTTGTTTTCTAAAAGCTACTATTTCCATAGGGAAAGTAGAAAGAAAAGACTGAAATTTTATGGGTTTGGGGTTTTTGGTTTTTGTTTTGTTGTTTGATTGTTTGTTTGGTGTTTTTTAAATGAAATGAGATGGCAGACCAGTATCAGCCATCACCTGGAGGCAGTTTGTGCTTGTGGACTCACAGAGGTCAGGAGATGGAATATGGCTGATGAGAGTGCTGCAGACCCTGAGCCTTCCATCCCTTGTCTGATGAACTGGGCTTCTGGGCAGACTTGTGTCTCTCAGAAATCCCTGTGTCCCATGTCCTGGAAGCAAAGGCAGAATTACTTCTTGTACATGGCTCATGGTGCTGGTTCAGGAAAAAGCAATATAGAAGTTGCTCCTAGCTGTAGGCTAGTTAGTGCTACCTCATGCCATGGCCAAAGGAGAGCTGGAAAGGCATTCCTGATGGTACACTTGGCAGCTCCTAAACCACTGGAGAGTTTAGCAGAAACACCCAAAGGAAGAAGGGAAAATGAATAGCTGCTCATGAAAATATGTCATCAGTATTAATGAATTTCAAGCATCTCCTCCTCCCAGCACAAGAACAGCCAAGAGCAGGCTCAGGGGGCAACTTATCAACGTACATAAATACTTGAAAGGGTGTTTTTTCCCTTTCTTAAATATGCTTTCACAGAAGTGTCACCAGTATCATTGCTGGGCTCAACTATGGACGGGCTGGGCCTGTTGGACCTGGCTGGAGTCACCCCTGTGGCTGCCAGCACCTTGCCAGGGATATGGCATTCAGGGACCTTTTCTGGTGAGGGCAGGATCCTTACCATACCTGTAAAAGAGCAGGCAGATGTGTAGAGCAAAGGAATTTGACACTAAAACTGCCTGCAGATGGGCTGACTTCATGGAGCTGTGTGTAATTTATACACAGCTCAAATCAGAGAAAGCTTCATACCTCAGGGCATGAAATGGTAAAAATTGGAGGTCACGAAGAAGTGATCTTCTGGCATAATGTGGTGCAAAGATGGATGTTATCATTGTCAGCATTTATGACACATGTATTAAAAGAGGGGAGATTTAGATTAAATATTAGGAAGAAACTCTACTGTGAGGGTGGTGAGGCACAGGCACAGGTTGCCTAGAGAACCTGTGGATGCCCCATCCCTGGAAGCATCCAAGGTCAAGTTGGACAGGACTTTGAGCAAACTGGTCTAGTGGGAGGTGTCCCTGCCTATGGCAGGATCTTTAGAATTCAATGATCTTTAAAGTCCCTTCCAACCCTAACCATTCTGTGATTTAGGTCTAATGGCATGTTGAAAACCTTTTCCTAGCTTTGCTTGCTACTTTCTGAAGGTATGGTACCAGATGCACTGCAGATCTCTAATGGAGAGGATTAAAGATTCACCAATGGTGCAGCCAGGCATAAAATGTTGGACTAATGATAGTTCTGATTTTGTTATATCTCAATTCCTCTTATTTTCTTTCCCTTCCTCTCTTTGTAAACCGAGAGGGTTGAAGTCCTCCTTTGCAAAGACCAATATGAGAATTAATTTTCTAATGAATTGCCTTCTGCTTATTTTTTCTGGAAGTGGTTTTTGCACAGACGTGGGTATATTGAAACAAAACATGGGGCTTTGGGAAATATATTTACTTTGCATAAACTATAAGTGGAGAGAGGACAGACAAAATGAGGACACTTCATGTTTAGCTTTTTCCTCCCCACCCCTGTCTTTTCCAGCCAGGAAAGTTGTGACACTTGAACCTGTCTTTTTTTATGTAGGCATGCAGCTGGTCATGTACTCAATGAAGGAAGCTCTCCAGGGCCGGCCTCGCTGGCTTCGGGCAGGCCATGATATCTGCTACTACAGGTAAGTGCTTTTTTGGTGAATAATCTGTGGTTTCCTCTCCCCTCTGTTCCCCTCCTGTTAAGTGTATTGATGTTGTTAACCTTTGACCAGCGGTGGCAACTGTTTCATCTGGCTCTAAATTGGTGCTAGTTCAATGTGTTATGTGCTTCCAGCTTCAGGAAACAGCTCCTAGTGAGATATCTGTATTTGATGCCTGGGGAAGAAACGGGGTGTGTGCAGAATTAATTTCCCCATGAAGAAGGAGGAGGAAAGGGAACGGGGATTGCTCAAACCTTGCTGATGCAGCCAGGAATACAAGGAAGGTTAACGCACAAAGGTAGCTTTAGGTGGTAATTAGTGTTCTTCCTCTGCCTGTGAAGAAATGAGCTGGATGGGATCATTGTTTTTCTTCTTCATGAACTGACATAGTAAGAGACGTAGGACCTGAGGAGCTGAAGAAGGGGTTAGCATACACATAGGGTGTTTGAGGGTGGGTGGATGTGTGTATACATGTGTACACTACATACATGCGTGTAAATATGCATGTAGAAATGGAAATATACAAACACACGTTCACTTATGTTTGCAACTCTACCTTAGTATCTTCATGAGCTTCCCTTCTTTGCAGACCTGGAACTCAAATCCTAGGAGGAAAACTGGTCTGTGACCCACACATGTAGACCTGGTCCTGATGGCAGAAGCAGGAGGGATTAGCCCTACTCACTGTCCTGTGGGAACTTTTGTCTTTCTGCTAGAGCCAGGCAAGAGTGGCATAAGGGAGTTCTGACAAGCTCAGTGCTGATATTTATGCAAGTTCCCTGTTTCAGGCTGTTCCTGAGCCTCGGAAGAAAAACTCTAGATTAGTCTCATCTTTACCTTCTATCTGAGCTGAAGCTTGACATATGTGAGAAATATTTTCACTCCAGTATCTCACTTCCAAGCAGAAAAGTGATCCCCAATTCACTCAGTTTATTACAATCAGAAGAGACAAGCACAAAGTTTGGCGTTTCAGTAGGTTGAATGAATCCTGTTTTATTTTCTTGGGGCTTTCAAATTGTTATCCACAACACTTATTAATTATTTTAAAGACATAAATTGAAAGGGATTTTCAAGACTAGGATAACTGGTATGTTTTGGATTAGAATAGCTGTGCAGAGCTGAATGCTGGGAGAGAGAATAGAACCAGTAGGAAAATTACAGGTGTGAGCAAAGGTATTTGGTTGAGCACCTGTGAGCAGGATGCCTGGGAATGATGCAGCCTGGGGTGGTATAAGCAGAAAGAGGAACCTGCACTGGAAAAAAGGAGGTCAGATGTTGAGGATGGAATGGTAAAACATTATGGGTGAAGTTCACATACTTTATAACCAAATACTGCAGCGTTTGGTGTCAGTTAACTGTTTTATCCTGGCCTTACCTGCCATGACCTGAAATCTCGGGCTGAGAATGCCTGAGTGGCAAGTTTTCCCGTATCATTATTTTTTTCCCCTCGTTATTTTTTCTGTCGTGATTCCTAGTCACCGGTTGGCATCACCAAAATGTCTCAGTGTCTCAGGACTATATGGGTACTGCTTTCGGCACATAAACCAGAAGTCTCATCCTTGTACCTAATACCCTGTGGCTGAAGCACAGGTCTTGGGCTACCCAGTGATCACAGACTGGCAGGGGAATACAAGAAAACAGAAAGGTGTTAATGCAATTAACAATAAGGATAATTGTCTGGCATGGTAAGTAGCGCTCTTAGGCTAAGAGCTGAGCTTTTCTCATGTCCTCAATGGTACTGCATCATGAACTCATGTGCTGAGGCTGAGTTTTAGGAACTGATGTGAAATAATGGGTTTTCTCATTGTAAGACGTATTTGTATTGTAGTTCACCATCCTGCTGCTGGGTTCAGAGGTGGCTGTGTTTGCAAGTGGATTTGTCCTTCCATAAGCATCAAACTTGTGTTGACAGTTCCTAGTTGTCCCAAATCTCTGCTGTAATCTCTTTTCTGTCCTTTTTTTTTTCCTTTTTAATCCTTTTTGGGAGGGCAGTGTGGTGCTGAAGGCTCAGATTATCCACTCCCAACTGGCATCTTGTCTGTAACGATTTGAGTAGCTATTTTGTTTTGTTCCAAGTGCTCTTCAATAACCTTTATTCACTTAACCTTTTCTAGCTCTAGAGCTAACGTACTGGGGTGCCAGGGTTTCACTGGGCATCTCTGCAACTTCTGACTTCTGTGCGTATGGGCTCCTGGTTGGGCAAACTCTACACGCTCATTACCATAGCAATAGCTCCTTGTGTCATTAAGAAAACAGGTATTGTACAGTGATTAAAGAGCTGCTGGCTTCCGAGATTAAGCCATGATTGTACAATCAAGCTTCTAATCAGATTCTCGTTCAGAATATGGGAGAGATGGAGTTTTATTGATTTGGAATATTTGTGTTTTCTAACTGTACGTTGAATTATACAGCAACATATTCATCTAGCACATATACTTGTTGTCTGTCTCATTTACAGTTTATTCCAGGCTCACAGGCTTTTGTATATATAAGAATGCACATATACACATCTGTGTACTTTCTCCTCTACCAAAACTAATTATTTTGTTTCAGTGATTATAGAAGAGATTCCTAGCCATGAGAAGTTGTATGTGGGAGGGAATGTGAAGAAAGTATTCTTGCACAGAATAGGAGGGCCTGGGATTGCTGTAATGATATTGTGCTGCTTGTGTTTTGAGGAAAAAGCTCACTTCATTTCCCCTGGGCACAAGTACTCTGGGCTGGGACTGGCACTCCTCGAAGGGAATCTCATCTAGTTACTTTTAGCGGAACTTACTCACAGATATGGGGAAAAAATAAGGAGGAATTCAAAGATGCCCTTAATGGCTTTTGCAGCAGGACTAATTGGGAGCAGTCTCTGAGCTGAAGGACAGTGGGAGGGAAAGCACATTCTCAAGAGGTCGGGGTGATACACATTGGCTGATCTTTGCTGACATTCATCTTCCCTGAAGATGGGATAGTTCACTCATAAAGATGAATGTTGGGGCACAGCTCTGTCACTGCACACCTTTCCCACACGTCTCATGAGGGTTTTTACTTTATGGAGAATATTAGCAGTGCTCCTGTCAAAAATAAGCTGAGTGACACTTCTGCTCTGTTTTATTGTCTCTCTGTACAGTGACAGGATACACCCATGATAAACAGAGTTGCAGTTACTGTAAGATCATCTAATTCACTTGCTGTCTTGGAAGCTTTTATGTGCTGAATAATATTCCTTTCCGGCAAATTATTTAAGGAACAATGGCAGCGTGCTGAATTGGTGACAATGTGCTTATGCCTTTGGTTTCATGGCTCATTCTAAGCATATTATCTAACCTCCAGCTTTTCCAGACAATAGTCAGTTCACAGATAGTAATGAAGTACATGGAGTGTTTTGTTCTCAGCTCACCACTAAAGATTTGGCTGTTTGGTGATCACAGCGATGTCGGAACTAGGGCTTTTCTCTTCAGCACATTTATAATCACATTAGATGAAATCATCATCATAGCGTTAGCAGGCTGCCTCTCAGTTGTAATGATATCTACAAGAGAAGGCTGAGACACTGGTGAGCCTGACAGTCTGTCTGACAACTGAAGGCCTTCATAGGAAGATGGCTGTGGGAATATTCTGCTTTGACTGGGATTCTGCCTGCAATCTTAAGAATAAAAGATGCCTTAATAATGCCTTAACATGCATTTGGTCCTTGAAAAGGAAGTCGTGTTGTGCATTTTCCAGTTTCTAATGTGGCAGGCCCTGAAATAACAGCTGTGCTCTGTAAATTGTTAAATACTGTGGTATGAACCAGGATGCTAGTTAAAAGCGTATTGCATGTAGCAGCCACACTTAAAGATGTTAAGAATGTCATAGTGTAAAACAAGAACACGGGATTCCAGGTGGGTGAAAGATATTGGACAAAGGGACTGCATCAGCAGATTAGAAATGATAAATAGTTTACTTTCCATTTGCACTCTGCTTTGAAATAGCCTGGAAATCTAGGATTTTGTGGGGTTTTTTGGCCATCTTGGTCTAAGATGATACAATGCCATATGCCATCACCTACCATGCTGTGTAAATGCTGCAGACAGGAAGCCTAAAGGTGATATGATCAGGAGATACTGTTCTTGTATCACTTGGTACTTTTTGAATTCCTGAGTTACAATCCAACTCCTTTGTGGTCTGCCTGTATCTTTGGCCAAGTGGCTTTACCTGTCCATGTCTCGGTTTCCCCATGTATCAAGGACAGAAAATTAGAGATTCTTATCTATTCCCATTCTTTGGGTGGCAGATAAATGGGAAGCAACTTTTAATTAGATAATGCATGTGACGATCTTAAGCTCAAAAAATTATTGTGCAGAGTAAGCAATAAGTAGCATTATAATTATTATTAATTAAGTTTCCATCACAGCTGTGATAGAAATATACTACCTGTACACTATTTCTGAAGGAGAACAGCAAGCAAAAGGATTTTGCTATTACAAAGTGTTTGAAAGGCACAGCAGGTACAGGTTGAATACTGGTTAAAAAACCCACATTTGGGTCTCTTATTTTCTTTCCAAGAATCAGCATATTAGTTTCTAGACAGCATGTGAAACTTTGAACGTTTTTTGAAAGAGAACACAAATAAGGCAGTGAAGACCAGATTTTCCTAGGGTGTTTTTTCCTTCCCTCTTGCTTGCTTGTTAATTTGAGCTTCATGCTGGTATGGTAGAGTATTACAATGAAATAGGGGTGAGGATCAAGGAGGCAACAGAGAGCCATCTTGGGGTGACAACAGTAGGAGGAGAGGGAGGCAAAGAGGAAAAATGCTATTATTTTTTTATTTAGGTTCTGGTGTATTTTCTTTTAAAGATTCAGAGCTACTGCATTTTATGATGGGTTGTGAGAAGGCCAGATTATATCCAGTAGGAATACATGACCATTTTACACTGTTAGCAGACAGGTGGATTTTCAATTTAATACATGAGTGAAGAATATTGGAGCCTCACAAAGTCACCTGTAAACTTCCTGTTACTACCAGATAGTTTCCATAGATTGAATCAGGTGTCAAAGGTCTGGAAATATCTGTTCTGGGCAGGCAGTCTGCTGGAACAATGGAGGTGCTCAAAACAAGAGTGAAAATGTACTGCTAAAAAGTGCAGTGAGAGCGCTGTGCATCAGTACCCTCAGGATCGTGCAATCTAAGTACTGTCAGGAGTAAGGACCATTGACCACCAGGGTAATGTCAAGGTAAGAGGTGGTGCTGCAAAGCCTCTGGGTTAAGTGGCCAATTTAGACAGAGACATTTTTTTTACAGACTCTAGTGGAAGAAACCTTTATTTGAGCATTAGGGACAGGTGTGAATAATGTGTATGTAAGATATTTAGGCAGTATTTCCCTGCAAAGACCCACTTCCTCCCATGCCTCTAACTACAAAATGTGAATTTGGAGGGGAGGGCGCAGAAGATCTCAGCACTTTATGACAGTTCTTTATGAATAAGGTCACCTAGCTGTCCATGTGACAATGAATATACTAGAGACTAGGGAGATGGCATTATACAAGAAGCGGTTCTTAATTTTCCCTCACTGTCAAAATTAACAGGAACTAAATTAAATGTCACTGTCCTGACAAAAACAAGGAAAACAAAAAAAGACCCAAATCCTTGATCCACTGAAATACACATATAAAAGCTAAGTGGATGTCTCTATATTTGTGAGTTCATAACTTTCCCCCCTGCCCCCAGTCTTTGTCCACTATTAAGGTGGTTGATTTGCAAAAGCAATGTTGAGGTGAAGGGTTCAGCTGAGAATAAATTCATAGGCTTTTCAGTTTGTCCCTGTGACTCGGTGTTCCTCTACTATCTATTGATCCAGTCAGTATCACTCACCCCACGTCTTCCCAACTATTAAATTCAGGTGAAAACCCAGCAGCATTGTATATGTCTTCCTTATGAAAAAGAGCTGATTATTTTGGAGAATTTGACAAGAATAATTATCTTTTCTTTCCACCCTTTGAATAAATATGAACAGCAGCAAAATAAACTAGTATTGTAAATTTCAGGAGCTGAAATTGCATCTTTTGGTTGCCTCTTCTATTTTGCATTTTAATGCAACATTGATGATAACATTTGTCAAAGAAACCTCACAGTCCTTCAGAATCAGAAGGTTCAGCAACAGCATAATTGGTGCAATGTGGGAAAAATATTGTTTGAAATGTATTTATGGATGTGATTTGCTGTGAGGCTTCTCCCTAAAGTGCATGAATTGTTGTCTTCATCTCGGCAGAAAGAAAACTTTCTTACTCAGTCCAAAGTCGTCTTTGTATCTGACTTAAGTCTCCTGCAGGAGATTTGTGCCTGGGACTAGATCAAGAAGGTCACCTTAAGATTTTGTAGTTTTAGTGAAAGGAGTGTCAGGGGCGCTAGCAGACCTTCATGGCCCTTACCACCTTCACCCAGGGCTTCCACACATGCCCTCTGCCTATGGGCCAGGAGCAATAAGATCTCTCATGGCCACCCAATCCCTGTCTTGGCTCTGACATGTCCCAAAGTTGGGGCAACTCAGGTTTTGCAGATTTTCGATGTTGGAATTAAGGTGAAATAAGACCAGAGCAGTCCAAACAACTATTAATATTTATTAACCAAACTAGCTTATGAATGTGAATTTTGCATCATGTCATTTGATTGGATATTAGGAGGGAATTCTTTCCTGTGAGGGTGGTGAGGCACTGGAATGGGTTGCCCAGGGAAGTTGTGGACACCCCATCCCTGGAGGTGTTCAAGGCCAGGCTGGATGGGGCTTTGAGCAACCTGGTCTGGTGGGAGGTGTCCCTGCCCATGGCAGGGGGGTTGGAACTCGATCTTTGAGGTCCCTTACAACTCTAAACATTCTATGATTCAGCACAATGAGGGAGAGAGGGAGAGGGAATAGAGAAAACAAAAAACAGGGTCTGAGAGAGGGGGTTATCAACTGCCCCGGTCCACTGTTAGTCCAGCCAACAAAATGGCAGGCTGGGTCCTGGGGTCACTGCAGTGTGGTCCCTTCCCTGGGTTTATAGAGCCAGCCAGCCTCCTCCCCAACCCACCTCAGGTAAATTCAGTGTCACAAGCAGGTCTTTCTTGAAGTGGGTTGCAGGGTAGTGCCTGCCCAGAGCACTGGGTGACAGCATCCCGACATAGATTCACACAAGGAAGCTGGCCCAGGGAAATGCTGCTTTTCCCCTCCTTTTTCTTCCTCTTCTCCTTGCCCCGCTTGGGGTGAGGGGTGGGGTGGAGTGAACCAGCAGCTGCATGATCCTAGTTGCCAGCTGGAGTTAAACCTCGACATCAGGATACCCTTGAATCTGGTGTGCACCTTGGTCAGTGGTACTTACCATCATGATCCCATTTGCATCTCTGTCTCGCGTAACCGTGGATTCTCTGACCTTCCTTCTTTCATATAGCCTGTAGGATCATTGCTGTGTTACTGGATTTAGTTTAGCATTCTGTTATATTTTTGTACCTGTTAATTGCTGGTTGACCCCATACAAGTACAATCAATTCATTCAGATTGATTGTACTTGTATGGGGCTTTCCCAGTCTTGGTGCACTGATTGGAGTTTGGAACTCATCTACAGTATGAGATGAAAACTCACTCTGAGTAGACACTTCTCTGAATGCTTAGTTCCTTTGTGGCTGCTCCAGGTACATATCTGGAAGTGATAACCATCTACCTCTCTCTTTTTCTTTCTCCAGAAACCACTACTCCTGCAGCACACCTGCAGGAGGAGGCATGAGAGGAAAATGCTACTACACGCTCACCTTCACCATCAAGTTCCCTCACAAAGATGATGTCTGCTATCTGGCCTACCATTACCCTTACACTTACTCCACAATGATGGTAATACTGATATGTCCACCTAGATAGATAAGTTAATGGGCCTGATGGTTTGGAGCAGCCTTGGGTATGGGCTTTTGAGTTAGCGTAGAGACATTTCTGTATGGGACAAACCAGTGAGAAGATGATACGAGTCAGAGAGGTCTCCATTTGCTTGTGGTGAGAGGCAGGGGATAGAGAGAGACAAGTCAGAAGTAAAAGCTGCCTGCTTCTCCTCCTGACAGAAGGTGACAGCTCAGCTTTTGAACTGTACCCAGCCATACCCCAGTGCTGGACCTCATTTGAACACTTTGTCAGCTGTTTCCTCTGTGCCAGTTGGAGGGTCAGCAGGCATTTGTGACACCCCCGCCAGTCCTGTCGGTACAGAGACTAAAAGTATAAAAGTTCAAGATGTAAATCTTATTATTGAGCTGCACCAAGTTTGCTTCCTGGGGGACAATTAGTTTTCTACAGCCTTTTCTGGCTGGGGGTGGATCATAAAGGAAATTTCTGGAAAATGGATCCGATGTGCTTTCTCTATGAGTGACATAGGAGAGTCCAAGGTCAGAAAGGAAGGTAGGATCAAAGAAGGGAAAAGAACAGTTTCGGGAGTAGCTTTGTTGTTAAAGATGAGAAAGATGTTACTGAAAAAGAAGAGAGTTCCAGTGGAGCAGTTCCTCTTCCTTCTCCTCCCAGTTTCAATTGTCAGCACTTCTGGGCAAAAAATGCTGGTTTGGGCTCACTCTTTATTATGATGGTATCAGTTTGCTATGACTAGACATGAAAGGCTCTGCTTTTAAGGGAGGCAACGTCCTCACCCACTTTCTAGCCATGCTTGGTGTGCCAGCATAGTTAGGCTTAGATTAATTCCTACTCAAGCAACAGTCTCTTGTCGACTGCTTTGCATCCTGTTATAGACATTCAAAGAAACTGCTTCCAATATTTGGGAGAGGGCCAATCAAGCCTTCAGAGTCCAAAATACACCTGCCAGCTCACTTCTCATTAAGCTTATGAGTACCAGTTACTCCTCAAATCAATGAGGAAGGGAATATGCTCCAGTAGTGGGGTTTGACCTATAGCCTTGGAGACATGTATATACTACATTCTGCAGGGGAAAAAGACAATCCTGAAGAATTGGGTAGACTTATTCACCACCATACTTCATTACTTCATTACAGCACCTCATCATTATTTTACTATTATTGATTTCTATCTTCTGCTGGCACAAAAGCAAGAGACACTTGGAGAGTTTGTATGCTCTGAGAATCTCCAAATCTCACCTGATCCTGAATGAATAGAATAGAGATGAAAAAGATGTTATTCCTAGACTTGCAGAGCCAATTCTTGAAGCATTTCAACTGTCTCTTCAAATAAAACGCTCATTGAAGTTAAAGAGAATTTTGCCCCAAGAAAAGTTTAAATGAACTAAGACTCATTAAGGACCATAAAATTTAGTAAATGGGAATTATGGCTGGACAAGATTGACAGATTGTCATGTCCAGCTCTTTATCCAAAGCAAAGTTGTTGCCTCTAGTAATTCTAAAAGGCTTCTTTGCTTGGACTCATTTAAAATGTTAAGTGATGCGATTTACACGTTTCCATGTTATTTTAATTTCCACAGTAAATAAACAAAATCAGTTTTGTGTACCAGTAGATTTCATTTTAAAGCATTTGTCCACTGGTGAAGTATGTTCGTTTTACATATCAGTAATAAATTAAAACTGATTGCAAACCCAAGGGCTCAATTAAATACATAGTGCTTTGGGGAAGAAGATAAACTTGTCTATGGAGTTAGTAATTCCACAATTTTTTAAAATATCATATATATTTAATAGTTACAGACATATTTGCAGGAAATACATATTGCATAATCCTATTTGAACTGAATGCACTCTGCAGTTCATTGCTTTTTGTCCATTGGTAATTACATTTATTTTACGAACAGTAATTTATCTATTTTTACATCACAGTGTTAATTGTTTGGATATCTACTGAGATCTCTGTGGCAGCTGTACCCAATTAAGTTTCACTGGATACTAGGAACATAAGTAAATGATTATATTGAGTTCTCTGTATCTATGCAAGATCATTAGATGCGTCTAATAATTGAATTTACTTTATAGTGGAGTACGTTACTTGTTTTATGACATAGATGACTGTAAATTTCAGTTCTGTGTTTGTGTTCGAATGGATACTGGGAAAGCAGCCTGAAAGGCGGATGAGCTCCAGGGACTGAGGAATGGGAATATCTTGTCCCACAAATGTCGGTTAAAATTTAGCTCTGACTTGGAATGGCAAAAAGTTACTGCATAAGGGTTGTTTAGTGAATCGGTGTGTTTTAGTTAAAACACTGTTAGGACAAGTGTGAATACTATAATATACCTATTTCTACCAACCGAGGAGACAACTGGTGTGCCATAACACTTAGCAACACCCTGCAACGGGATTACTTATGCTAATCTTGCCACTTACAATTACAGTGTAAACAGAGAGAAATACACGTCATCTGGTGTGTGGGTGGCATGTGGCTATGTGTCTAATGAGGCGATCAGAATTTGTTCCAAAAAGTCATTTTTTTAAGCTGCCAATTCTTTTTCTCAAATTTCTCAAGAAGCTGTTTGACTTAAGAATTGTTTAAAACTTCCATAAACTGGAGGGGGAGAGAAAATATTTTAAAATAACTTCTTGGAAAGAAGCTCTTCCAATTTCCCACTACTGATTGTATAAAATGGAGGGGTGTGTGTGTGTGTGTGTAAACTTTTGGGCTGTCTCTGGTATGGAGTTGTTCCTGAGTTTCACTGGCATGTGCTTGACAGCTAACCAGTCGGTTCCATAAACTCTCAAAAATGGTGACTTTTCTCATGTTTCTACAAACTCTCCACTAAAATATAAGGAGCAGGCAGTTTGTAGATTTAAGTTGAATATTAGAAAAAATTTCTTTACTCTGAAGGTGGTAGAACACTGGAACAGGTTGCCCAGGGAGGTGATTGAGGCCCCCTCTCTGGGAATATTCAAGGCGAACCTCAACGAGGCCCTGGGCAACTTGGTCTAGTTCGGGGTGTCCCTGCGACTGCGGGGAGGTCAGACTAGATGACCTTTTGGAGATCCCTTCTGGCCTGGATGATTCTATGATTCTCTTTTGGACTTCATGTATGCACAGAAATTCCTTTAATAAGAAATGCACCTAAGAACTGTGTGGGTAAAATGATATAAGAATAATAGTCCTGTGCAGCTTCAGTGAACTGGGATATATTGTGAGTGGCTTGTGCATATTTGTGGCATGGAAAAGGTGATGATATTAACTGGCAGAAGAGAGAAGCTAGGAAGTTATCAAGAGATGAAATTAGTAATAACAAGCAGCTAGTGGGAAAAAAAAAATCAGATTTTATAGACCATGAACTCATTTATAAATCTGCTTCCTTGCTTCTTTCTCAGACTCATCTTGATATCCTGGAACAAAAAAGGAACCCCAAGAAGGTTTACTGGAGGCAGCAGACGCTCTGCCAGACGCTAGGAGGAAATCCGTGCCCGTTGCTCACGATCACTGCCATGCCAGACTCTAAAAAAAGAGATGACTTGGAGCAATTTTGTAAGTAGCCAAATGAAGCATTAAAAAAGATGCTGGCAACTTGCGGTCATGTCAGAAGTGGCAATGACAACCTGTTTTGGAAATATGTTGATTTTCTTGCCTTTCTCACTTTTGGAAAAAGAAATCTAAATACAGGGAAAAGCCAATTACAACACTACTTACAGATTTACATGGAGGAGAGAGGAAAGCTGACACCTTCAAATTTTTCTTTACTGATCTGAAACAATTACAAAGTTCAACCTCAGATATCTCCAACGGCAAGAAACTGTGTTTGAGTAACCAACTCAACAAGAAGTTTGGTTATCTTTTTGGTGTTGATTTTCCAAATTGAAATAACATGGTTTTTTAGGTCTCAGACTCGGGGGAAAAAAAAACCAAGATCCCTGAGATCCCTGTTTTCCAGCCTTGGACAGCAGTTGAGGCGTTCAGGGCAAGTTCTGGCTCCTCCAAGGTGCCCAGCAGGTCCATCTGGACACAATATAGGCCCTTGCATTCTGTCCGAGTCCTGACTGATGGTGTACTATCTAATGTTAAATATTCTAACTGCCATGTTACATCCAGAGGTGGTTATTTTCTCATAGTGAAACTCAATGATTTAGACCTTCTAGTGGCCTGGATTAACAAGATAAAGTTTCTGTAATCAACAGCAAGTGGTAAGAAGATTCTGGTTAGTATCCCATTGGGTTAGCTTTGATTTGAAAGCCTGAGTGACTAACTACTTGTATGTAGATTGCCTTTTTTTTTTTTTTTTTCTGTAGTCAGTAATAAGGCATAAACTGTTGGTTAATTTTTTTTCCTCTGCTCTTCTCACATCTCTAACACAGATTGAGAGCATTGAAGCAGTGTGGAAGTTTAAATTGTCTTAAGACCTTTTGTTACGTTAAGCAAATACATATCATTATCTCACTGAGATCCAAGGCTAGAAGTATCTAAGAGGCTTCTGTGATATGAACCACATTTCTTATTACAGAATTCTCCTTCCAGGGCTATGTGGTGATATATGAGTAGGATTCCTCATAATGTCCATGCCACATGCATAAGCTAAAAGGAAGCTCAAATACCAGAGTTGGAGAAAATCATTGCTGTCTTTCCTAGTTCAGGTTTAGAGCACAGTGACCGCAGTTATGCTGACATTACAGTGTAATCACCCTGATGTTATCCCTTTGTCTTATAATAATTTTACTATAAATGGAGCATTTACCCTGGATTACCAAATTTTTGAACACGAACATGTTTTTCTAGGTTGAAATCTTAAAGCAAAATTGCCAAGTACAGGCTACATGGGAATTTATAAGATGCACACACATATGCAGCTTTAATGGTGGAAACTGGAGGCCATGTCAGAGAGCAACTGGTTTGTGGGTGTTGCTATTATTAGTATTATTTATGCTACAGTAGCACATACAACACATGATTAGGAGGTTTGGCTGTGGGGAGTGACATGACTGACATGAAGAGGTAATTCCTGCTCTTAAGCACTTATGTTCCATGATAAGGATGATATAGAGCAGGAAAGCAGTGAGTGGGAGTTGTGCTGCGGATGGCCGGTTATATAAAGAAGCTTTTGGCATGCTGCAGACGATCACCTGGTTAGATGTTAGCTCTTGACAGCAATTTTCAGACCTCATGGCAGAAGGTCTTCATAGGGCAGCTGAAAGAAAGTGAGTTGGAATATTTCACAGAATCACAGAATCACCTAGGTTGGAAGGGACCTTTTAAGATCATCTAGTCCAACCAATGGGGAAAAACAAAACAAAACAAAACAAAACAAAACCCCAAAAACCCAACAACCATAAACAACCCACCACACTACCCAACACTAAGCCATATCCTTGAGCACCAAGTCAGCTTCTCTCTTGGATACCTCCAGGGATGGTGCCTCAACCACCTCCCTGGGCAGCCCATTCCAATACCTGATAACCCTTTCAGTAAATAAATATTTCCTAATATCTAGCCTGAACTTCCCCTGGCACAACTTGAAGCCATTACCCCTTGTCCTATCATCTGTAACTTGGGAGAAGAGACCAACCGCCGCCTCTCTACAGCCTCCTTTCAGGTAGTTGTAGAGAGTGATAAGGTCTCCCCTCAATCTCCTCTTCCTCAGGCTGAATAACCCCAGCTCCCTCAGCCTCTTCTCAGAAGATTTGTGTTCCAGACCTCTCGCCAGCTTTGTTGCCCTTCTCTGGACCCGCTCCAGCACCTCAATGTCTTTCTTGTGATAGGGGGCCCAAAACATTTCATTTGAAGGTTGGAGCCATCCCAAAGATCCATGCAGTGAACTAATTTTTCTTCCCAAGTGATTACAGCCTTCCAATGAAGGTGCATAACAAACTTAATGTTTGGGGGAGTTTATCAAAGCAAGGACTTGGTCTGAGTCAGTCACAAGATGAGAGAATGTACTAAACGCTGAATTTAACTGTCTTTGGCTTTGAAAGGACATACTGATAGGTGCATTTTGTGGTAGGAAAACAAAAAAAACCCCACCCCAGTTTCATATTCTCCAGTGTTTTTGTAAAATGGCATTCTTGCTTTCTGCCCAACTTCACAGCATGCCCAGGTCTGCAGTCATGCAAATACAGTGTTCAGGGTTAAAAACTCTGGAAGGAAATCACAGATCTGTACCTAAACTAAAGCGGGAATAGTTAAGGGTGCACAAGGCACATGAGGAAAACATCATTGCCTCATAATATGCTAGACTGTGTACCATCTACTGGCCTTGGGGCTTGCCCTGGACCTACTGAGCAGATGTGGTACAGCACAGAAGAACATATGGCCTCTGTGTGTGCAGGGCTTACAGCCCTTATTCAAGGCAATCAAGAGGCACAGATGCCAAAATGAAGGCTGTAACAACACAGCACTGACCAGTGCAATAATACCCAAGGGGGACACTGCTTTTAGGGAGTATCATGATATAAATGTGACAGTATCAGGAGGCATTTTCATTTTCTGGAGCACTGTATTCTCAGAGTGTACCAGAATGCTTCCTGCAGTGTTAAAAGAGAGTCTTGCAGGTTTTCAAAGGTCATTAACCTGTCTGTTAAGACAAGGCTTGTCTTACTTATTCAGCACAGATTTACTGAAAGATTTATAAAGGATCTATGAACAGTCTGGACAGATAGTTGTTTTGAATGCTTCAGGCTGTTGTTGTATTCAGCATCTGTGTTCAGATCCCAGTTATACGACCAAAGTTGTCTTTATTTTTGAGAATAAGAAGTATCCCCTGGCTTGTGATGCTATGTGAATTCAGTGGGATGAAATCATGTGCCACCAATCAACTCTTCCTCTGAAGCTTTGCAATGCAGTGAGATTGAGGGCCTCCTACATCTATCCATGAACCAGTTGAACTCAATCAAAACAGAACATGTAGAAAAAACCGTTGTCTGAACTGAAATAGAACTTGTTTGGGGGAAAGACAGTGTCAAGGCAAGGCAACACAGTCTCTCTCAAGTTTCCAAGACTATAAAAGTAAACACCAATACTCTTAGGTGATGAAAATATTTGTTGTTTTATCAAGTGGAAGAACAGCAAGGCAGCACACCATGTTTTATGCTGTGGGGATGCCTCTAGGCAAATCTGAATAATCACATATGTGCTGATTTTGTTTAAGCAGCTTGGATAATTATGGCTTTTGGGGCTGCACTTAGCCTAATTTGTGCTGCCTTGTGTGGCTTGTTCAGCAGTTACTTCTCAGTTTCCCCATCTTGTATGACATGCCCTTCTCGCTTGTGAAGTGCTTTGGCTGATGAAAGGACCTATTTCTCAATATTTCCCATGCTAAAAACGTAAGTCAACAGCAACAATTTAGAACTAAATATGAAGGGACTGAAGGATAGAGGTTTCCCAGTAATAACTCCCATTGGTTTGTACAGTCTCCGTGCACGTGTATTTCAGTTTGGAAGTGATGTGGAGCTCCAGCACTGGGGAACTTGGCACACAGGTAATGAATAGAAATTGATAGCCCTTGTTCTTTCCATCTGGTTCTGGCCACTTTATAGTTTTTATGATCATTATGATTTCCTATCAGGCTTTTTATTTCTGCTTTTGTACATTTGTTAATCTGTACCTTGAGAGATTCTTTTCAATAATGCCTGTGCCACCAGTAGAACACCAAGTTCTCCAGGACTTCCTAGCTGCTGCACGTAATTGTACTTAAATACTCACAATCTTTCTCTAGTATAGACACAAAGGGAGTGGAAAACCTCACTGATGAAGAAGCATTGGGTGGATGAGGAACGTTGGGAGGACAGCAGGATCAGTCCAGTAGGAGTGCAGTGGGCAGGAGTTACTGTGGTACTGGAGATGCTGACAGAGTGCAAGTGGCCCACGGACAGTGTGGCATCCTCTCTGTCAGCTGTGCTTTATTTGCCTTGCTCGACTCTTTCAGATTGGTCTTGTCAGGCTTTTGATTAATGTGGTCCTAGGATGGTTAAATTTGCCTGGTTTAAATTTGTCTGAGTTAAATTTATTAACGTGCGCCTTGATAATAGGAAGCACAAGCCGTGCATGCTCACAGGAACCACACATCCACCACATACTGAAGGGAAGAAAAATGAGTTGCTGTTTTCCTTCATTATGCCTTGTTTACATGAGGCTTTGGTATTCACTTTAGGCTCCTTTCTGCTTCCTTTCTTTCCATCTCCTCTTTATGTGATGGTGGTATTCTGAATGATATTTATTAAATGCTCAGTTCTGAAACTGATATGAAGAGAGAAAGAAGCGAGCCAGAAACTCTTTGGCTGCATTTCGGTCATGCAACAGCTCAGTTAGAAACAGCACAACTTCCACTCACGCTTGGTCAATGTCTGCAGGTTCCTGAAGACTGCAACACAAAGTCTGAGGCTGGACAGTGATCCCTGCTGGGCTCTGCAGCTCCATAGATTTGTGCAAAGAGAAACTGGGAGGGTTTCTCTTGGTTTTGGTGGTTGTTGTTTTATTTTACCCTTGCCCTTCCTGCCATTGAATCAGATGGAGCATCCAGCAAGGAGGGATGTCTTTGCTACTCATTCTAACTGCAGTATTCCCCCTAGTCTTGTGATAAAGCCATTAGTTTCCCATTCTGACTGCGTGTGGGAAGCACCAATGATGAGACAAAGGGTCTGGGTTTTGTTTCCTCTGTTATCTGTCTTGACCGTGTTTCTCTTTCCCTCCTCCTTATTCCGTCCCACAAAGAGTTAGACTCTGCAGATTTGACCTTCCATATTATGCACAGAGCTTTTCCTCAACAGACTGTA